>RDPX01000243.1:427534-639323 GCA_003991215.1 Morbakka virulenta
AGTAGTAGTAGTAGTGGTAGTAGTAGTAGTAGTGGTAGTAGCAGTAGTAGCAGTAAGAACCACACAAGGCGCATTGAGGCTTCTATTGTTGTTTAAACGCCTGTATAGGAGGGAAGAAGTGTACTAAGTAGGTATCTAAATGTTGATCGTTGCTGAGCTATTGTTAGGCACTGAGTGGGCCCTAAGAAAATATTATTGGAAATGTTATTACAGGTGGATGGAACCACTTTTTAAGAAAAAAATACTTTTCCTCATAAATGCCTACCAGATCCTCCTTCTTACGTATTTCATACCTCATACCAAATTCAAAGGTTTTGCTACCAAATGCGGGCAAAAAATAAAAATGAAAGCGACTGTTTCCTCGATGTGTCAGCTACAAGAGCAACCTAATGAACACAAAACTATGTGTGAATGCGTGATATTTACATTAAGTACATATTTAAAAAAATATTCCAAATGTTGCTACATCTTAAACTATTATTATTATTATTATTATTATTATTATTATTATTATTATTATTATAAGAGAAGTGAACTGGTGCTTACCCCTTTTGTTTATTTTGGCTCCAGCATGATGGTCAAATTTCGTTAAGTGTCAAATTTAAGAAACTATTAGTTTGCCTTTTCCCTGTCATGCTGAGTGAGGTTAAAATTTTTGCAACACTATTTTTAAAAGCCTTAATCTTTTTGTAGCCTTGGACAATAAATTGAACTGTTTCAATTCTGGTTCAGGTTTTTGGATTGGAAATCATTAAAGTATCACCATTATCCAAGCCAAAACTACAGCAGGAAAGAGTTTTGCGTGTTATGGGATTTTCAAAATCGTTATTAAAATAAAATTCATTTTGAGACGGTCGAGCAAGCTTGCAAATTTTTGTGCGATAGGCTGAGGAAGGCCGGTAACTTTTGGTGTCTGGGTGTCGAAAACAATTGTAAACTAAAACAAGTTCTTTTTGTTTGCAAGAGGAGGTGATGAAACTAGTAGATGAATTGCTTCTAAAGTTCCTAAGTGTAAAATAGGCGTAACTCGGTCAATTATTTTGAACTAATTTATCTCGAAGATTGAGATAAATCAGTTCAAAACAGCAGTAAATAAAAAGCACACTTGCTGTCAGCTTTCTTATTCTGGCGTCTTTGAACCAGTCGAGTGCCAACAAAATCACTATCGACCAAAATTAAAGTTATTTAAATAGCGATTTTTATGTTTTGTAACACTAGCCATTTATATGGGATTTGTGAATACTCTGTATCATTTTCAATTGTACTGATCCCATCGTTTTTTCTTTTCTTATTTCCTAAAACACATGAATCTCACTAGTCCAGTATCAGTAATGAAGATCTGTGTTGGGCCCAATACTTGCAAGTAGGTAACTCGATTGCAGAAAATCTGCCTGTAGGTAATGTAATGATCAAGTCTTTTGCTGCTACTGCAGTGTAGTGCTTATTTTGTTATGAATTATTTCACTATAATTGATGCTTTTTGCATTAAGACCCTCATTCGACCCTTCACGCATTTTGTCAGTTTGAACAATACAAAAACCATTTTCAGTCAAGAGGTTCATCTAAGAGAACATCAAGAACACATATCCTAATGGAGCTATTAAGATATAGTGATAAAATATGATAGTTCAAGGCAATCATAGAAGCTAAGCCCATTTGCCTTCCTTAAATCTTTTTTGTTAAACATTACAATCAAGCAACACTAAAAAGGGCTTCAAATTCAAAATGATTTTTGTAGACTGCTGCCTATGAATCTACGATGACTTGATCAGAAAACTTTTCTATAAAAATGTTGAAGTTTCATCATGACTTAGATAGTATAGGACCCATTGCATTGGTGTACACAGCAGAGTACTTTAACTTTGATATTTTCTGTAGCTTTGCTTTGATGTTAGCGAGAAGTGAAGAGAAGTGGTACACCAACGATGAATGTTTACATATTGATATGGTATTTATAAAAGCCACAATGTACTTTCGCTCATAAATTATTGAAGTTTATAGCAATTAACCTGTCTTGTAGAGTCATGTGGAAAAAGACGTAGACTCTCCACTTATTCTAAGCCACTAAGTCATTCGTCACTTGTACCAAAGAAAATTATGCCATACCTTTGCAAATTTACAAAAACAGTAACGAGTATTCCATGATTGAGCTAGTATTGATAACAGGCCTGTAGCTAGAAGTAGTCTCTCGAAGAAGACCCTTCCATAACTTCATATATCAAAAGCCATTGCTGGGTCTTATCAGTTTACAGGCTTTTTAATGTTTATTTGAGCATTGATGTCTCTATGTGTTATCCAAAGTTTTGTACATAAATGGAATGCGTTAAATTAGACTTGGAACTGTAAAATTTGATTTATAAAGTAATATTACTTTTATCTCCACTTTAATCTTTACTATTTATAACACTACTGCAAAACTCATAGTGACATCTGTCATATATTCCTCTACAATATTTAGTAATTAGACTAAAAAGACCAGTAGAAGAGGTAGAAATACGCATAAAAAGTTAAAGAGAATAATTCCATAGTGAATCAGAAAGTTTTTTAGGCTTGGTGGTGTCTACATCAGGTCAAAAAACAATGTCTTGAAAGGATGGAATTGTACCAATCCACGGATATAAAAAACATAGCAAAATGTAACTTTCAAGAGAAAATTATCATGGACAACTTTTGAATATTATGGTATTGCAAAGTCTTTTAGAAAGTTTATTCAACTTCAACTACTTTTCTAGGCCTATTCACAATATCAACCTAGCCTTATAAAGAAAGCAAAACTGTCTTGCCAAAGGGTACACAGCTTCTTATGGCAAGCAGATCATTGCACGAGAGATGAGACTTGTAAGATACAGATACTTGTATATAGTAAAATTTGTTAGAGCAACGTAAGGGTAGATACCAAGCATGAATTTACAAGGAGAGTTTTTGCTCACTAACTATTCTAGGCTATTCCTTTTTAATTGCAGCTTTTTCTAGTACCAAAGGTAAAAATTACTTAATATATTTAACACTATACAACATATACACACTTACTTTTGTTTTATTACATTCCTGCTGGAGCTAAATTTTGTGACGAATACGGAATTTTCAGTTGATAAAATCACTCAAAACGACCTAAGTTAATAGTGTTATGAGATCAATATTAGTTGATCCAAATAAAATTCTGCATGAGGTCTTAACCTCAGATTTAGAAATAGTATACTGTACAGTTTTGTTTCAATTTTGATAATCATCGACGTGTTTACTTCCAACGAAGAGCAATTATTTCCAGTTCTTCTATCCAAATACCTTAAAAACACCATTGTGACCAAGTGAAAGGAAAAATTAATGTTCTTGAATGTCTGCAGTAAATCGCAACCATTCTCTATTATTTTAGGGAGTTCTTTCTTGAAGTAGCTGGCAACTTGTCCATTCAAGTATACACTTTGAGCCGTTTTTGAGAACTGGATATACTAACACGCTAAGCAACAAGCACTACCAAGCATCAATACCATCCGTGAGTGATACTCACAAACAAAGACTTCACTAAGGAAAGACACCAAAAGAAATTTGTGTACGTGAAAAAAAAACGTATTACCAGCACCAAACTCTACAGACAAGTCTCACTAATTGTTAACCAGCCTATTGCCACGCTTGCCTAGACCTTCCCAAAGGTAAAGAAGACACAATCCAAGAAAAAACAAGTCTTAACCTTCAAGCTTCTAAAGTACCAATTGACAACCTCACCAAAAACGAACGGTGTGCTTTCAAGACCCTAAAGAAGAATGATTAGATCTCCATCCTGCCAGTTGACGTGAGACTGTCATCCTTAACAAAGCTGATTACATCGAAAGCTTTCATAGACAAGTCAATAATCTATCATATACTAGCGACTAGAGTAACCAAATAAACTGATTCAAGAACAAAGAAAGCAAAACACTGATGAATACCTTAAGGAGAAATCAATTCCGTGGTAACTGTCTCTACCACAGACCGAAACCCTAATACTCGTCTTTACCACAGCTGTATGGAGTGCCAAAAGTACGCCAGCCAAATTTATCGAAACGCCCAATTGGAATTTAACCTGAAGGCTTCTTTCATTCACTTTTACGTTACGTAGCTGACCTCTTATGTCCATGCATAAAAAAAGAAGTCATACCTCTTCAACAACACTCATTTTGTACCCTTCATTACACAACAAAGAAACCGAGCAGATGCAATAATGGTCTCCTTTGATGTCATATCATTATGTACTGGTCTTCTCATCAATGACACATTTACGAATTGTTGTGGATTTGCTCAAAATCGATGATTCTTTGTCATCAAGATCTGCACTGAATCCTCCAGATATCCTAAACCTACACAAGGAAGTCTTACCAACACATGGTTCCACTTCAACAATGACATCTACACTCAAGTTAATGGTGTCCCCAAGATGGGGGTGTTCCTATATCCTCTGTGATTGCTAAAAAATTATGCAAATATTTGAAACCACATCATTATCAACAGTGGGCCAAGGACCAACTGTCGGAAAAAATACACTGACGATGTCCTTGCAATTTATAAAGAAAATCACCTACAAGAATTATTTGAGCACATCAGCAGCCTTCACTCAAACATCATATTCACCATGAAGAAGGAAAAAGAAGGATGACTACCCTTCTTGATCTCCTAGTAAAATGATAAGCTGATTGCACTATTTCTGTTACCATCTGCAGGAAATCAACTCACTCTGACCAGTACCCTAATGATGTATTATACCATTCAGTCTGACGTCGTAATAGTGCCATCACCACTCTACTTGGAAGAGCAAGAAGTGCCATTTCATGCCCAAACGGCCTTATAAAGGAAGAAAGGTACCTTGAAGAGGTTTTCTTATCCAATGGATAGAATATTAAGGATGTTCAGACAGCTTTACAGAAAACTACATGGACCCAATCATAAAGAAGAAAAGGAACCTCTGAACTTATGTCAAGAAGATCAATGAGTACCTAAGACAAACTCTTCAACAACACAATATCCAGTTCTCCTTCTTTACAACACCCACGTTAAAAAAGATACTTTCAAAACCAAAGGACTAAGCTCCACTTAAAAATAGGAATAATGTAGTATGTCGACTTTAATATAAGGACTATTATCCTACCTCCTGTATTGGTGAATGAAAGCCTTTCTTGGGTCAAAAAAATGGAGCACAAGAGAGCTCTTCAAAAAGATAAGACAGAGCCAAGAAATAGCAAACATTGCTTGACACAAGATTACACGTTTGACTGGAAAACTAAATAGATTATAGACAAGAAAACGAGTACAAGAAGAAGAAAATTAAAAGAAACAATCCATTCCCCATAGTAGAGCAAGAACATCAATAAAATTTCTAACGCCCTTCCAGAAACATGGTTCCAAGCATTTAAAAAAGAAATACAACAAACCATGACAGGTATGGCGCCATTTCTCAGAACAATCTGGTCTCGGTCCTCAGGTAGGTCCGCACTATCGACGTATATAAAAGTTGTTCCTAATCACTTCAGTAACCTGACGATAGGACAAGTATCTCTTAAATTGTAGATTAGTTAATGGCCTACGACTCATAATATGAAAAGGTTCTTGCATATAGAGATAAGTACTCTTTGTTTTTTATCCAGTTTATAGAAATACCAATGGGAAATGCATCTCAGGTATCAGAGATCTCTACAGCCTGAAGCTCATCCAGTTAACGATTAAACAATATAAGCTTTACTAATACAAGTTGATTGAGGGATATATTGCTAGAAATTTACTCTAAGAATCAACTCATTCAAACTTATGAAATCACTCCGTCATAAGCGACATGTCGACTTTAGAACTCGGTAAACGTATCCACAGCTATAACCTACATGATACACTCTCACACTTTTTTGATGGATGTCATTTGACTAGCAAGGAAATAAAGTGGTGCCTCAAGAATTAGAGAAAGAGATTTTTTTTTTCATCTACCACTCAACCATGCCGGAATACTTCAAGAATTTGGTGCAAATATACATATAAAATCCAACATTGTTTTATCAAAAACACGTCGAGCAACCCACTCAAGAAGGTTATTCTGACTGGTTCAGACGTTTGATAACGCGAACAAACATAAAGCTAGCAGTAAAGATATTAAAACATTGATGAAAAGTGTATCAAGTATCTTAATTAATCTTCTTATTTATTATCAACAAGAAAATTTGTACGCAGTATAACAATGGTTTTGAAAGACGAATTGTTTTACTTATGTCAATCGTTTGAAGCGAGGCCTTCAGTGTAATGAGAAGTAAGAGTTGTTATTAAGCTAGAGACCTCTAGTCTCCCGGTTATGAAAGTTCAAAATTAATCAAATAAAGTAATGAGAGTAAGATTGTAGCAATATTGCTAATAGTTTGTAGGGATAGGTTTAGAGTTAGAAATTCAACAGTTTTTACCCTTACCAAAGAGAAAGCAAGGATGTCGGGCTTCTAAATTGTTATGAAAGAGTTTCCAAAAGGTATTCCAGGGTTTTGTTTACAGTATGTTACTCATTTTCTCTCAATCTCTCTCTTTCTCGTTCTCTTCCTTTAGTACTTGCCTTGTGGTTATTCATTAAACTTTTTGTTTATGTGTTTTTGTTAAAATAAGATTTAAATAAATATGAATCTTTTAATTAGGAATCTATCGAGAAGTCACTATTACATTGGTACTCCATTTATGTCTCATATCAGTCATACTTTGTTGAATTGGACTGAAATTTCAAACCACTATTACGTTTTTGAAAGGACTTTCTGATATTGTAATCTGGCAGTACATTAATTTAGTATTTCATGATGGAGCTGCAACGGAACATAAAGTAGCAATAAAATCCAATAATCGGACGGAATAAAGGAGCAAGAAAAATAAACCTCTGCCGTAAACGGCATTTTTTTTCTCTCAAATTTACTATTCATCAGGACTCTGTAACCTTAGGGGTTAAAAACCAAGGCAAGACTGAGGTAAATAAAGAAGATTACAGTTACAGTTAATAAAACATAGCCCTTTTCCATTTATTGAAATATTCAAATTAAGTGTAGCAAATAACTACAAATAAACTTTTTATCAGTGCTACTACTTCTTCTACTACTACTACTTCTACTACTACTAGATCCAAACAAAGTCATTCTTTACCCCATTAATTTTTCAAGTTTTCATTATTACAACATTACAAATTAAATGAAAATCAAGAGTATGCCTTGGTGTTATTAATTTCCTGAGGCTTGTATTCTTTTTCTACTCGAAATATGGATTATTTCAATATGTATCTAAAACGAATGTTTCGATCCAACCAGTAAATCAGTCAGCTAATGAGTAATGATGTGAATAGAATTTCTCCTTAAACACCAAACATTTGGTAAGGATACCAAATAATTGTCGTTTTTAACACAAATATTGCATACTATCAAGTGTCAGGAAAACTGAAATTAATAAATAAAGTATAAAATATTGGAAAATGAACTAAGTTAAGTGTCACCAATACAAAATTCAACAATAATACATTGTCAGTACAAAATAAATAATCATTTTAACATTCATTTAAAAGAGATGTTCAAAACGATTCAACCTGCAACTGTACGAAATTTGTGTAGCTGAAATTAGCTGCAGAATCCATGATTTGTCCTTTTATCATAATCATAACCCATGACAAGAATAATGGTTTTAAAAATTAAAATATTTTTGTACTATAAATAAATTTACCCGAGTTTTTTAAAGATTAGTACTACTCCTTGTATCAGATACTATTTAAATGCATAACTTTTCAAAGAAAGAAATGCTCTACAAAAACGTATTTTTCCTTAGCTTTAGTGGATCGATTAACTTTTTCTTCACAGCTTGCTTTTTTCTATCCTAATTTTAAAAATAAATGTCTAGCAAGTTTTTACTTTCAACCGGTGATATTTTAAAACGTATTTGTTTCGCCTGTCCAGCTTCTTGTTAAAGTTAACAGTTTCTATCAGCAGGATATTGAAACTTCTGTTAGTTAAGTCGAGGAAAAATCATCACCAAAGAACTGATGACTTTTTGTCAAAAGTTTCGCCTGCATGAATAAAATTTCAGATAAATATATCATCTTTAAAATATGCTACAATCAAAATATTTCATATAACTTGTAAAATTAATTCGCATTTGACAGTGATCATGGGCTGGGAAGGTCTCAGTGTTAAGGGCTGTCCTTCGACCCCATGGAAGCTAGACAGGCTTAGAACAGGCTAATAAGACCACATGATCTACGACTGTATCCACATACTGGTGTCATGTGTATTTTATTTCAAATGGTAACGAAATTGCTTATCAAACTATTGGTTTAAATTGAGTATTTAAAATAATTCTGAAAAAAATAAGAAAATTAGAAAGCAGACTTGGATTATCAAATTCTACCTATGAAACCATTACCTAGAGTAGAAAAAGAAATTTTGTCAATTTATAGAACATCATTTTAACTCTTGACGCTGACAAGCCCATCGCTCAACTTTAGTTTACTCCAGAATAATGTTTAAACCCTTCTAGTTTAACTTCTTGGGGTACGGAGGGTCAAAAACAGGATCTAGATTGTCTTTTGAGTTAAAAAAGGCAGTTTTTTCCTCGTTATTTTCCCAAAGGCTACTAACTTGCCAGCAATGCCGGATACTTCTGTCAGCAACCTATAAAAATACGCCTAATACAACAGACGAATAAATTTTACATTCATGTCAAAAGCTATTCTTCCATAAATAAAGTTTTGAAAGATCAAATACTATTTATAGTTCTTTAACCACTTTGCATAATTATCCTTTTAATACGACTTAGAGTCACGACAGAGAAAAAAATGGAGTGTTGGCTTTGTCCCAGTCACGTTACAGTATGATTTGTGACATTAGATTTTTTTTAATTGACGGTAACCCCTTTTTGCAGGATTCTAAGTATAAGCTATGCTACTTTTCCATTAAGATTCTTTCAGCAACACTCTAAAACAATCAACCAGTGATTATGTTGGCTTTGTTTTTTGACTTCTATACCAAGACAGTGGTACTGATATGCAGTATTTTCCATAATCGTAACAGACTGCGTTGAAAGTGAACATTACATTCTTGATACCTCTGTCGTACAGAAAAATTTGTTTGAATTTTGACCTTAACGTCTGATGATGCATCTCTTTTGACAAAGAGCTACCGGTTTTATATCGCATTCATTGATATGTGGAGCTTGCCAAGCAAGTTCTTATTGTTAAATAATACCTAGGAAACACAAAAATTCATCTGTGCCAGTCATAGAAAAGCCCATTTGTAAAGCTTATTGAGATTTGGATCATAAAAACTAAGTAATATTTTGAAGCATCGTCATTTCAAAATACCAATAGCTTGCAAAGTATCTCCCAATTTCCATGATGCCCAATATGTAATGAAGTTGAATGCATCAACTTATTATAAGAGAAGAGCTATTGATTCCTCACATTTTTTCAAATCAAAATATTAATTGTAAAAGCTAGGAAAAACACCTTTGAATACTTTGAAACTGTTTGAAAAATATTTTGTAATCATTTAGCTAAATCTACCATTTGTAACATGCAATCTTATTATGTCCTCTCTTTGATTAAAGCTAATGTTTGTATTGCTTATATGCCTCATTTTGATGTAAAAATGATTCTTGTGTTGCAAGAACTATGCTGAATTATATCATTGAGTTTTATATGCAATCTTGTTTAATCTGTATCAGCAATTACACATAGTAGTATAACAGAAACCAGGACAGAGCAGTCATTGTTTTATATTCCTTGGTCATTTTTTTCTCCAACCAACCAATAATTCTTCTTCGTTATTTCTGGAGCGAACATGAATTAAGAACTTGTGAGCAGAGTTTATTCAATTTCATTGCGATGTTTTCACGTTTAACATTTCATGCAAACAACTATGTACAAAATCTAATGACAGTCATTACACAGTGCTACTTGTCCTTTTATAAAATCCCTACAGGGGCATATTCTTTTCAAGGGAGGTAAATCACCACTACAACTGTAACTCAATATCTCATTTTGTGTATAACAAACTCCAGAATGAGGGTCGTAAGAAGGTGCATGTGTCCAACTGGATGACGACATTCTTGTACAATTTATTCTCATTCTAAAATAAATAGAGATTAGCCAAAATATATTATATACTGCCCTACAACAGTCTAAACTATATAAAGAAGCATATTTTTTCAAAAGTTGTGCCTGCTATATCTCTATATCTGGTACTTCTACTTTTCAGGATTATCGATTAAATAAAGTGTACAAATTGTCTTACTTCCTCTTAAATGCAAGGAGGCTTCATTCAGAAACCTTCAAACGAAGCTTGATCCATTTCGTTCTGTTCCATTCACCTTTTATTATTATTTTCATTATTATTATTTTTAAAATTATATATAATTCGTACGTGTATAAGTGTATAAACAACAACCATTAAGAATGCACCGTGCATTTGAATAGGGCTTTGATAAGTACACAATACAAAAACCAAACTACTTTCATTACAAGTTTTTTTTGCTCTGCATTTATCAGGCACGTTGGCTTAATATCCTTATAATCATACTGAAATTTGTGTACGTTTAATTTTCTCAGACCGACTCTTAATCGGAAAGGGTAGAATAGATCAAGTGGATCATGAATAAAAAAGAAAGCTTTAGCATGGTTTTGGATATTAATAGGGGTTTCCTCTTCAGAACAATCACAGATAGTACTAGTCTAGTTTCGAGATCTAGTTAATTTCACTCACATAATCTGTGTAGATAGACTGGAAGTACTTTCGTTTATTTATCCAATGACATCCTGATTAGAAAAAGAATAATGCGACAAATAAAGTAGTACGATAGAATCGACTGAGTGTTTTGGGAGGTCATTAATACTCCTAGAAAGCGTTCTCGTTTATTTTAAGAAGATTACTTTAGAAACTACCTGCAAACATCTAATCAAAACAGGTGCTTAAAAGTACAGCTACTTTTTGTTCCTTGACACTCTTTATTCATATTTTTTCACCTTCTTCTGCCTTTAGTAATGTCAAACTTTGATTTCTTGACCATAATGTTATCATTTCATATTTTTAGCACATTAAACTCTTTATCTCTGTTCTACCTCTTACTTTTACCCTTTCATGCTAAGACAAAAGAACATAAGAACGTAACAGTTGAAAGAGGTATTACATAGTCCTTCTATGAACAACGTTGGTAAATGATGACTGGCATATGAGTGAAATGTTAAAAAATGAGGTAAATATAGACTTTCTTTACAATCTAAGCAAAAGTAAAAGTTATCTTTGGTTTGGTTTCCTCTTACCTTAGAAAAATGTCATTGTTATTGATACTCTCAAAATACGTGTTTTCACAAATTAAACCTTGGAGAAAGGAAAGAAACAAAGTATATCACTGCAATGTAAAATGAGTAAAATTTTTTTGAAATACTATGACAAGATTAATATCAAATTTAGGCAAATCGGCCTTAAAACTATTAGTAGCTACTTATCAGAAAGGAATTCACATTTGACCTTTAAATATTTTACACAGTATGTCAAGATAATTGGAACAATATCTCCTACTTTTGCTTTAATCCAATTTTTGATGAAAAAACTTTCAATCGTTGCTTAATTTCGAGAGCCTTGACTTAAATTATGAGCAGTAAAATCACATTTGATGATAGGATAAGTAATTTTCGAGGGTTCAGCACTAGAACCAGTATCTAGCATTTTTGGCGTTTTTTACTTTTTGGTGTCACATGATAGATATTGTCATTGTTTTCCTGTCATTGATTTATTGATTGAAACCAATTTTGTTTCCCTTTTCTCACAAGAAAAGTCTTTAGGTGAATTAGTAGATCAAGTCAAAAAAAATTTTAATGGGTGATGACTGTAACTTTTGTTGTTTGTAGCTGTTGTAAAATTTGTAATTTATCAAAAATGAAAGACCAAATTTCTTTATATCTCGGTCCATTGTTGTCTTTAGGGCTTTCGCCATATTTTAATTCTTATAAAACAAAATAACATGAAAATAAATAGAATTTAGGGCATGTCATATAAAAAATTCTCCTAGAAATATCTCTTTTCAGTCTTTTTTCATATGATTTGGTATGCTAAAAAATTCACTTTACCTAAATGTTTGTTTCTATGCAAACTCTTAACTTGTGTTTCTTTTTCTCCACTTTTCTCGCTTTGCTCTTAATTTATGCTAAGACTACCATGCACTACAGTAGACGAATACTCACCACAAGTTGTTTAAAAAACTTAGCTTTCTTCCTTTACTTTTGTACTAGTATTTTTTGACGAGATCTTTTGATGTAAGATTACCCTTATGATCTGAGCGGCATAATTCGACAAAACTCAATGCTGCTGCATCCTGTCTTTATTGTTGGGGTTTTTCATCTTCGGGAATATTGTCTAGGCCATTACAATAGAAAACATTTCATTAAATACATATAAGCTTCAGAATTAACTCACAGGAATTGGCTTCCAGCTCAGAAAAGATTTGGAAATAATATCAGTGCAAGCAATTTGCAATTGTTCAATAAGAGCTACCCAAGGCACATGAAAGCAATGTTTCCTGAAAACTATGAAAACGTTTATCCGTAATTTATTCTATCAATAATATCATCTCAGTGAACGTATCATGACGATAAATTACTCAGACTCGCCCAAGAAGCTCGTGTCCCTGTAAGTTTAATGCTAATCTTAGCTGGAGTCACGGAAGAAATATCTGGATCAAAAATGTCTGAAATAATATCTTGGGTGCTTAATTTTAGTAAACTGGTTAATCAAGACCCAAAGGAATGAAGAGGGTCAGTACGACTGAGTCGACAACTAAGGATGTTTACAACACGAGAGATCTGTGGTACTTAATCGTTCAGTAAGTAAGTAAGCAAATAAAGTTTGTTTTTTTATTGGCATTTGCTATATTAATATAATCGGTTATCATCAAGAACACTAGGTTGAAATAAAAGAGTTGAAAAAAATACAATAAAACCCATCAAATAAAAATTCGAACACAGCTAAGTCTTAGTATCTTTTTAACCCTCATCCTCGAGTGACTTTTAGCCTTGATGTGTGGCGACCCACTGGTACACACAAAAAAGTCGACACTAAAGCAATTTGACTAATCCCGACAATACCTTAGTTGTTGCTAAAGAGTGAAGTCAATGTCAATAAACTTAACCTTTACCATTGGAATGTTTTACAGATTTTAACAGTACAAGACATTTAAATATATATATATATATAAAATATGATATAGAGTTTCGTGTACTTTGAATCCGAGCTATTTGATGTAAGTTGTTAGGTTATTGTGTCTGTGATATGGGTTATTTTTGGTAATGATAGCCTTCAAGCGGTACTAGGCTATTACATCATGTTGAAGTGGTAAATAGTAACGGGGAGATATTCAGGGAAAGAGAAGATTTATTACTTCTTAGCTGCCATTATGGTTAGATATGTTGTGTGTGAGTTACATAAAGTAGTTGAGAGGGGAGTTAAATATAATGAAAAGACGGCGGACAGTGTTACAGCCAGCTAATAAATAATTGCATGTCTCTTTGTTTTTATAGCACTACATTGGCGGCTGAGGATAAAATAACAATGGCAACATCTCATTTACCTGATTTTTCTCCTTTTGCTGTGGATCGAGAAGCCACAGCTTCTCAGAAATTTCTAAAACTGGAGGCTTTATTAGCTGCAGAAACAGCTACAGATTTGGGAGTGTAAAAAGTTATCAACAAAGTATTCAACTCAATAGTCCTAAAACCTGCCCCACAATACCCTAAAGCAATGAAGCAGGCAAAACCAAAATTAACACACTGACCCTAAAATAGGAAAGTTATTTCATTTTCATTTTAACTTGTTTCAAGGGATTGGAAAATTAAAGATACTCAGGTGAAATTTCATACAGAACCACAAGTTCCACCAGTAGCTCAAAAACAATGTCTTGTTCCACTTCATCTTTGTGACAGGATTCAGAGAAAATTAGCTAGGCTTGAATAGGCTAATGTAATTAGAGAAATGGACACAGCTATTGATTGGGTGTCACCTATAGTAACTGGACCTAAAGAGGATACAGATTATATTCGCTTATGTGTGGACATAAAGGAACCAAACTGTGTCATCAAACGTACTAGGCACATTATTCCAATTGTAGAAGAAGTAAGGCATGGTTTAAATGGAAGGGAAATAGGAATGTTACCACATTTTCAACCCATATTGGTTTATATAGGTTTACCCAACTCGATTTTGGTACAGATTCAGCACTATAAGTTTTTCATAAAATTGTTAGAAAAAAGTTGTCTTGAATTAACGGTGTCAGAAATATTCACGATGTATTATAGTTCGTGAGGTCGATGAAGAAGACCACAAAAGAACATTACAGGAATTATTGAAGAGAGCAGCTGAATGTAGCTTGACATTTAAATTCAGTAAATACACATTTAAGCAGGCAAAACTGTAGTTCTTTGGAGTTTTTCATGTGTAGGCATTTGACACCAATCCTAATAAAGTGGAGGCTCTCTGACACATTCAAAGACGACAGACAGCGTCAGAGTTACTTTAGTTTTTAGGTATGAGTAGCTTTTCTACACAATTTACCCACAATTATGGCACCATAGCACCACCAATAAAATAATTGACACAAAAAGACTAAGTTTGCCTGGACAAAGAAAATGGAAGCATGTTTGACGTTTTGAAAGAAAGGTAAACCAAAGATGTTTTACTAAATTGTTACAATCCAACTTTGGATACTGAGGTGATATGTGTTGTTTTTTTGGTGGGTGTTAGTGAAACGTTTGCTCAGTATCACCCAGGTTCAGAAACTCCTTAAATAATTTCTCATCACAGTAGATCCTTGACATGTGTTAAGAGACATTGTGATAATATTGAATGGTAAGCCGTCACTATACAATTTGGCTGCCTTAAGCACAAAATCTACTGATTAGGAAGGACTTTCAAGGTAATTAAAGACCATAAACTTTTGGTTAGCGTTCTAAACAATCCAAAACCACCAAGATCCTTTCCGGTAGGGAGCATTCAGCTGAAATTGCAAGGATTTTCATTTACTGTTGTTTATCAACCTGAAAAGTCTACCCCACTGACTAAAGGTCAGAGCAACCATTGCCTCTACTAACCTACTGTTCCAAAGAAAACCTTAAGGCATCCTCCAAATTAAAAGTTTTGAAAGCTAGGTTATTTTAAATAATGTTTTATCCTCTGTTAGGGTTAACAAGCGTCGTGATGGTACTTGAAAAGACAGAATTCTTAACAAACTTATTTTAGAAATCAACAATGAGTCCTTTATGACTTCTAGGGACCGAACCTGATGTAAAACAATATAACCTTCTTGCAAATGAATTGTCAGTGATGTTTGGTTTAGTGTTAGGGGAAAGATGAATCATTATACTTTCTAGTCTACAGAAAAGGACGGTACAAATAGCCTTTAAAGGTCATCAAGGGTTTGTTAAAACCAAACAACTGTTGCTTTCACGTGTATGGCTTTCAGGTATTGATCAGCTCATTGATAAACATATCCTATCCTATTCACCTTGTTTAGCCACAGTAAATTCTCCCAAGCAGGAGCCCATACTACCTAGTGAATTACTAGAGAGACCTAGGACCAAAAAACATCCAGTGGTCGACTATTACTGCCCTCTTTCTTCAGGTGAATATCTTCTTGTTGTTATAGATGAATACTCCCAGTCTGCAGAGGTTGAGTTCACCAAATCTCTATCAGCAAATGCTACATTTCCAAAACTGGACTATGTATTATCAACTTTTGGCATACCAAAAGAGCTGAAATCTGACAATGGCCCACTATTTAGCTCACAGAGTTTCAAGGACTATGCAACTCATCATGAGTTTTGATCACCAGAAAAGTACTCCTCCTCATCCACAAGCTAACAGATTAGTTGAAAACTTTAATCATATGGTTAGTAAAGCTAATCGCACAGGAGCCATTGAAAGAAAGTCATGGAAACAAGAACTATATAAGTTTGTATGTAGCATTCCAGAAACATCTTCACATAGTGCACTTTCCTGAACGTATCAATGATAGAAGAGATGATGACAAGGTCAGAGAGTATGATACAAATGTGAAGCAAGACTCAAAACTGTATGCAGATAGAAAAAATCAATCAAATTTTGCTGTTGGTGACCATGTTCTGCTTTGAAATGAAAAGAAAGGTAAATTAGTTGATCATCAACTGTACAACGTACCCTTAACCCATGTTAAGGGTAGTATGATAACAGATCGTAGAGATCATTTGAAGGCCATAGTAACTAGAAATTCGTCATTCTTCAAACAGGTTTATTTGGCTAAAAAAGACTATGACAATATCATTGACTTTGATGAGAAAAATGATATCGATGTAACAGAAAACCCAGTAATTAAACATGATTATAAAGAGGGTTGGGAAGACAAAGTTGTGGCACATTATAAAAGAGATAGACAACTGCCAGGCTAAATGAAGGATTATGATGTTTTAGTGTAGTCAAAAATGGTTGTTGTGTTGTTGCAGTACTGGTGGATTAGCCCAATGCATTATAGATATGAGGTGAAGTGCTGGTAACCACTCCTTCAGTAATCACGTCATCATATATAAAAGGTAAAAAAATAATAAAAACAGTACGATAAAAAATCATGATTTGTTGATGTAGTTATCGTGTTTTATTGGTAATTTATTTTGACAATAGCCTAATTATGTCATGTATATAGACACTACATCGCTTCATTTCTATCAATATAAAAATCACTCTATGTGTCATCATAGTAATATATAACTGTTCAACAAAAAACCCCAAAACAAAGGACAATTAAAAATAGCAAACTGAAATACTGTCACAAAATGAATGACAATTGAACAACAACTTTAACAGTAGGCAAATTATCGCATTTTGTTTCTGACAATGTTCTCTGTTGCTTTTCAGCTGCAATTAGGCTTAGGCACTCTATGTCTGAGTTGCATGAAGTATTGGTGAGGTGGGAGAGGGGTAAAGATAATGAAAAAATGACTGACATTGCTGGAGGCATCTAATAATTGAAGAATAATTGAAGCTCTTGTTGGTTTTATAGCACTTCATATCTTACACAGTCGACATTCATTATTTACTGTTGGTATTTCTCTTAGTCTATTTATATTTTTTCTTAAGTATTTCGAAGGCAATTTTTAGTAAAGAAAAGCAGTTAGATATTCCTCAAATTGTGAAGTAAAAAGTAAGCAGAAATAATATATGTAAAAAATAAGTAGAAAATTACGTAAAAAAAATTAAGTAAAAAAATAAGTAAAAAAGAGTAAGTAAGTAATATTAACAACATGCTGTCCTCAGAAACAGAACCTGCTATTAACTTCAATAGCTTCAAGGACTAAGGAAAAGGACGATCTCTATAAGATTATAGCCAAAAATGAAATCTCATAAAATCCAGGTATTTTTGACACAGATGTTTTTTACTTTTTTTCGACTGTGTATTTTTGCTTTAGCTGTTTGATTTTACAATGAAAACAATGTAAATAAGGTAAATATAGATAAATATATAATTAATCTATATTTCTCTTCACAAAAGACATTTTTAATTTTTATTTCTGTCATTGATGTGAAGCATAAAAGTATTTTACTTTTGTTATTGGTGTGAAGCATAAAGGTATTTTGACATAGTTTTAGGTGAAATACGCTTTCAGATTTCAATTAGTTAGTTTGTAAACGGTTTTCGTAGTATAACAATTATATGCTGACAGTGGTTTCTACATCTTCTAAAGGTAATGTCGCTGCAAAGTTGGGTTTTTTTTGTTTCTCCTTTTGGGGGAATTTTTTCACTGGATCAATCAGGTCAGCTTTTAAGGCTTGATCTTTATGTGCTATAAATAAATTCAAAGGTACATACACAGACAAATACAAAGACAAAGAATACACACATTATATTTTTATATACATGTATACATATAGTAAATGTGAGGAATATCTACATCTGGCTACAATTTTCAACATATGCTCACGGAATAACACTCATGCAGATGACTTGTAACTTTTGAATTTTTAATAATGATATCCAGTTTTTTTAGTTTTGTATCTCTTATCTTACCTCTTTCTTTGCATGCTTCTGTACAAGATTCTCCAATATTGCTTAAAACAACTTTCCTATTCTTGAGAGGTGGCCAATTAGGTGCCGTTGTCGAGCAGAAATCCTAAAAGGAAATTTACTATATGTTAGAAATTACCATTTTTGCCATCTTTCTAGATATAAAATGTCCCTGTAGCTTTATCTCCAGTTGTAAAAATTCTTTTTAGAAAACATTAGTGTTAAAGAAGCAAGAGGTATTAAAAATATGTATAAAAATGAAAGAAACTACGAAAACCTGCCTAAATACTTTCTTTTAATAACTTTAGAGGGTCACGAAAATCTTTGTTTTAGGATTAGATCATAATTGTCCGGGAACCACTTTATTACTAATGGCTTTCCACAGTGCAAATGCCTTTCCTTTTACGAACCCTAAATTTTTCTACTTTCATACACCTGAAGGGATAGACAGAGCAACTGAAGATCCCGTTAACATAAGGAAGTTTATTGTATATATCGGAAAATTGGAAAAGGGATAGATTGAAAAATTATTATAAAAGAAATAAATTTTTCTACAAGATATAAAAAAGAGAATGTACTTTTTGAGATGCATCAACTTAGTTTGGTTTTAAACGCTTTAATTTTTGGAAGTTAAAGAGAGTATTCACCATGACATGTCAGGCAAAATTAAAGTAAATAAAGCAGCACTTACAATAAGATATTTTTTATTGGTTTTTCCCGGTATGAGGGCTCAATCAAACCTCAGGGACTGCACAGTTCACTGGTCGTCCTTTGGCAAGACGTAGCACCCGTTTCAGCCACCCCTCCCAAGGTCATGGAAATTTCATCCTGTTTGCACTTCCTGCCCGAGAGAGAACAGTGCATTCTTGGGCGTAGGAACTTCTAGTAGGTCACCGGCCACTGTTGCCTAACCTCTCTGCGTTGTGAACAGGTCCTTAGACCAAAGGCTAGAAACATCTCCAATATCTGTGGTTGGTGTCAGGAAGGGCATCTGGCCGTAGAAAACCTGCCAAATCAAAATTATATGAACAACTAATCTTCAAACCATACTGGATCGGTCGAATCTCGGGTTAACAACGACCCCCAGCACCACTAACCGGCGGGGTGATGCTGAAAACTGTGCTACTGCTAAATAACAACAACACCATAGGACGAAAAGAGAAGGCAGGAAAAGGAGAGAAAGATGGAAGTAAAAGAAACCAAGACAGATGACATTGAGAATTGGCACACTGAATGTAGGGACAATGAATGGAAAGGGAAGGGAGATTGCACATCCGATAAAAAGACATTGACATCTTGTGTGTCCAGAAAACTAGATGGAAAGGGAGCAAGGCAAGGTATATTGGAGAAGGATACAAGTTATTCTACCATGGATAAGACAACTAACGAAATGGTGTGGGCATAGTCGTGAAAGAAACCTAGGTAGAGAGTGTCTTTGGAAGTAGAAAGAGTCTCGGATAGAGTTATCAGTGTGACATTGAGTACGGAAGACACACTAATAAATGTAATTAGAGCATACGCACAACAAGCTGGGTGCCCACAGAAAGAGAAATAAAAGTTTTGGAGTGATATAGATGCCACTCTCATGAGGATTTTAAGAGGAGAGAAAAGTGTCATTGGAGCAATTTCAATGGACATGTTGGAGAAGGAAACAGAGGTAACGAGGGTGTGATGGGAAGGTATGGATGTAGCACGAGAAATGAAAAAGTACAAGAGATAGTCGATTATGCAAAGAGAGCAGATATGGCAGTGTTGAACACTTGTTTCAAAAAGAGAGAGGATCAGAGAGTGACCTATTAAAGTGGGGGGAAGAAGCACCCAAGTTGACTACATAGTCTGCAGAGGAAGATATCTGAAGGACGTTAGGAATTGCAAAGTGCTGGAAGGAGAGTGCGTAGCTGCTCAGCACAAAGTACTAGTATGTAAGCTCAACATCACAGTCAAGAAAGAAGGCAAGAGAAGAATAAAACAAAAAATGAAGTGGTGGAGGCTAAGATATGCTGAGAGCAGGAGAAACTTCAGCCGCGAGCTTCTGGAAGTGCTGAGCTCAGAAACAGATGTATTTGAAAACTGGTCACACATTACAGAGAAGATACGAGAAACAGCCGAGACAGTCACGGGAGTGACTAGAGGTGGACAGAAGCAGGATAGAGAGGCGTGGTGGTGAAATGATGCTATAAAGGAAAGCACCAAAAAGAATCGTGCAGAGAAAAGATATGATCATTCAAGCAGTGAGAAAGATAAAAGAGTTTATGAAGCAAGCCGGAAGGAAGTTAAACAAGAGATAGTCAAGGCCAAAGAAGAAGCATACAGTGATCTTTACCACAAGCTAAACACAAAGGAAGGTGTAAAAGATGGTGAAGCAAAAGGACAGAGCATCAAAGGACATTCAGCATGTTAAGGTCATCAAGGATGATGATTAAAGGCTGCTGACAAAGAAGCATGAAGTACAGCAAAGATGAAAAAGTTATTTTGAAAGTCTTATGAATACAGAGAACCCCAAAGAGCCAAGGGTAGAAGAAGCAAGGAGGACAGATCACGAAGTTGTGCAGATAGACAAAAGTGAAGTAAAGAAAGCATTGAAAAAAATGAAAAATGGAAAAGCAGTTGGCCCTGACAACATTGAAGCTTGGAAATATCTTGGCAGACAGAGTTTAGAAATACTCACAAAACTCTTCAACCATATCCTTTGTGCGAGAGAATGCCAAATGAATGTAGGAGGAGGAGTGTGCTCATACCTGTGTATAAGAACAAGGGCGATGCACAAGAGTGCGGATATTACAGAGGAATCAAGCTGATGTGTCATGCAATGAAATTGTGGGAAAGGGTGATGGATACAAGGTTGAGACAGGAGGTTAGAATATGCAAGCAACAGTTGGGCTTCATGCCAGGGAAAGGCAAAACCGATGCGTTATTTGCTCTGCGTGTGCTAATGAAGGAGTATAGGGAAGGACATAAAGAACTGCTTTGTGTGTTTGTTGACTTAGAGAAGACATATGATAGGGTCCCAAGAGAAGAATTGTGGCATTGCATAGGGAAATCAGGAGCAATAGAAAAGTACGTAAACTTGTACGGGATATGTATAAGGATAGTCTGACAGCATCGTGCGAAATGCTGCAGGATTGACCGAATGGTTCGAAGTTAAGGTCGTTCTTCACCAAGGATCAGCTCTAAGCTCCTTTTTGTTTGCCATAGTCATGGACACGCTGACAGAGGATTCAAGAAAAGAGGCACCATTGAGCATGTTGTTTGCGAATGACATTGTGCTGTGCAGTGAAACAAGAAATGGTGCAGAGGAAGAACTGAGAAAATAACGCGACGCCCTGGAGTAGAGAGGCATGAAAGTAAGCAGAAAGAAAACGGAATACCTGGTCTTGAACGGGAAAGAAGAGGATGAAATTAGAATGCAAGGAATAAAAGTTAAAAGGGTTGAAGACTTCACGTACCTATGACCCACCGTGCAGAGTGACGGAGACTGCAACAGGGAGGTGAGAAAGCGACGGCAGGCTGGATGAAGTGGATGGAAAAAAATAACGGGAGTGCTGTGTGACAGAAGACTATCTCCTAAAGTAAAAGGAAAAGTTTACAAGACAGCAGTAAGACCAGCATTACTGTATGGACGCGTAACAGTGGCAACAACTAAAAGAAGAAGAAACCGAGCTAGAAATTGCAGAACTTTGGATGTTCCGGTGGTCACTCGGGATTACGCGGCTGGAAAGGGTTTGGAATGAATATATAAGGGGTACGGCTTATGTTAGGAGATTGAGATACAAGCAAAGAGAAGCAAGGCTCTGGTGGTTTGGACATGTGACTAGGAGAGAAGAAGAATCTGTTGGTAGGAGAATGTTGGACATGCATGTGCCAGGAAGAAGAAAGCGAGGAAGACCAAAGAGAAGACACATGGGTGTGATAGCAGAGGACATGAGAGCAGCAGAAGTACATAACGAGGATGCAGAAGACTGTGAAAAATGGAGAATACTGATCCGCTGTGGCCACCCCTAACGGGAGCAGCCGAAAGTCAAAGAAGAAGAAGATTTTTTATTTGTTTTCAATTCAAATTTAACTGAAACTCGTCTTGAAGTCTAAATCCATAATCAAGCGTCACCACAAGTTGTTTGATAATTATAAATATTTATTTCTCTTTTTTGTTTATTGGTTCTTTATCGTCAACTATTTAATGAATGTAGGGAAATAAATTTTGTTAGATTCTTTGTTTCATGTATACATGTTTATATATAAGGAATTATACTAATTATCTATTTTTGTTGCTTCTGTTATTAATTTACTGACACACTTTATTCATATTTTTTCACTCTGAACCTATGTATTTTTGTTTTGATAATTATTTATTACGTGCTTTTGAAGCATCAGTTTAATTCAAGGAAGTTGGTGAAAGGTGTCCGAAAATGGTTCGGCCTATAGTTTTTGATTTTATAATTATTTTTATTATATTGACGTAACAAGCTATTCAAATATTTTTAATATGCTCACTGTAAGTTGAAATAAATAGAATTATTACATTATATTTTGTATTGTTCATTATATAAATGAAAAGTTCTGCCTTTCATAACAATGAGAAAAGGTACCGTTTCCAGAAGATTTGATTCTGATGCCTGAAGTACTGAAAATTTTTTATTAGAATTGCAACTAAATTAACTAAAAATAATTTCTAGGTACTATTTATACTTGTTTTTTAAAAGCTTTTAAAGGTAACCTTTGGTATCTTTTGCTATAACAATATCCCGAATAGCTGTTACATCGTTTGTTTTCAGCGTCTCACCATCCAAAATTTCTATAATTTTTTAGCCATAATTTTTCAAAAATTTTTTTCTTCTGATTACAAATACGTTCTTAAATTTCTCTTTATGAATAGAGACTTGCCACGTAGTAAATATTTAAAGAGAACCATGATTTATGATGTCAATGAAATAATACAGGGAGAGCTTAATCAGCAGCTATGAACATCGGCCTCACGGATTTTTGAATCAGAGACAAAATTAGTATTCACTAATATTTTAGAACTTTGATTTGCGGAGTTAACCCTGTGTTTGTTTTCAATCTACTCTTCAAACTTATGCTTTGATCTTATTTTGAATTGTAATTGCTAAAAATAAAAAAGTGTGTATATTGTCAACCAAAGAAGTATTTGATAAAAGGAGGAAATTTTCAAACACATCTAGGCCATATTTTAAAGGAAGGATAACAAAAATCGTTTTTGTTGAATATCTTTGACAAAAGCTGCATTTAGTTTATGTTTCTTAAACCCCAGCTGTGGGACAATCGTACAGGATAACATTTGAATGACTTTAGGACAAACATAAAATATTAATACAAAAGTGTTACCAACCTGATATTCAAGAAAGGCATGTACCCTTTGTACTAAGCCTACATTGGAAAATTCTAGTGGTAGATACGGTTCAAAGTCCTAAAAAAAATGTAGTATACAGTTACACATATATTTAAATGAACAAAATATAGAACCTGTAGATGTAAGAACATAAAAGATGGATAAAGAAGTAGACAGACAGATTTTTTAATATAAAAAGCCTTTCCTCAATAAAAATTGAAAGGAAATTGAACACTTAAGGTTAATTTTTCAGTCAAACAGAAAAAATTTATATTCTTTATGGCAATTGCTACATGACACCCAAGTTAGCATTTCACATTCAGTGCAACTACTACAAAGTCTAACTAATGACTGTAGCTCCGTTTGCCTTTTCATACCTAGTACTTGGCATGTCAAGAACTGTTTAGGGAAAATTACATGAATTACAGAAGGAAACGGTTTTCAGAGCTATAAGAAAACATGTAAACATGGACGTTAAAGATAACAATAAAGGATAATCAGTACAGAACAAGTCTACATGATCTGGTTTACGCCAAAATGGAGGGGTGGTTGCTTGACAAACTCAGAATTCCTTCATTTGACACCATCATATACCTTCTTTGCTTTGATTTTTGTGAATATTCTTCTTAATTCTGTTTTGTTACTTATGTCCACAGTGTAGACGTAGGGTTCTCCAACGAAATCTTCCATATAAGGACATTGAGAGCTTAACTGAAAAAGATATAAAAAGAACAAAACTTGACATTTTGTTATGAACTTGCACGGTTTGATAATCTGTAAAAAATACTTTCTAGTAAAATACGCCATTTTTATGACCGGAATATCCCATTCAATTCCATATTACCCATTCTCTACTAAAACGTGTTTGGTCTTTGTTTCAAAATCTATCATTCAGACATTCAGACTTGTCTTCAAAAAAGATTATTACATCAGAATTTAAAAGCTTTATCTTCATACTTTGTTTTATTTTATTTTATTTTATTTTACTTTATTTTATTTTATTTATTTTATTTTATTTTATTTTATTTTATTTTATTTTATTTTATTTTATTTTATTTTATTTTATTTTATTTTATTTTATTTTATTTTATTTTATTTTATTTTATTTTATTTTATTTTATTTTATTTTATTTTATTTTATTTTATTTTATTTTATTTTATTTTATTTTATTTTATTTTATTTTATTTTATTTTTTTTTATTTTATTTTATTTTATTTTATTTTATTTTTTTTTTTTTTATTTTATTTTATTTTATTTTATTTTATTTTATTTTATTTTATTTTATTTTATTTTATTTTATTTTATTTTATTTTATTTTATTTTATTTTATTTTATTTTATTTTATTTTATTTTATTTTATTTTATTTTATTTTATTTTATTTTATTTTATTTTATTTTATTTTATTTTATTTTATTTTATTTTATTTTATTTTATTTTATTTTATTTTATTTTATTGTTGGACACATTTTGATTCAGTGCTAACCATTCCCATACCCACAATACAGTAGTAATAAAAGACACGACACGTACAAACTAAACTATGTGATATTGTTAATTGATTAAATCAAGAATACAAAACTGATTGAACAGTTCTTGTCCTTAACTTTCTTACTAAGCTTTATTCGTTTCTCATTTGTCATGATCTCTTACCTCTTAGTACGAAAGGAGGATATACATAATGATACATTAAAGTCATATGAAAACAAAACAGACCTAGGAGACGTATTCACTTATCTAAAACCATAGTTTTAATTTTTAAAATCTAAGAGAAAAACAAAATAATTTAATATTTCTAATATCCAGACAAGAAAGTGATTAATCTTAATTAATATGAGTGTTTAAAAGTGAAAAAGGGAATTAATTGGGTAGCCAAGTAGATTTTTGTGTTGGTGGATTAATTTAAGTAAAGGCTTGTCATCAGTGGCTTGGTTGATAAAGGGGTCTCTATGCTAGCAATGGGTAGTGGATTTTGTACAGTGTCAATTATGTTTTCCGTTTTTTTGTGTCACTTTTTTCAAATCCAAATGATTTTTAAGAAAAAAGGTAACAGGATTATATACTAAATTAAACGTTCTTCGTTATTATCGGCAAATAAATTCTGCTCAAAAATCTTCCAATAATTCCAATGAATTCGTGGGTACCTCTTTATTTGCAAATCTGAATGTATTATGAACTACTCCTTACCCTTTAACTGGACGGAAAATAAAAATTCAAATTCACGCCACCTCTAGCATTTCATACATAACTAACTTAATATTATTTTAAAAAATGACCTTCCATAGCTTATCCTCTAGTTTTAACAATATAAGGAGAAGTAATGTAGCCCTATACCCCTGTACCCTACGCATTCCTATCTCTTATGCTTCTGCAACCAAAACCATCAGAAGCAAGAAGCTAACATCTCCTTTAAATAGCGGAACAATTTTTCAAAAATAGAGAAAACGTTAAGTGACATTATTTATACATATTTTTGTATAATTAGAAAAGGCAGTAAATACGACTAAGGCTTGGCCATATGTCATATTTAAATACCTTGTTCTTGATTTTATTCAGTCAGAAGAAGAAGGTCAAATTTCAAGGTACTCAAGGAATATAGGTTCTTGGTACTTCGTTAAGGACAAATATAAACAATGAAGGGATCAACACTGGTTTCTAGTACAATCTTACTTTGAATTTTTCGGACTTTTTATCTTCTACCGGCACTAATACTTCTTTTTCTTTTTACATCTCTTTAATAGCTCTTCCTAACTTTTATTGATTCCTTTGCAAAGGAGACGCCCACCAGAGTATATTGTATACATTATATAGATCTATATGTGCCCACTGTAACTTCTTAATGAAAATATAAATAGACACCCCTCCTACTAATAATGATATTAACCATATTTCTCTAAAACTATATTTGTAGGAGAGTGGTTGTCTAATTGGGTCTTATTTTAATGCTCTCTCTCATCATGTACCATTCCAGTATTTTCTTTTTTCATTAATTGATATTGCCCTTTGGGTATTAATGGCTTATTTACTCTCCTGTTCTATTTTACAATTTATTTTTACTCAATATTTCCAATCATTCTCATTCTCTCATTTTTTTATTACCTTCTTGTTACTGTTGATGTTTTCATAGCCATATTACAGACTGTTTAACCAGGTAAAAATTATTGCAAGCTGATAATTACATATTGGACAACCGTCTTTCCACTTTTATCCTCCCTCTCTAAATTAATTTGTTCCAATTAATTTTCATTCTTAGAGACTGCTTCATCAGCTCACCATAATTCTTCAGTAATATTATTCGAGATTTTCTGTATGAGTACCTTTTTTGTTACTGGAAATATTGACATTGAATTTTGTATCATTAGCAGATTGTTTGGCTCTACGTACGCCTATGAAGTAACAAATACAAACTCTGGCAAGAATGGTAACTTTCTTTAATCTTCATGAATGAAGAATTTTCTTCACACTTGGTTCTATTTGGTAACCCTTCCTCACTCCATAACGTTTCTGTCAAATGGATCTAATAACTTTGTACCAATAAAACTTAAGATAGAAGGCTCTCTGATTCTGCCTCCCACTCACTGCCCTTTAATGTACTGACATGGCCGAATGTCAGTAAAACAGTAGTACTTGTTGACCTTACAGTTTCAAAGAAATTTTTTCTATGACTATAAAGCTGCAGGTTTTTCGCAAAAGAAGCAAAAGCCTCTTGTGATTTAAACTAATGATTTTGGTTAGATACCCCTTGTACCTGGGACTGCTGGTGTATTTTCTTGTCAGGAGAACAAATGGGAAAAGAAAAACGGCTAGGCCACACTAAAACCAGCTTTACAAGGAGTGGCATCTGGATTATTTTGGATTTTTTTGTTCTCTAGATTGGATCTTCACTGGTATTTGATTAGGGTTTTTAGAACACTACAAATGACATTACTCCTTTGACTAGGTATGCTGCTGAAATGCTACATTCAAATACTTATTTGGTAAGCTTTTAAAAGTGGTAAAACTGCTTTTGATTTAAAAGTTCAAAGCTAGTTACCACTTCTATCTTAAAAACATACAGTATGTAACAGAAAGACGGAAGAAACTGGAAATATAGTTAGAAGTACACGAAATGCAGAACAATTCAATTTCTTTCTTTTATGAAATAAAGAACATATCGTGAGTTGCTTTTGACCCTTATACATTACCTTTCGTTTCGTTGGTTTGTCTCCAAAGAATTCTTCAGTTAGCTTGTTCTTCTTTACTTTGTACTGTTAAGGCAAAAAAGCAAGGATAAAAGAAGCATAATCTGGCTGAAGTCAAATACAAACTTAGTTATTTTATACCCACACAAACACACCCACACAAACACACATACATGTATATATATATTATATATTATATATATGTATATTATATATATAATATCCAGTTACATATATGTTTGTGTATTATGTTAACCAGCTTAGGGAGCCAATAGAACTTTCTTTGAGAGTACCTCCCTCTTTCTTCTTAATAGTATTTTCTAAGACAAACTAATATTAAAATGTAGGTTGCAAAAAGCTTACATTTAAATTTGTCAGAAGTTTGGTTCTTTTTTCCCTTATTTATTGTTGTAATTTATGTGTTATTTGAAATGAAACTGACGGAATAACTTTGTGACTGCAAGCAAGATGGTTCTTAAACTACACATATGAAGCATATCAACATTGAAATTCCCACATGATTCAACCCCTATAGTCCCATTAACATAACCTAATATAAAATTTTAGTCAACATGAGACTTTTTATTGTTTTTCATCTTGATTAAAAGATCTCAGAAAGAGAAGACATATATAGGAAAATATAATGTAAACATTGAATACTTTGATTTAATAAGTCAAGAAAGAAAAATAAGAATTGTTTTTACATTTCTACATTGTTAAAGTTGAAATTTAATGTTAAAGACACAATTTTGTCTATTCAAATTACAATTGCATATACGTACATACGCAAACTGATGATTCGTCTAAGTACAAGCCTCCAAAGAGAATTGTTATGTTATTTTAGGTTAGACATAACAATATGTTCATGACTAATGATTTCCAGAAAATATTTTTAATGAGGTTGATCTCTGCACTCTTATCTATATTAGGATTTATAGTTATAGAAAGATACCTAGCAATATTAGAGATAAAAACCATTAAAATCAATCATATTTTTCATCTAACTGGAGTACTTGTACCTGTTTTTACCTCATTGACTGGTCTATGGGAGTTGAATACAATATTTATTTTTAGAGGAATTGAAGTTGGAGCACATTAATAGCTATTTTAAAGAGACGATAATGGTAATAATGGTATGTATATAATAATAAAATAATGACTGGATAAATCCATTTCAATAACACTATATACCATAACATTACATATCATTATTATATTAATAACGATTTTACACAAAGTTTTCCTAATTTGCTTAGTCCAGTTGTTGGGTAAATATCCTTCCGAAGAGAGCCTGTCTTCTTGTAACAACAAATTTGAGCGCCTAAATCAAACTTTCTATCATTAAATTCCTGTAAAACACATAGTGCAACTTAACAGTCACTGCTCTTAATATAACTTTTTTGAAATTTTACTGCTTTATAACATGGTATAAAAGGGGTTGAAATTAATGAGAAACTGTCTTTTAAGGTCCATTTCTTATGACGTAGCAATATGATTTTGTTGTGTTAAAACAACTGCTACCAAAACAAGACAACGAAAAGGTTTCCACTAAGTAATAGTTAGACGTCTGTTGAGTATGGCTGTCAGCCATTCCAATATAGGCATAGATAGAGGGAGATTTTGTTTCCATTTCTGTCTAAAATAATAACTCGCTTTTGTATTTCTTAGCTTTGACTTATTTTCATGGCTAACTAATTTTGAAAGGAAAGCTTTTGAACACCAATTTTGAGAAGCAAAAAAAACCACAATAGGAGATGTTTATCAGCAGCAGGCACTTGAATTGACTGGAAACATACATGGAGTAGAGGGGTGTATCTTCTTACATAAAAAGCTGGAGATAAAAATTACAGGTTTCAGAAAGAGACAAAAACCCTAACTTTTAGAAACCTCTTAAAAGGAACTCATAAATTATTACCTGCATGAAGTGGCGCACTACAGTGAAAGGAAATCTCAACAATGATCTGCATAAGAATTTTGGATCGTTAAGTCAGTGATGAAGCACATGGTCATTGTATCTATAGACAGTAGTGCAAAGACAGATTGGTGGAAACACATTTTTCACTGTTCTATAAATTTCTTTTCCTGTTTTGCCCTCCAATTTACTCTAACCATTTTATCCACTTTCACAAAGCAGAGTACATAAAAACAATGTTCAAATGATGGTATTTGGTATTAGATTGGAAATCAAATGATGGACAAGGATATTTGGCGGATGATGGTAGATAGATAGATAGATAGATAGATGGTATTGACGGTCAATTTTTCTAACATAACACTTACATTTTAAAATCTTTTAATATCTTCTTAAATATCTAAAAGCTACCTTTTTTCTCTCTCTTTCAAATATATCTTAGAAATAATAATCTTTAGGATTCAGGTAATAAGACATGCTCGTTTACCCAAAGTATCTCATAGGCGCCCCCGTTTTTACAATGATTACATTACTCTTTTCATACACAACCTACGTATGAAAAGGATATGCTCCATAATAATTTGAAATCGTAAACAAGCCAAAGTTTAAGAACAGATTTTGCAAAAAGCAAAGGCTTAGCNAGATAGATAGATAGATAGATAGATAGATAGATGGTATTGACGGTCAATTTTTCTAACATAACACTTACATTTTAAAATCTTTTAATATCTTCTTAAATATCTAAAAGCTACCTTTTTTCTCTCTCTTTCAAATATATCTTAGAAATAATAATCTTTAGGATTCAGGTAATAAGACATGCTCGTTTACCCAAAGTATCTCATAGGCGCCCCCGTTTTTACAATGATTACATTACTCTTTTCATACACACGTATGAAAAGGATATGCTCCATAATAATTTGAAATCGTAAACAAGCCAAAGTTTAAGAACAGATTTTGCAAAAAGCAAAGGCTTAGCTTTGCAAATCGAGCTTCTGAAATATTACTAAGTTTTTGTTTTTCTAGTTTTTGTGTTCACAGGAGATGGTTAACTTTCTTCAGTAATAATTCTTTTTTTTTATTAGGCACGTGCTCAGTATAGATTTTCGGGATGGAAGTCTCCCTATCCCTTGTTCTGTGGTATTTACTTTCAATAGTGTTAAAATTACTTCTAAAAAATAATTAAGAATAAATTTTTAACAAATCGCAAAATGTTATAAAATTTTCAGGGTAAAATAATTGTGACATTTTAAAGAAAACATTTTAAAAGAGATAATGCGAAATTAGATATCAAAGATTGTTTTTACCGTGGTCAGTGAAGTGAATGGGAGATAAAAGTTGTTTTGACAATTAAACTGAGAAAATTACAGTTTTAGTAATAAATTCCCTTCGCTTTTGCTTGATTAGGACGACGTCTTTGGTAGTTGTGAAAGCCTTCAAGCGTATTTTGTGTTTGATTCTAAAAATATCAAATACAAAGTTTTTAAAAAAAACTAAATATACCTATCGAACAGGTTTGTGAGTCTCTCCTAGTGTTTTCGGGTTATGTGAAATAGAAGGTTTTCAAGAAATTTTCTCGTAAAGAGGTTTGGTTATATCTCCAGGTCAATTCCCGATGGTATGAAGATACGTTTATATAAATACAACGAAAATCCCAGTTGAATATCTAGTGGGTGATAGTTCAAAATGAGAAATACATACAGTCATATATTGTATTCCTTTATTAATATCGTAGTTTGTATTTTTATTATTTACAAAGCATTTATCAACTCTTGAAGCAGTTATGGACGTAACTGCAGCAGTATACTGTCAAGCATCTGTCTTCAGTTGCTGTTGAAAAAAGGTGAGGTAATTTTTTGTCCGAGTCACGTTACTAATTTGCAGATATGAAAAAGCCTGGTTTTAGTTTTAAATTACATATCAGTTTTCGTGGGTTTTGTATCAAAATCTGATACCTTTTCATTTACAACTGGTGTCTCTCATTCTAATATATTATATCAACAATTTTTATTTCTTATTGGTAATAAATAAGTTGAAAAAGTTGTCCTTGACTATTAAAGTGTATTTTAGTTGTTAAAATTAAAAGGATCTAAAGTAAAGGATCTAGGATTTAAAGTACTAAAACAGTTTTTCTAAAAATGTCCATTGGCCTCAGATTAACAATATTTTTCCAAAACACGAATATGCTTTGCATTAATACTAACCTTTGGATTGATAAAGATAGCACCATGAGCTGCTGCTTCCAAAGGACCAGGGCCTTCGTAGGGAAATCCTAGACCGAGGAAAACCTAATAAAAAGGCAGTTTGTGCCCAAAATAAAGTATGGAGGAAACATCAAAATATGTGACCATCAAAAGGAAAAGAAGAGGTCATCTTTGGAAATAATTTGGATGGATAGACATTGGAAATTGTGGAAATAAAAAACTGTATTTCAAGAGAGTTTTTACTGAATGATTTTAATTGATTTAGGACCTACAGATTTTTGTCAGGCATACTCAAACTGTTTGTTGGCATCTTTCAGTATTGACTGTAGAAAGGATCTTTTGTATATTTAAGTCAACTTGCTTGCAGTGTTTAAAAATAAGTAATATTTAACTGTACTAACCTCCATCTATTCTTTGGCATTACTTGGGGAAAAGATAACAGCAATATTCTAATAATTAGAGGTTCTAGTCTCTTATTCAGAAAGAGTGCCAAAGAAGAAAATGAACGTGGTTGTAATTGTGGTGAGTTCTGTATTAACGAATTGTATATTTGTTTTTGCATGTGTGCTCTAATTCCAGTGTTACAGTTGTATTAAGGCTGTAATCTGTTATGTAGTTAATTGATACAAAGTACTCCTAGCTTTACGTATCTTGTTGCACTGTACATTTTTTATTACTTTACCTCTTAATAAGTAGTGAAAAAGGTAAAACAAAGAAAACACTCCACAGCATAGAAACCCTTTTATGTTACAAATAATAGGAGTGGGCGATTTAGAATAGAAGCGAATTAATATATAGTTAGTGTCTTAGATTCACTACTATTTCAAAGTAAAAAATATATTTACATTTTATCTCCAGCAAAACAGGCAGGATATAAGAAAAATGAAAGTGCAATATTTTTTTCCCTATAATTGAATAAAATAAAAATGGCTGACAGTAATCTCATGATATTGATTGTTGCAGCTTGAATACTCTACAACTCTTAATCGATAACAAATTTTACGTGTTTCCTTGCTATTGTTTCTTCGAACAAATGGCCGCTGTGAAATGTAGCTATTTGCATCACCTGAGCTGGATAAATAATGATCATGCTATCTCCATCGGGGATGTCAAAACCAATAAAAGTAAAATAATAGTAAAAAATTAACCGTTTATATATATATATATATATATATATAGGTAAAGTTATGACTGCACATATCCAAATCATCCATATAGAGCTATCCCTCCCATGAAACAACTTTCCTTCTGAGACCAGATCAACTGATCCAACAACGATAGAAAACTAAGGAATTGTGGAAGTATTGTACATTAAAAGGATTGTAAAAAAATGTGTGTGTATGTTTAAATGTAGCCAATTATAAAAAAGTTTTCAAATTGGAAAAATTAGACAACGTAGACCAATGAGCCAATTAAACAAATGAGTAGATCAAACAAAAACGCCATCCTCAGTGAAATTAGACACACCAACAAGAGAGACAGATCTTTTATTAACTGGCCTACCCATTGGACTACGAAAGCATTTTCACCAAGGGAATTTTTGCATGTTTTGTATTAAGTGATTTAATTTTATGCCTAATTATGTGAACATCTTTGTTATATACTTGCCAATCATTTACTCCTGCAAACATGTCCCAAAATTTTGCATTCTGTCTCTTAGCTTTTACCGTTTCTACGTTTCTGCATTCTACATTTCAAGTTAACTAAAAGAACTTGAAATTCATGAATACCTTAGACTTCTTTAGCAAATTATTTATCGTTGTGGCATTCACTGGACCATGATTGATTACATAATCGGGAATATTACTATCCTAAAATATGAAAGAGATGTGAAGACAATAATATGGATAAATCGTTATGAAAACAACAACAATAGGATTATAGCATGCCCCAATTTAACATAATTATTTACGAGCATTCCACTTGATGAGACTATCGATACTTGTATTAAGAAACTTTATCCCTGACAGATACTATCAGCTATATCATCGGAAGTTCTCAAAGCTCTTTTAATTTTTGATACCAAGTATTGACATTTCCTTTTCAACAGTCAATATTACGAGCAAACCAAGGGCGTGGCAATGGGAAGCCCATTGTCTCTATTTTGGCTTATATTTTAATGGTTCACTATGAAGACCAATCCATTCATGGTTATTCAGCCAATACAAAATTTATCGTTTGGAAAAGGTGTGTAAACTGATTTCACCATCTTCCACACAAAGGTACAGGCCGTTTTATTTTTAATCCCACCAAATTATCAGTTTTACTCTCCAGACTGAGTTATTTGTTCTATCCCTTCCCAGACGTACTAAATTAAACACAATACTAATCCCACAAAATCTGTAACACCAGTTTTTCGCAAAAAGGCATTCACTGTGTTGTACATGAAGTGGGATTCATTCACACCTAGAAGATATAAGATTAATCTCATCAACAAACTTCTTGACAGGTATTGGAAGACCTGCTCTTCAGGTGAATTATTTGACACTGAAGTTAATTTTCTACGAAAATTGCTTCTTCATAATTATTACCCAAGAAACACTATAAACTTCAATGTCAAAAATTTTGTCATGGTAAAAACAATAATAAAGATCATCATACAGATATAATAGAATACAAATAACCATATGTTTGACCTACATTGGTAAATCGAGCGACAATATCAAGTATCTTATCAATAGCGTTATCAACAATATTAAAGTGGTATTTACGAGGAAAAGGACTATTGGTAGTTTGTTTGCATATAAAAAACAATCGTCGTGTGCTAGTTTAATTGCCTTAATTACGATATGCCCTACGTTGGTAAGGCAAAAAGGATCCTTGCTGAAAGAAAGTCAGAACATTTTAAATGTTTAACCAACGATAAGTTTTCAGCAGTCTCCTACCATGCTAAAATGTATAAACGCTTTATTGACTGGGACAATTGTGAAATAATTGACACTCTATTAAATGACCTGCAGCAACAAATAACTGAATCGTTCCAAATTAAAGACAAAAGAACTTTGATGAACGACAGTTTCGAATTCCAACTGTTCTTTTATTGATTCACTCTGGAGAAATACTAGGGTGGTCNAAAGACACTATCCCGAAACCGAAAAAACAATCGTCGTGTACTAGTTTAATTGCCTTAATTACGATATGCCCTACGTTGGTAAGGCAAAAAGGATCCTTGCTGAAAGAAAGTCAGAACATTTTAAATGTTTAACCAACGATAAGTTTTCAGCAGTCTCCTACCATGCTAAAATGTATAAACGCTTTATTGACTGGGACAATTGTGAAATAATTGACACTCTATTAAATGACCTGCAGCAACAAATAACTGAATCGTTCCAAATTAAAGACAAAAGAACTTTGATGAACGACAGTTTCGAATTCCAACTGTTCTTTTATTGATTCACTCTGGAGAAATACTAGGGTGGTCTTTTTTTTCAGAGTTTGTACTGAATAGGAGTAAAATATGGTTTACTTAGTTTAATTTAATTGTACTTCTGAAGATGTAAACAGTAAATTTACGAAAGTTTTACCAACATAATAATTTTATCAGTTGTTTGTGTTTTATTCTTACTTCTGCTTCGATTGTCGGAAGGACGATCTATAAATCTATGTTGTTGTATTTTGTTAAGGAAATTACGTTGACGTACCCAATGAAAATTCATTCTCTTGCTTCTTGTGTTGTAGCATAAATAATGTTTCAAAAGATGACATTAAGGTTCATTGGTAAGTATGACGGTGAGTCAGGGGGTCAGTATATTACACAAACATACTAGCTTTTTGTACTGACAGGGGATATTTCTAACAGTATACACCCCATAATTCCGTATTCAAGGTTTTCTTTCCTTTCCCAATTATAGTTGTTTGAAATATAGTCTGCACCTCCTCCAGCTATGCTAGAATTTCTCAGTATAGATTTGTAAATCGAAGTTACACACTTCTGTTATTCCAATTTTTCAGGGAGTGGGCGTTTTTTCCACAGTTTACTCTTCATAGACATACTACAAAACAGATGATTATGGAACATTGAAACTTTATTATCTTTGCTATAATATTTCTGTGATACAAATAATGATTCTTAGTCTGTATTTTTGTCATTTATTGATCAATTGTCTCTAAGTAGAGCCTACTTCATAAAAAATAATCACATAAATATATTTATAATAACAAAAAAATCCTAATAAACACTATTGATCAATGATGTGTGGCATTAAATTGATAAGGTTTACCATGATGATATTATCATTGAGCCATTAAACATTTTGACCTCAATTTTGAATGTGGTAGACTAAAAACGATGTCTTTTACAGGTAGCATGTTGAATAAGCAGCCTACAAAATGTTGTTAGATGTTCCAACAAGAAGTAGTGAAAAGTTTTTAGAGCTTTGTCATTTAGGAGAAAACCTTTACTTTCGTTCAATATGATAAGCTTTTCTTTTCTGCCAAGTAAAAAGAGAGTACATCTTCTTTGTAATTTTATTTAAATACAAGCTAGCAAAGGCGGTATTGATATTGCTTTAGATATTTAAGCAGTCTTTAAAATTATTGAATAAGAAACTTTTTTACGTCATGAGTCGTGAGCTTTTTTAGCTGCGTTTTGAGAAAGATTTCTCTCATCGTCAGGTTTCTAAGTGCTCTTTTATAGCTAGAGAGCTCAGACATACGTAGTGACAGGGGTCGAGTTATTTTTAAAGTTAGGCCATGTGTATTTTGTGTTTGTTGTGTTTCTTTCTTTGCCTCAAATTCATTTTCCTGGAAGCGCGTAAGATAGGCTGTTATCTGATTGCTCTGCTGTAGGAAATGGATTGTTTCTTTCAAATGGATATCATGCTAAGGATTTTCAGTCACGTTTACACAAGACTACTGGACCCAGTCATGAAGAAGAAAGGGTAACTCTGAAACAAATATTTACCCTATAATACTTTATATATATATACCTATATATATACTCTATCTCAAGAACATCAGTGAGCATCAATACGAACTCTAGCAATACAATATCTAATGTTTCTTCTTCATAACATCCACTCTTAGGGATATATTGTGTTAACCAAGGGATTCAGTCCCACTTGAAGCAAAAAATAATATAGCTCACAAACCATCATTTTTCCCTCTGATAAATAATAGACCTTGCAAGACTATTTCCGCATAATATTTGATGGGTGTTATCATGGCAATGTTATAAGTAAAAGATGTGTCTTTACCAATTTTTGAAGGAAAACGGAATAATTATATAATGTAAAATTCATTTAGCAATAGTATTGTGATATTCCTAATTCCTACTAATCAAAGTTAAATTAACGAAGGGAGGCTCTCCGAAAAGTAATAAAGAAGTGAATTTGAAAAGAAAAGCTCTGACATTCTTAAGCTTAGTGCTAATCCAAATACCTTGTTATTGACTTTTGAAAATGAGAAAAATTCAGAACATCTTTCTGCCCTTTATGAATAGTTCTAAACATTGCGAAAGCCAAAAATAGGAAACAAATCTTACCCCTCCTATGGCTGTACCATGGAGTTCAAAAAACTCATGGGCAACATCAAGGTATTCTTTTAAACCCTGAAATGAAATTGTGTAAAACATCGGATCATTCGTAGAATCTTATTAGAATCTATGCATTTTTAATATTAAAAGGTCAATCTGAAGTTACAGTGCTGATATTGTTACCTGCAAAAGATGGTTATTATTGGTAAATCTTTTTATGTCAGACCACAGTAATTGCAAAATCTATTAAAACATCTATTAAAACTATCAAAAATGCAACAAGTCTTATTGATTTTCTGATAAAGCACTAGCTAACAAATAACTTATATTTTATATATATGAAATATCTTTACTGTCTTATTTTTTACTTTTATTTGTGAAAAATCGACAACCTTTTGAAGTACAAAGTCTGCAATTTTTCAAACTATTCACCAGCAATTGATGATTTCTTTTATTTTTGTTCTCACTGAGCTGCCGTTATACATTATGCAACATAATGATTTTATTCAGCTCTTTGGGACTTAATCTAAACCCAGCTTTTGAGAAGGGGAGCTTATTCGAGTTACAAAGTAGAATGTTGTTTGCAATAAATAGCCCAAGTAACTTATTTGAAAGTAAATAGCCCAAGTAACTTTTTTGAAAGTTAAACGAGTTCTGTTTTGGAAGAATAAAGGGTTTATTTGAGACAAAAGACTTCACTGAAATGACATCTTCATCAAAATAACAAAAGCAGGCAGACTAAATTGAAAAAAGCAGGTTATTAAACTTCACAAGATGATCTGACGAAGAAAATATTTAATTTTATATTAGATAATTTAAAAAGATATGTAATAATTTATATATATATATATATATATATATATATACATTCGTATAGTAATAGTAGTAAAGTATACCAATGTTCACTAAGAGTGCTCAATGTTTCCAGAGCGTTTGCAGTATGAAGATTGTTAAGAAAACATGAAACTAGTAGTAACTGCTAAATTTGTCTAGTTATTTTGTATACTACAGTATACTGGATTTATACATTCATATATATATACACATGTATATATATATACATGTATATATATACACATGTATATATATACACATGTATATATATATATATATATTTATATATATATTGGGAAGAAAAACAGATAGAAATCTTAAATAATGATTTTTTTCTAATTGGCGTAAAGGTTCCTAAGGAGTTTCATTTTCTCACCTCATAATAATTTCCTTTCTTTCCATAGATGAGTGCTAAATCGTTTTTGATTGATTTAGTCTTATCTTGGAAACCAGCAATAAAGCCAAGGAAGGTGTTGTCTGGTGAATGTGCTTCAACAGAAGGTGGATACAATAACTGTTAAAAACAAGGTTACAAATAATACGGCCAACCTACAGACAACACGGAAATCCTATTCTTTCTCCTTTTTCTTCTTAACACCAGTATTAACACCAAGATTTTTGTAGAAAAATTGTATTATCAGTAACGTAATGCACGTCTACCCGTCAAAGGGTCTTGTGTTAAGTGGTTCATTTAATGCATTAGAGGAGAACCTAAATTTCCACTTGCGGCAATAATGTACTTGTTTTCTGTTTCAAGAGACATTGATTGAACCAATATGTTGTTCCTTAGCTACCGTTTTAAAGAATAGTTGATCGTCTTAGAGAAATCTTATATGACAATAAACAAGTAACTAAAAAAGAAGGTTATATTATCACTTTTACTAGTTGTTAAGTCCCCTAAGTTTAATTTTGCATTTCAGAGGAACTAAAATGAAAATATTATTGAAATGTAGTTTTATATCTCTTTGTATGACAGTATTCTGCAACAATATGGATCTTGGGATGCTACACCCCGGTTTGAGTCTAATAGTACTTTGGTTCAGTTGATTCTGTTTTAAAAGAACATGGCATAAATAAGAACAAGGTTTTTCCAGACACTTGTTTGGTAAACATCTAAACTAGACATTACAGATTAAGCTGTACTTTTTAATTGAGAAAGCAAACTGAGGGTGGAAGACCGTCCACCGCTTCCTTTGACAGGTTTTCTAAAGACAATTAAAGACATTTATGCTGCACACATTTTTTAAGGGAATGATCACAAAAAAGTTAAAAGCAAATGAGTACCTCATAAATGCTAAAGCTTTTTTGAAAATCCAAGAAATTCAGGAGTAATGAAGACAAAATAATACAGCTAAATGTGATAATCTGGGCTGGATCTTTAATTTGGTATGAATTAATACAAAGACCTCAGGCTTAACTGATTTTTGTAAAATGCACTTTCTACAATGTATGGCACACATGATAAAACCAGAAAATGATCAATTGCAAATAGATTAAGAACAAACTTAACACTGTGACCTTGAAATACCAGCTTGGTAACTTGACTGGATTAGGTCCGTCTTATGGGAGCAGAGGATGGAATTTCAACAGGTACTATCTACCTATCTACCTCTATAAGCCGCATTATTGCAAGTACTTTTAAATTTGATCAGGCTGACTAAGATGTATTTTGTCAATTTCTTTGTAATATTTCTTAGAATTCAATTTCTGTCGAATTGGCTTTTGATGTTCCAACTGAATTTCAGAAAGACTTTAGGTTCCTATAGAAATTTTATACTCTTTCATGGTTCAGTACTCATTTTTCTTCTACTGTTGCTAATCACAATCATTTCTACGTTGAATTTCAATATGATAAAAACTTATGAATCTCACGTTTCTATCAGACGGTCTAGCAGTGCATGGGATTTGTTATGCTATATTTCGCTATGCTGAGCGAGTTTGTGAATCTATTTTTCCCTAAAAAAATTAAAAGTCCTGACTTTCGAAGATTTGAAAAGAGTGTTTTGAGTTCTGACAAGTCAATGGTTCTTCCTGATTTTGGCCGTATTAGTCTAGTAATTTGGAGTGCATAGTTCATACCTACATTGAGAGTATGTATTGTCTCTTTCCTAATTTTTTTTGGTGTAGTCGTTTCTATAACAGGCTTGTTTACTCAAAGCATCTATTTCTAGCTTAATATTGCTCTTGTCACATTTTGTTAAAATGAAGAAAAATGTATTTATCAATTCATATTTAGTCTCAACAACGATATTTTTATCATCCTATTATCATAGTAACGGCTAGAAATACTCACGAAAAAGAGTCATAAACTGCGGCAGTAATAAGCTCATTCCTCCCCATGGGCTTTGTCCCTTCGGTCTTGGTCCTGTGTACTTTTTAAAATTGTATTCAGCCTCTGTTCCAAAGGAGTCCAAAATCCGATATTTGCAGCTTTAAATAGAAGAAAACACAGAAGAAAGATGTCAGGCAGATATTTGGCAAAATGTAATTTCTGTTCCTAAATTAAGGTAAAATTGTATAATATGAGTAAAATTAGACATAATAATTATTTACAAGTTCCGCCTTATTCATTACACAGAGGAAATACTCTTTCAAATTTCTTTGCTGGAATAATAGTATCATATTGTTTAATATACCAAAGGTTCGGTTGTTTGGCATTGACTCTGGTACAAGATACCGTTTCTATCACTAGTTATTTAAAGTGATGCTACGTTCAGTTATAGTACAAGTAGGTGCCCTTGCATGAAAGTGCCATGCAAAAGACTCATGAAGCAAGCGTATTAAAAGCGTGACTATAATTATTCCAGATCTTAGCAGTCTTTCTCGAGCGTTAATGGATGGCAAACTAAAGTGCTGAAAGTGGTTTTGAAAATCTTCTGGGTGGGGCAAACTATACAGAGATATATTTCCTAGCCAAGTAGAATAATGGAAGGAAAATGAAAATCTAAGGACAATGCTTTAGATACTCTAAAGCTGAATCATGAAGAGTGGTGCTTTGGCAAGTAACAAAGGAACAAAAAAAGAAGAGAAAGTTATATTAGGTGCATAAATATGTTAAATAGTTTAACGACTTCAAGGAGCTTGACGACATGAGGATGGATGAGGAAATTATCAAGAAGATTCCAGCTTTCAAGTATCTATGGAAGCATGTGAGTAAAGATGGCGAGCTTGACGTGGAGATAAACCATCGTATCCAATGAGGATGGAACTCCTGGAGAAAGCTGTCAGGTGTGCTGTGTAAGCACCCAGCAATGTTATACAGCAGTGAAACCTGGTCAGTGAAGAAGGCACAGGAGAAGAAGATGAATGTTGCAGAGATGAGGATGTTACGCTGGATGTGTGGAGTTACTAGAAGAGAGAAAATCAGGAATGAGATGATACGAAGAAAAGTGAAGGAAGCTGAAATAGGATCGAAGATGCAAGAAAGAAGACTGAATTGGTATGGTCATGTCATGAGAAGAGAGAAGGACTATGTTGGAACAAGCGTGATGGCAATGGAAGTTTTAGGACAAAGAAGAAGAGGGCGACCTAAATTTAGATGGAAAGACAGACTAAAGGAAGATATGCAGGAAAAGACTCTCTATGAACACCAAGTAGGGGATAGAAAAGAATGGAAGAGACTCTCGAGGAAAAGTAACCCCATATAAAAATGGGAAAAACTGCAGTCAGAGTTAAGTTAAATATGTTAAATAAAAGAGACGCTGACTCAAATGAATATACAGAAGCTATGTTTATCACAGTCTTCAGAAAGTACTGAAATTACTTGAAACTTTTAGCAAAAAGGTGTATTTTAATAGTGGTAAAATTTGTTAGGGTTACACAAGCTATCATTGTTGACTGATTTTATTTTGAACTTCACAGGAATTTTTTTGTTCTGCTTCTTTGCAGGAACAAAGTAAATTGCTAGACTGCTCATTGACATAGGAAAGCATTTATTTGCTTTGCATTTGATTTTATCACGGACAGTCTAGTTTTTAAGGTCAAGTCATTCGAAATATTGCTTCTTGAACCTCTGTTTTAGCTTGTAGCAATTTTTTACCTGGGTCATTACAGTTTAGAACCATTAGGCCCATTCTTAACCAGCATTTTGTTTTTGCTTATCATTATCAACACCCCTTGATGCACGTCTAAAGCTTGTGTCACAGTTAGTACATCACAGCATCGGGATCCCCTATCCTCTGTTTAGGATTAAGAGGCTGGGTTTTCTCAACATTTTTTCGGCCTAGTTACGTTAGGTTACACATCTTTCTGCCACATTTTTTAGCTATTTACATAGGTTTTACTTCGTTATGTTTACACAACATGTCATTAGCGCCCAATCCTTTTCTTTTTATTTGTTATTTCTAATTTTCATTTATAAATGTTCCTTACTAATTTTAGACTAATCTCTTGTACATTTATATATATGATGGACGACAAAAAAATTTTCGTCTGTTGTGGACAGACGAAAATTTGAAATTGTGGTAGTAATAAATAAAAATTTGATTTACTCAAGTAAACGTTGGCATACTTTATTTAGTCATTTCCTGTGTCAAATATATATATATATATATATATTTGTGCTTGCTCCGGCAACATGGCCTGAGAGTTATGTCTCAGAAACTCTGTGCTGCACTGATGAACCCACAAAGGGCGAAACAGTACTGTATGTAGCTTGAGTATATATATATATATATATATATATATATATATATATACNTTACACATCTTTCTGCCACATTTTTTAGCTATTTACATAGGTTTTACTTCGTTATGTTTACACAACATGTCATTAGCGCCCAATCCTTTTCTTTTTATTTGTTATTTCTAATTTTCATTTATAAATGTTCCTTACTAATTTTAGACTAATCTCTTGTACATTTATATATATGATGGACGACAAAAAAATTTTCGTCTGTTGTGGACAGACGAAAATTTGAAATTGTGGTAGTAATAAATAAAAATTTGATTTACTCAAGTAAACGTTGGCATACTTTATTTAGTCACTTCCTGTGTCAAATATATATATATATATATACGACCCGGCGTATACAATCATCCTAATTCAGGGTATTGATAAAAATACCCTGTCATTAACATTGTAATTTTGTAATTCACCCCTTTTCACTAACATTTCACTAACTGGAGTCCTTGTGGTGTGGTGAAGACAACACCCATCCACCGGGTTCCCACGCTGCAGATAGGGGAACGACCTCTAGGCATAGAGGCTAGCTGCAAATATGGAAATAAGCAGTCCCGGACAAAATCACGAGTTACCCTTCAGCAAGGCATAGCACCTGGTAGCTGCCCGACCCGGGTTAGTGGCGAAGTCATGGAGAGCAGCATGATGGATGTGAAGTTTAGCAGAGGAACTTCGGAAGTCAATGATAAATTTCACAGAATGTTGAGCGGAAGAGCTTCTATATTTAGTCAACGGTAAAGATCCACTTGGTTTAGTTAGGTAACCACTGCGCTTGAATACAGTCGTCGCGTGCGTATCCAATTTTATCATTGCGAACGAAAGGATTACTCATGATTCAACCCCCCCAGACATTCAAACCGCATCGCTCGTCGCGCGGGTCACCAAGAAGTGCGTTTCAGGGTACATGGTCGAGCCCCGGCTATCGAAAAATATGCTACTGGTCAAAATCACAATGAAAAGAAAATCCCATCATTGATAAGATCCAAAGTTATCTTTCGACTATCCACTTTCAACGTGCACACCTTGAACAGTGAGTCACAGATTTCTGAATTGATTGCTTCTGCTATTGAATACAGAATTGATTTCATATGTTTACAGGAACATTGCTTTTTTCATGAATACATATTAAAATTTCATGATGTACCTTCAAGTTGGTCACTGGTAACAGCATCTTGCTGTAAAATCTCGTCAAATAGCTCAGTGGGTGGAGTAGGTCTCTTACTAAGCCCTTTAGCTATGTCTTCTCTTATCAGCATCGAGAAGAGTTTGTCACTAATAATCATAGCCACATTCAGCGGTAATCCAACATTTACAATAATATCGTGCTACAGTCCTACAAATGTTTCCGAAGAAAACGAAATATCTTATTTCTATGACGACTTATCATCACTTGTGCGAGCAGTACCAAAACAAATTTCTTGATGATTGTGGGTGATGATTGCGGTTTTTGATCCAAAATAATCTAAGCTGTCTCAATACCAGATTTTGTAAGAGAGGTGGAAAGAAATGGTCCTTTACATATCCCAACGGCACAAATTCTCTCCTTGATTATATCATCTTAAACAAAAAATGGATTAATTCAGCCCATAATTGTGAGTGTTACAACACATGTGAGGGTGTTTATACAGACCACCGAACCGTATTGGCGAAAATCAGATTGAGTCTTCACGCGAAATCACACGCGCCATGCTATGATTGAAAGGAATTTTCTCAAAATGACAACCTTCAACATCTATATAGCATAAGCCTGCGAAATCGATTCGATACATTGAAGGATAATTCAATTTATACAAATGAAATTCATAAGGCATCCATATCAGCACACGAAAAATACTAGCGCATATTTTGTTCCTACCAGACCTAAGCGCAAGTTTCGGGTACCTTGGGAAAACGACCTAGTCAAAACTAAACGCGACCAACTAAAGATAATTGCTCGTGAGAAGAATAAAAACCCATCAAGAACCAATCTTCGACGTAATGCTTCCGACCGTAAAGAGTCAGAACAGATATACACTGCAGAACAACAGAAGTATGTACAAAAGCAAATCAATAAAATTCAAGTTGCTGCGGACAACCAACAGAGCTCAAAAGCTGGGCAAATTATCAATGACGTTAGTGGTAGAAAACAATCTACCAGTTAGAAATTGAAAGCCAAAAGTCAAAAAGGAAAACTGCAAAAATTGAAAGATCACTTTGAAACATTACTTGGTACATTACCAGTTATCAATGACCAACCTATTTAGAAAGTAAATCAGCATGTACTACCCATTAAAAAAGGACCATTCACCATGGACGAACTAGAAAATGCCCTAAAGTCAACTAAAAATAGCAAAGCAGCTGGACTTGACACTTTACCCCCTGAAATTTGGAAGGCTGGTAAATTTAATGATATATTGTTACGAATTTGTAATGAAATGTACAACACGAATCATATAGATATCTGGCAAAAAGGTTGTATTCTCTTCTTTCCGAAAAAGGGTGATCTGTCGCTACCTGAAAATTATAGAGGCATAACGCTAACTTGCATCGCAGCAAAGATTTACAACACTATCCTGAGGAATCGAAACTTCCAAAAGTGGATAGAATCGTTAGGCTCAACCAAAGCTGTTTTAGGCAAAATCGATCGACTACCGGACAGATTCTTACAGTAAGAAGGATTCTTGAGGGAGAGGGTGTTAAAGCTAAAAACCTTAAAGCATCTATAATAGGAGCGCCGTATTCGTCGACTTCTCTTAGGCATTCGACTCAGTCAACCGTGAAAAGCTGAGGGACATACTGCTGCCCTATGGAATCATAACATAAATAGTTACTGCAATTATGATGTTTATAAGATACTTGCACGGGTGTTACAGGGGGACACGCTTGCTCTACTGCTCTTCATAATATCATTGGATTATGTCTTGCGCTTTTCCGTTGACATGTATAAGGATTTAGGTTTTACTCTTTATAAGGCCAGGAGTAGAAGATTTTTGTCTGTTAAGATTACTGACGCAGATTACGCTAATGGCTTGGCGCTATTTGCAGATGAAATTCGTAATGCTGAAATACTTTTACAATCGCTAGAGGAAGTTGCTCCTATCATCGGTCTCTATGTAAATGCGAAAAAGACGGAACTGATGAACTTAAACCAAGCAGGCGTTGCAACTATAATCAACAATATTCCGCTTAAAGAAGTGAATAATTTTACTTTCCTTGGAAGCGAGATCGCTTCAACAACTAAGGGTATTGATATCTGCATTGCAGAAGCTTGGAAAGCAGTTGATAAATTAACACGTATTTGAAAATAGACAACCTTAAAAGGAACTTCTTCCTAGCCGTCGTCGAGCCAGTTTTACTTTATGTATCGACTACTTGGACTCTTCTCAAAGATCAAATGAAAATGCTATATGGTACCTACACTAGGATGTTGAGGGCGACTCTCAATAAATCATGGACCAAGCATCCGACATTACCAGAATTGTATAGAAACATACTGGCAGTTAGCGACACCATAATGAAAGATGAATGAAATTTGCTGGACATTGCTACCGTAGCAAAGACGAAATTACCGTAATCTCATCCCTGCTACTTTGGAAGTCAACGCATGGTCATAAGTCTAAGAAAAGACTTTGCAAAACATATGTGGATTGTTAAGTGAAGACACTGGACTAAGTGCTACAGAACTGCAAACAACAATGATGGATCGGGACATATGGAGACAACGAATCAGAGTGGCCCGGGCAATCCGTCCTATTCGTTAAGGTAAGGAAGGAGTTCTTTTCAATAGAATACATTATTTCATTAGTTGCAATGATTTTTCAATCAGTTTTATTATTAGCAATTTATATGTTGTTGGCTATATACGTTTTTAGAAATATTTTCTGTAAAGGATAACTTTTTCTAAAATCCACACCTTTTTGAAAATTTTAGGTCATAAGATTAACTCGAAATTTACATCCCACTTTCAGTGAATTACGGAAGGATGAGTATCACTTTATATATAGGAGTATACCCGCTATGATATACAGATGCTAATTTAAGTTGGAGCATGCTAAGGGAGAGAGGTGTGAGGAGACACCTAAGTAGCACTCTACCATTTGGCTTCAGGCTAGTGTTGCTTGTTACTTAGCCATTCGTTATTAAAGTTGTTTGAGTTATCAACATTGTCAATTTTTGTTGTTTTACTCTCTGGGTCTCTGGCAACTTAGAAAAAAATTAGTTCAATTTTTTGATATGCCAAAAAAGTCCGAAGGTTTTAGGATAAAGTTATGTTCCCAAAAGGTTTGGGCTGATCACGGCTCATATACTGGTGATGTGTTTGTAGTCTCTTGACTAATTTACTGCTACAAAGAGCATAAAATAATTTTGATAGGCTCTATTGTGGCAAGTGTCTTATGTTTCTATGTGATACTGGATTTTTCATTGATGGTACCTCTGGTAAACAGCGGGCCCATTTTTGTCTTTCACAGATTCCATCTTATGAAAGACCCGAAAGGAAGCAACATATCAAGAAAAAGGGAGACAAAAGGCATTCTGGATACCCTAAAATGAAAAACACGCAGATCGCCGTCGAGGACCCTCAGTGGGAAGGCCCTTCTTCTTGGGTTGGTCTAGAGCCAGTGCTCAGGCATTTCAAGACCACATGTTCTGCATGGTTGAGCCATAGAACTGAAGACCCGGCTATTGTGATACTTTCCCACCAATAAGTATAGCAGAGAGAGATAATACACTGCTCATATGGAACGCTTTTGTGCTACATAATTTATGTCCAAGATACATTACTTCATCTTTGTTTGACAGGGGAATACTTTAAGGAACATACATATTTTCCAAAAGGGTTTCAAAGTGAACACATCTTTTCAAATTCTTGAAGAAAAGGCTAAAGGTTACTTACTTAAGCTTTTGGGATATTTTTTCTCCGAAGACATTTTTAATAACTGTGACACCATTGATATCCGTAAATATTATATCATGACTGTCTCTCTCATTTATTTTTTTTGGAATACAGGAATATTCATCTTCATGTACAAGGACACTAAGGAAACAAAGTAACAAATGTGCAGTTGATATCTTGAGCAAAATAGCAAGTGAAACGACTTAAAGTTTAAAAAGTAGTAATTTATGATTGAAAAATAAGCAATATTGATTAAGGTAGACTGTTTTCTTTAAGATATTGGCTCATAAAGAAACTTTCCATTGATAATTAATCAACGAATACTTAAAGGGGCCAGCAAATTACTGTCATCTATTTCAAATCTTATGTACCAATTTATAAAACATCTTAACAGTTTCATAGCTAGTTTATCAGCGTTCTATCTTACGGTAGCACAGGAGTTGAAGGTCCTCAGGCTTGCACTCAGAAAGCTAGTGTCAAAATTCTCTTATACTCAGTTGCAGCATAGCATAAAGGAGCATAGGAGATGTTTAAGCCGAACCACTACTTAAATATGTCAATGAAACCTAAGTAAAAAGCAGTCAGGCTTATCTGTGTATTTATCTGATTTAAATATCCCAAGAAATATTAATTTTTTTATGAAATCAAATAGAATGGAAGTAACGAAAGCAAACAATAACAATCAGGTAGTAAAATTGTTGTAAAATTTCTGTATCTAATTTATCCGATATTCTAAATGCTTATCTGATATTCTGAAAATAGTTTTGGGTAATTTTTTCTGAAACTAATTGGCAAAGAGTGACAGTAGCCATGTTAAAAGGTTCTATGTTTTTTAAAGAAGTAAACCTTCAAAATCAGGTTGTCTCTGATTTAAAAGGATTAAATCGTCTAGTCAAGTTTCTGTCACACTAAAGACCACATGACAACTAGAGCTATTCAATTAAACTCACCTTTTCAAGTTAGTCATATTGAAGAAAACATCAACGTCAAAACCAAGTATGTAAACAGATGTTATTAAATCAGTCCACTGTACGAGTTCTCCAAGAGGACCACCGCGCCCTGCGAAATCTAGAATCCAAGGCTGGTAGACTATGGAAGCAGGAAAAATTGACACCTGCAAGCCAAGTGTTAAGTTGATAGTTGTATTAAGAAGTGATATTATTACAGATATGAAGACTTTTAAATTAACAAATTTCCAGTACGCTCACAAAATTCTATATTCTTTTCCTCACCAAACAAACAAGTCAGCTAAACTACAGGGTGAATATGTTTCAAACAACAACAATATTACTCTCTGGGCTGAAAACCAAACTATTTATTCCTTTATTTACATTCATTTTTTAATATTTTTACAGGTACTCTTTTTACATAAAAATGATGAAAGATTTTAGATTGGTATTGAAATAAAGTTAAGTAATGTCATTAGTAAGCCAAATGTGTGAGCTGCCTACTTCATTCGGATTATTTATCATTAATCCCTTCCAAAATTTCTGGGTAGAAACAAGTAAACTGTTCTTTTTCATCAAGAAGCTTGAATAATCCTCACAAGTTAAATGTGGTGTCAAACATCATATTACAACAAATAACCCTACTAATGAGTTTAAGATAAAAGTTCGAAATATAAATATAATACAAAAAGTACAAATTGGTACAAATATATGTAAATAGAGTAGTAGTATAAGTATTATTGAAATAAATACATAAATTACACTGGCTGTAAAGTTTTAAGGGTGAGGATGTGATAGCTGATTCCAGGGTAATTTGCTAAGCAAAATCCAAAAATCATACTCATTTTGTCCAATCAGGTCAAATTTTTTGAAATACCAGGTCGCAAGAGAATCGTTATGAATGTCCTTTAGTGCTATCTGTTACCTTTAATTTTTGGATTTCCTGCTTCACAAAAAGCCTGCATTTTATCTAAAAAACTTTAGAAAATAAAGATATTACATTACACAAAAGGTCTTTATCGTGACTGTCTCCTGTGCTAAGTAGCCACCACGTATCGTTTTAAGTACCAACAGTAGCCCACGTGAAAATTAATATCCCGCTGGCCTTGGTAGCGTTCTTTAATAACACGAGTCTCCTAGTGGAAATGCTCTCCCTGTTTCTCACCTAAGTCTCCATAGTTCTAAGGGACATAGTCTAAACTGCTTTAAGACTTTTGCTTGTCGAGTCGATGCAAAGTTTCCATTCCGTAGCAACATACTTCATTCCCATTTGTTTCATCAAATCAGCAATGTTGTTGCAGTAAACCAATAACCAGTCCCTCTGGGATGTGAACAACTGTCTAAATTCTCTTGGACTTTGTCAGTACTAGTAGAGTATTGTTCCAGGTGCCAGCAAATTGTTGTTAAAAAGACGAGGACCCAGAAGCTCTGCCGATTGATTTGAGAAGTTTAGGTCTCGTGCCATGTCATTGAGATCCGCTTGTGTTAGAAGTACTGGCCAGTCATACTCTTCTGGCACGTATACTCCACCTTCTGTTCCGTCATATGTGTCATCAGATTCCATTCAGAGCTACATTTCCATTGCAACATCTGGCTAGGGAACAGGTGGAACATCAGCATACTGAACACAATGCTTGTTCATGCGATTGATTCCTTGAAGATTAGTCATGCAAAAATAGCAGTCTGTCACATGATCTTTACCCCCTTTCCACTAGCAAATGGCATACTTTTCCTTTTGTCTTTTCTCCAACCACGCAAGTTCTCAACACACGCTTTGCAGTTAATATGGGATGCAAATGGCTTGTCCTGGTCTTCAAGTTTAACTCCAAAGTAAGTATGATATTCCTTCTTCACAAAATCAGTAATTTTTGCAAGGCGACCAGGAAGAATCACATAACCACACATAAAACAGAACCTGTAAGGATGATTTGTGCATTTGCGATCCATTCTCTCTTGATCGAAAATACTAAATAGAAACACTACATCTGTTCCTTGCGATTTCAAGTCACATTCACTGGAGTTCAGCTCTGCTAAGCAATAAATGACCATATAGGTGTTAATAGAGAAAGTTCGAGTTTCAGCTTCCTAAAATTAAAGACCGATGCAATTTCTGTTTCAGATTGAGGCTGCTCCAGTTTCGTTCTTTTCACAAAAACAAAGATTGGGCCCTGTCTTTTTTAAAACTGAGTACTGTTCAAGGGTCAAAACGAGCACTAACCATATCTCAAAAACTTGACTTGGCAAAAGGAAATGGATGGTATTTTTTGGATTCAGCGCACCCAAAAATTCACATGTCAGTTGAAAAACCTTCGACCTTTGAAAAAAGTGTTTAAACGCAGGCCAGGTTTATCAATTTATCAACATGTATAAAACGCGATTTAGTTTGGAAACAGGTCTGTCCGTAATGGAATTTAACTTTTTACCTGACCAATGACGGAGGTATCCTGTCAACAACATATTATCATTGAATAACAATCAAAATCAAGATCATTAGAGGATATTAGTCAGCTGTTGCTTTGCTGACAATCCATGTTAATAAGCTTTTGTCACTAAAAGACTGTTAGCGAATAGTAAGAATTAGCTATAAAAATAATTTTGTTTTGAAGTTGTATAAAATTATATTGGTAAGGTTTTTCGTAGTATATGCAATGTGTCCAAATACTTATTAGAAATATTTTTATCCCTGAAAAATCTTGATTGCCATGAATTTTCTGCTACCTTTTCACTGACATTTTTGAAATCACCCTGAAAGCTTCTATCGCAAGTTGTAAAGTCGATATGCCCAAATTCCAAATTTTTTAAAACCTTTATTTCAAGATTTTCACACTTAGATTATATTGTTCATTGAATGAACTTTTTGAAAAGGAATGGGAGTATTATTTCTTTTCCAACATGGCTAAAAAGGTACATACTAAATGAAATTTTGTCTCTGTTTTTAATGGTTATTTTTTCAAAGAAGCACGTGATACAATTTCTAATTTTCAGAACGCTAGTTGGGTAAACAAATGTAGCAAAATGTCAGCAAAATTTTGTCTAAAAAGTTTATCATACCGTGGTTACTTGCTGGTCGTTTAAACTTGTCCTTTAAAATTTATTTAGAAACAGTAATGTTAAACTCAAAAACATTTTATTTTATAAAATTCAGGATAGGTTTATCTTCCTCCATGCAACAATCATTCTTCCAAATCCAAAGAAATACTAAGCTCGAAATTACAAAGCTTTTGAGGCTCAGATAGGCTGTAAGTAAGACATTATTTAGTCTGAAGCTTGATAACTCAAAACAAAATAATATCAACACTAACTGATTCAAGGTTGACCTGAAAGGAAAGCAGCTGGAACTGATAACAGAAGTCTTTTAAAAATGAATTTTTTGGAAATTCATAATGGACACTTTTGTTCAACAATACCAGAGTTTATTGAGGACCTCTTCATCACGCCTTAATTCGTCAGACACAACTTTTAGAAAAAGAATTACTGCAGGGCGTTAAAATTCAGTACAGATGCAAGGAAAGACCTATTTCACAAAGTAGCTTTGAACCTTAGAAACAAAAAAGGAATATTGAGCAAATGACAATAAGTTAACATACGAGGATACAAATGCCACTTTAACAGATCATGTACAAAGCATTGTAAGATATTTCAAGTTAAACCAATGAACACGGGAGATGGAGGGGGCGGAGACAGTCATAAAACTCTACAAATAAAAAAATGAAACTCAACAATGAGAAGGGTATGCTTGATGGAGAATACATGCGTGCAACTATTTATTGTTGTTTTGAGGGAGACAGTAAAAGTTGAAAAAGAGAAGAACGAATGGTTGAAATATAAAAAGTTTTTTGTAAGATATGAGAAATTTTGCAAAATGTAAAAAATTAATGATAAAAAGGGAAGAAGAATTTATGCCAACTGTAGAAAAAGTCATATTGTAGGAATGGTTGAAATGGTTTAAAATAAAAATCAATATTAAGAACGTGAAAGTGCAATAGAACTAAAAAGAAACGTCAATATACAACATCTTTCATTTGGACCAAAGCAAAGCCTTTCCTAATACATTTATACTGGTAGTTAGTGAAATGACGTCTTTTGGTCCTTTTATATCAGGTTGGTTTAAGTAAAGCTGTATGTTACAGGCTAGAATCTTACACTATCATACAATCTAAAATGCCTAAAATATAATTTCTTTCTTCACCATACATTCATCCAATTCGATTTTCTTTTCCTTTTCTGTTCTCACATTTTTATCTCTTCCTGAATTCTCTATGTCGTATCTAAGACCATTCATTTAGTTCTTTTCTGTTAACACTTTCAATGTCCTTTTTCTGAAAAACATCTGACACAGTATTACACACATCCCCATTCTACGTACATTCATCATATTTGTTCAACTTCTTGCTTTCATTTGTGTTGTATTGCCTTACTACTTCCTGATATTGCTCAAATTTCAAAAGTTCTGGAAGGTAATGTTTCTATCGCTGCTGATTTATTTATTTTTATTAGCTATTTCTTTGTTTGATTATCATACACTTCATTGTTTTAGTCTAAAGTTACAAAGTAAGATACCTCATCAGTGATGTTTACTGTACCTTACCTGTATGAGTCATTAAAAAAAATTTCAAATTCGTAATTTCAAAATATTTTTTTGTGATTCAGGCTTATGAAAGGCCTCTTGTTTAAACATGCATTTGGAATTCTCATGATGGGAAGTGCTTGCCCTGGCCAGCAACAAAAGGTCACTCATCAATACAGTACGGCAAGGGCAGATGGAATTTCTCGGGCACATTATGAGGCATCCTAACCTGGAACGCCTTGCTTTGTTAGGAAAGTTCGACCCCAGGAGAGCCAGAGGAAGACAAAGAAAGACATTTTTACACTCTCTGAATAATTGGGCTGCAAACAACAGTCTGAGCTATAATGAACTCGTCCATGCCTGCAGTGATAGGACTTCTTGAACTAAGTATAAAATCAATAAAATGATTACCAGTAGTTTAATTTACTTCATTAAATTTTATTTCCTTCCAAATAATTAGCCGAGTTAAAACAAAATTAAAACTTAAATAAAATCATCAGAGTGAAATAAAGTGATTTGAAAAAAAGTATAAGGAAACGAATTTGATATGAAACAAATACATAGATATAAAATAAAATGATGTAACTTTTAATATTTTTAGTACAATTGATGATAAAAAGAGAAATTTCATTACCCTTTTTCGTTTAAGTTTTCTGGTGTATAATTGTCCTATTTTGTTTCCCACCTCTTTCCATTCATTCCACATACCCAATATACGTTGACGGAGCCAACCAAGACGAGGAGAAGACAGTTTTTTCAATAGACCAGCGACATTTGTTTTAAATTCTATCTTCTCTGTCTACAATAGTGATAATCGTTTATGAAAGGTTAGATTATACCTACGAAAGGATGGACCATATTTAATTTACTTTAGTTTTCTTTGAGATACACCGGAAAACGTAATACTAGTTATCTAAAATACTCATAAAATAGAGCTACTAAAACTCTTACCACCATTTAATGAGGTTTATGCCATCATAGCATATACTTACCATTGCTGGCAGGGGGATTGAGATCGTTACCTGCTCAATGATGATAAAGCAAGAGTTTTGAAAAGCTACCATTTAGCCTAATCTCTTAAAATTGTTTCGTTATTGAGAATCACAATACATATGAAATAATAAAAATTTTGTTTTATAAATGACCGATTAGGAGAGTAATCGTGACAGAAATTTCCGATACGTATCTTTGTTAATTTGTGATGAAGAAAGAAGTTGAAAACAGGCTACAGCGGAAATCAAAACACTTGCTTCATGATATAATCCTCTCATGGTACCGCAGACAACTTGCAAAGTTCAATATTTATTTTTGGGACTATACCAGTCACTAGAATGTCAGGCTCTTGGTGCCACTAGTAGACTTGGAATATTGAGAATCTTCTGAGTTCAGCCTCTATTAAATGTTTTGGCTGAAAGATATTCGGTTTCTTCAGAATTCTGATTTATTAATTACGTAAAGCATCGTACGTCGCAGGTCATGTATAATATGGAATATTAGTATAAATAGGGACTTGCGCATTTTATCTTGTGATGTTTGTAGGTTTTACCTCCCTTACTTTCAACATAGAACAAAGCATTTAGTATAAATATTAACGACACAATAAGATGAGAAACAACGACTATTTTACCTGATGAGGCAAACTTGATTCTTCCATTTCTGCTCTATGTGGAACACGTGGGCATACATGAGCAACCTGTATAGTAAGCAAATTAATATCAGAGTTAATAACTATCCAGAAAAGATTCCATGTAATAAAGAGAAACATCACAGACCTTCCTTTACTACTTTGGCGCTAAGAGGAGTCATTTAATGCACAAAAATCTTTATCAAGTAAATAATCGGTGGTAAGTATCTGGAAAATAGTGACCACGTGGTCCACAACTGGATCTACCGGTGTTCGTCCTTCACGAGATCATATTTTGTAGTCACACCTTTTATTTAAATGTGGGCAGATATTCTAATTTTTTTTTCAAAAATTATATAGAAGGAGCGGATCTTACATAAAAACATAACAAATATATACTAAATTTGAAAAAATCATTATCACCATGTCATCAGCCAACATCCCTTAACCTATTAATGGCTGATTCAGTGTGTAAGTTGTAAGCTACCAGGTTCATAATATTTCACGATTGTGGTAGGTGTAGTTACTAACATATGTGGCATTGTTTCGTAACTTATCCCACGTTGAGATTTTGTGTTTCCCTAATAGAAATCTCACTTAGCACTTGTTGTTTTGTAACTTCCTACCAGTGTTCTTAATCTAATGAGTACTTCCTGTTTGTAATAAGTGTTTTTGCCCAAAGTTCAAGTTTTGCGACTGTAATCTGACCATAAAATGGTCGTTTCGAGTTGATTGGAATTTTTGATATACAAAGGGCGAACCTTGCTAGCAAATGCCGTTTTTCTGTAGTTGTAAATCGTACACAGCCTGTAATTGAGGTTTTGGCTCTGGATAACGAGATTTCGACCATATTAGACAGACATACTCTTCCATTAATGACACATAGTTATTGCTGCTTTTTAGACGTTTTTCCTTATCTTACTTTGATCCTGTTACTCAGATACAATATCTTTTGCTGTAACTATTTTCAGTTTGTTATTATGTTTGTGTTTTTTAAAATTCAATGTTCTGTAAAATGCCTCTCCTACGTACTTTTAAATTTTTTTATTTTCCAAATATTTCAAATTCCTTTTCACATTAAGATCTCTGTCAGCTTCTATGTTCTTTAGATGGAAGGCAATTACTCTTCTTTGTATAGTTTGACTGAAATATTTTCTTGCCATGTCTTTAAATTTTGGTTTATTTCTATACGAAAGTGTAAATTGTTCTATTTTATTTTATTCTAATTATTATACAGGTCTTACATTTAATGATATTGCTGATATCACAGACGAAATAAAAACAATATCAGCCGAAACCACTGATAAAAAGTATTGGCAGTTGCTAGATGGAATTTGGTTATAATACGTGTGTGAAGAATTGCTTTTCTTCATGTCGGTAAAGTCAGCTTAGAAAAATCGCGACGAGAAGGCTCTATTATGACCCGGTTGTATCTCAGGATAGAACTAAATGGTAGACGGAGATATGTCTTTATGTAACAAGCTGAATGCTTAAATTGATCACATGTTGTATCAGACAAAACTGTTGAGAAGTGGTATGAGCCCAGATAAGAAACGCTTGTATGAAAATTGTAACATCATAAACCCGAAACAAAACTGTTTACAAGATATACAATGATCCATATTTGACTTAAGCGAAATGAATAGTCTACTGCATGATTCTTGACAAAGGACTTCCTGACCGGCTAATGTGTGTATGAAAGACTGACTCCTGTGGTTACAATGAGTCATGCGTATTTATAATTAGTCATTAAATCGCGTAATGTATGATTGATCATTTGAAAATCACCCGACGAAGATGTTTGGGACTAGCTCAATCCAACAAAAACCTTGCCAATTTTAATGTAGATGTATTTTAATGTAGAAATGATGCCTCTTTTCAAGGCATGCTTAACTTTGCATCAAGTTTCCGTTATGCACAACTTTGTGCAAAAGGAAACAGAATATTTCGTTGGACTATGCGATTTATGGTGCTTTTTTTCTCTTAGATTTAACGATTAATACAAATACCAATGTCGCTTGATATAAAAATATGGTTTTGTCATTTGCTTACAAAAGAACGGGAATTTAAACAGTATTAGTAGACAATGATTTAGATCAATGACCAACAAAACGTGTTCATCGTTACGTTTAACTGGTACTGATGCAAAGACGGGCTTATTTATGAATCTCATATTGGAAGAGAAGACCAATATTGAAAGCCAGTATTTTCAATCAGAGCGATATTCAAGGTTAATCTTTCGACCTAAAAAACAACTTTATTGTACTTTCACAATTCGATTTTGTACTGCAAATCGTTTACATTGTCGACACTTTAGAAGCATTCCCTGTACATACTACAAGCGACTATTTCGCTATTGGTATTTTTTGGAACAAAGTATTATATAGACAAGAAACTCAACATTTCTTGAAAATTCTGAACTTTTATTGACTCTGAGGAAGCCAGAGATGGAAGAGCTTAATCATGTCTTGAGTCGTAAGCTTTTTCGGAGCTACGTATCGAGGGATACTTCTTCCATCGTCAGAAGTATCTTTCAAAATGTAGCTCGGAAAAAGTTTACGACTCAAGACATGATAAATCTCTTATATAAATATTTCTTATTCTGTTAGTAAAATTGCGTCATGAACCTTGTTAAATAAACTAGCAGCAAAATCTCAGTAAAATAATTTTTAACAGGGGAAGGAAATAAATACGATGAGATTTTCGTATTTTCCAAGGACTTGGGGAGCTCTCCATAGGCAATGATGAACAAAAAATAGATACCACCTTGTGAGATATACCATGGGATTACCATACTAACTTTTTTCCTCAGAATTTTTCAAATGGTCTTCTTCTTTATCTTTCGGCTGCTCCCTTTAGGGGTCGCCACAGCGGATCAGTTTCTTCCATTTTTCACGGTTCGTCGCATCTTCTCTCCGCACTCCAGCTGCTCTCATGTCCTCTGTCAACACATCCATATATCTTCTTTTTGGATCCCCACGCTTTCTTCTCCCAGGCACTTCCATTTCCAAAACTCTCCTTCCAATGTAATCTTCTTCCCTCCTATTAACATGTCTTGCTTCTCTTTGCTTGTCGCTCAGTCTTCTCACATGGGTTGTACCTCTTATGTGCTCGTTCCGGATTCTGTTCAACCGGGTGACGCCAAGTGACCACCGTAACATACGTAGCTCTGCGACTTCTAGCTCGGCTTCCTGTTTTTTGGATGTTGCCACTGTCTCTAGCCAAAAGAGTAATGCTGGTCTTACAACTGTCTTGTAAACTTTCCCCTTTACTTCCGGTGAAATCTTTCTGTCACACAATACTCCTGTGACCTTCCTCCATCCGTTCCATCCTGCTTGTACACGCTTTTTCACCTCCCTGTTGCAGTCTCCATCGTTCTTTACAGTATATACTTCTCCATGAGCACGCGCAGAGCAAATAGTGCATCTGTCGTGCTTTTCCCTGGCATGAAGCCGTACTGTTGTGCACAGATTCTGACCTCTTGTCGCAGCCTTGCATCCAGTTATCTCTCCAACAGCTCCATTGCATGACACATCAGCTTGATGCATCTGTAATTTCCACATTCTTGTGCGTCGCCCTTGTTCTTGTACACCGGAATCAGCACACTTCTTCTCCATTCATCTGGCATTTTCTCGCATACAAGAATTTAGTTAAAAAGCTTCGTAAGTACTTCTAGACCCTGTCGAATTTTTTAAATGGTATATAAATAAAGAAATAGTCAACTTTGGATCTGCTTCAGAGAGGTAGTGGATACTTACCTCACTGAGATACTGAAGAATGGAACAATTTGAACCGGTTACTCCATAGTAATTACTGTAGCAATATTCCTTCCATGATCTCTGCAACCGCTGAAATTATTAAGAAATATAGATTAATATAATGGTAAAGTATATATATCTCCATGGCGATTTCCGTATGATGGAAATTTGCACAAGAACCACAGATTGATTACTAGAGTAGAATGCTTACAACAGTGTATGCTCCCCAACACGTTTCAACATAAAGAACTGACTATGCTTATTGAAAGCATAACAGTGGGTAAGAAAGAACAACAGGTTCCATAATGTACAAATATCACAAATAATGGTATTTTATTTGTTGGTTAAATATTTTCCAATATTTTCCAGATGACAAAAAAACTAAATATCTATTCTTCTGTTTTTCTCTCATATCCTTTTTCAGAAAACAGAATTTAAAGGTGAAAAAAATACAAATGAAGAGAAATATTTTGAATTCACCTTGCATAACAGCCGCCCAAAAATAGGACGATTAAAGAAAAATTAAAAGAAAATTTAGGCACCGAGATTTTAAGTTTTTTCACCCTTTACAAATTAATCAAGAGAAATTAGAGTACTCAGATCTATTTTTTGATAGTTAAGAATTATTCAAGGGATAGAAACACTAACTTTAGGAACTGTGAAAAAATAGACCGACTATGTACATTAAAGCCATATGATACTGCTTGCTGGCTTATGTTGTCTAGAGTAACAACTTATGTTTCATTTTCTAAATTAACAGTTGTAGAAATGTGTTATGAAGAATCCACTAATTGGCTAAATTTCGTTTGGGGAGTGATTGAATGGACCAGAGTATATAACTTAGAGGTCTCAATTAAGAGAGTAAAACTTACTTGCAAAAAAACCACTATCCCTTCCTTTCACAGTAAACAAAGAATTGAATGACTGGTTTAACTTCATTATTAAAATTGAAGTTAAAAGTTAAACCATAACAATTGAAAACAGGACAAGATAAAAAGTAAAACCTAAAATCTCATTTTCAAGACAAAACACGAAACAAAATTTTAGTTTTAAAGATCAGCAAAATATCTCTATAGCAGGTGGGTAGCCGGGAGAGGGATACAAAGTCTCCCCTATGCCGTCAAAATAATGGGGGGAATTTCTCTGCTTTTAAAAATGTGAAAAACAAAATAGAGGAACTTTTTGCTTGGTAAGCTGCTTGTCATGAAACTGCCTTAACCCTAGCCCAAAACCTAAGGCTAAGGCCAACCTTAAGCCTAAATCTATCCCTAAACTTTAATCTATTCACGGAGTAGCAATTTTCCAGGAGGCAATTTTCCAGACACGCATCGAGTCATGTTTTGTGTCGAATAGTATAGCACACGTGCTAATGCTTGTTAGGTTGGGCGAAAGCTAATTTCGATCGGAAAACGGGCCAAGCCCTGACATCAAGCTACTTTCTCCCTGGCAAACCAGATTTCGATTCCTATGCAAGTAATTCATTCTGTGAAGAAGTATTTTTACAAGTGTATCGTATAATCGTGGCTACATTTTGTAGTGATTTTCACAACGCTGGTTTTTGCAATATTGTGAGTAAAGCTTTCTTTGTGTTTTCTGTGAATATATACTCCTTTTTTCACAAACTTTCTCTTAAATCGTCGGTGATTCAATTACATGATGAACTTTTATTCGCAAGTCAAAATAATTCGAATTTCTGCTCCTTGTTTCAGTCAGTGGATCTGATCGAAACTCACTGTAATTATTGCAGTCTTATCTTTTAACTGGTTTTTATATGTACTCATCTTACAAACAACGTCACTGCTGTTTGTTTACCATGTAGTGAAATAAGTATACTCAAAGTTAGCAAATAACACTTTTGTAAGAGTGTTCAGAGTATAAGTTCTATTGCTTTCATTGTCTTCGTCAAAATTTGTTTGAACGCTTTTTTAACAAGTTGACATCTCCAACTTTTCTTAGATCTGATTGGGGTTTGAGGAAGCATGCCGACCCAGATACGAATACAGAAAGAACCGAATTGCAAGGGAAATAAGCCAAATGAAACAAAACTGTGACAGGGGAAAATGTCTTCTTCAGTCTGACACTCCTTCACATCCTCCACCATTGTTCCCCCTTGAATCACTAAGTGCCCCCTACATCCAAAATCTCCTGCAGTGAAAATTGTGTGTGTTACACCATTGGTCGCGTCACCTGAGACATCTACAGCACATTCAACACACCCAGAAACTCAATCCACTTCGTTCTATAAAGCTAGTGCCCCTTAAACAAATAGGATGTTGTAATGGTAAGAGTCAAAACAAGGTCTTCTGGTCCTTACAAACATTTAAAATCCTTAATCGGTCAAACTTATTCTTCTCATTCGTTTACAACTATGACCCAAATTAGATCTCCTGAAGTTGTGAAGATGAAAGAGGCAACAACTTTCTTTTCGTGATTACAACTTGGGTAATTTTATTTCTAAAATTTGTGGTGGACCAGAAATCAGTGCAGAGTTTATAACGTGATGAAAAGTATGCTGAAGGTGATGAACTATTTTCTGAAGCTGTAACAAAAAGGCAGCATGTTTAGCTTGTCCTAGTTAAAGGACTATCATTGACCTGTTTAAAGTCAAAAATTGCAAGGAGATTTGTGTAAAGAATGTGCACTGTTTGATGACCCAACCGACAAAAAGCGTGGTGTATTTATTAGAAGAAAATTTTAGGATGTTTCAAAACAAGAAATGATAGCTGAGCATGCCAGGCAATAATATTATATTTTCAAAGGCCTGGAGATTTAAGGCCACTCCTTGTCAAGCATTAAAAACACAATGGGATATTTTTGACGCTGTGCAAATATTTAGTCAGTGCACGATATTTTTTTGATTTCTGCTTCCTCTTGCCGAAGGATGTTATTAACTGCTGCTTTGTTACATTAGAGGATGATAAGGCTAAATATCATCCAGGTAAAGGAAAGAAGAGTGATGCTTCTCTATTAGTTTTGACCACCTGGATATCATTTCTTTGGTAGCTTAATGGTTAAATCACTCTTTTTATTTGCCTATGGTTGTTTTTTCCTCCAAATGTCCTGTAAATGCCCTATAGAATCCGTAAAATTATTCCCTTTCCTGCTTTCAGCATTTCAAGACCAAGCCCATCACTTTCTTAAGCCTTGCCATTCTTCAACTTTTGTGTAACATCATTAATCTTTTTCACTGTAAAATTTGTCAAGTTGGTATTCAGATCTTTCTTTGCTTTTATGATATTAGCAACGCTGGATGAGTTTGATCGTTTTAGTTTTCCCTGGAAATCCTCCCTCCACCTTTTCAAAATTTGCATGCTTTCCTGCCCTCTATCTCCTCTTAACAGTTTGGTGATCAATAAAGACCTTTTCGTGCCCTACTGCTGAGCAGCTGCTTAAGCGTTGGCAGTAAATTGTTCTGCACATAACTTCTTAATTTTTCTCTCTGTTTTTTTACTTTTTCTCTATACCGTATAATATCTCTATATTTAGCCTAGGAGCTTCTTCGTTATCAGTTTTCTTTCTTTAATAACGTTGATGTTTCTGGTTTTATTCTATTCGAACTGGGGGTTTTTTCTGTCGCTAATTATTTTGTCTTATTTTGTTCGTAGTTTGTGGTAAATTGTTGGTTGAAGAGTATACCTCTTATTGTCAGGTCATTTTTCTTCCTAAGGTAGAAACGTCGTTCTCCATTATAAGTCATGTCTTTAAGTCCATGCCGACTTCTAACTCTTTTCCTGTTTTTATTGTTGTTGTTAACTCTTGTATTGAAATCGCCCATCATAATCGTATTTGAGATACTTTCCAAGGCTATCGAAAATTTCTGCAGAAATTATGCCTATCTTCCTTATTTGCATTGTCATTAGGTGTGTAAGCTATCATGGTGGGTAGTCTGGCATATATGGATTTAAATACTGTATGCAGGGGACGTGAGGTGATGGGCTTCCACTGCACCACAGTTTTGTCATGCTTTTTGCTGATCAATAGGGCTATTCCAACCTGACGGTTATCGTCTTGCTTTTAAGACCATGTGGTAATTTCCACGGTACTGTGTTTGTTTGTTTTGATACAGTGGCTCCAAAGAGATTCCAACTATACTTGTCTGTTTTATCTATTTTCCTTACTAGCTACTCGAGCTTTCCAGTTTAGAACAATTTCATCAGAAATTGTTTTTAAGCTGTAAATACAGTCGACGCTCGTTATCTCGAACTTTTACTATGCCGAACTATTTTTCCCGATCCCTTGAGCTTTTCAAGAAACTCTAGGCTAAAATACGCTCGTCATCTCGAACTCCCATTATCTCGAACTTTCACTATTTCGAACCAATTATTTGGTCCCTTGAACTATTTTTCGCTCGCTATCTCGAACTTTCGTTTGAATTTCGTTTGAAAATCGAATGAAAACGTTCCATTTCTAATGTTCGAAATGTAGAATTCTTTTAAGACAAGGTTTTGGTATTTTTCGTTCTTTCAAAATGGCAGCAAAGAGAAAGCTAGCTGTGAAAACCTTAGCTGAAAAATGTCAGGATTTAAAGGACTTGGAAAAAGGCGTTCCAAATAAAGATGTTGCAGAAAAGTACGGGGTGCCAAAGAACACTATTTCTACTTGGGTTAAAAACAAGGGAAAGCTTTTCTCTACACTGGAAAAATGAAGCGAAAAACAATAAGGCAAAGCAATTACGCCGATGTAGAAAATGTTGTCTTTAAGTGGTTCTTGTCTCAACGAAATAAGAGTATATCAATCGATGGGATGTACATTAAAGAAAAAGCGATGAAGTACGCAAAGGAGTTAGGCGTGACAGGCTTCGAAGCTTCAGATGAATGGCGGGTATCAATTTTCGGGAATTTAACCCTAAAATTGTGGTATTTTTATAGGGAATTTTTAAAGCTTCTTGGAAATTTTGTATTTAGTGGATACGAATTTTTGCGAAATCGGCCAAAATTCGTGGTAGGTGCGAAAATTAGTACCTGAAAAAAGCTTCTACTCCTAAGGTAAAAAATACTATGCATCTAATTTACTACGACTCTAATAAATGTAAATGCCCCGACTCAACTTCCCTTTCCTTCTTTGATGTCCAGAAAAATCTCTTTGGGTTTTATAAATGACGTGATCTCATAAACTGATTTTGATTTTTTCACTCAATTTCAAAACTTTCACTATCTCGAGCTTTCACCCGACTTGCATTTGATAACAATATATTATATAAATACCAATCTGGCTTTCGTCTATATCACTCAACAGACAATTGCTAATCCTATCTGAGTGATAGGATTCAACAGGGATTTGAAAATGATATGCTTACAGGGATGGTTCTGATTGATCTCCAAAACGCATTTGACACCATTGACCATAAAATCTTACTGGATAAAATGGCATGCCTTGGCTTTAGTGGCTCTACAATTTTGTGGTTTAAATCTTACCTTCAGGACCCATTATTCAAAGTCAACATTGGGAAGGAATTTTCAAACCCCAGTAATGTTACATATGGGGTACCTCAGGGGTCAATTCTTGACCCACTACTATTCCTACTATATGTAAATGACACGGCTCAGGCTGTTGACTGCGAACTACTTCTTTATGCAGATGACTCCTGCTTAATTGTCAGACACCACAATATTGACCACATAGAGTTAAACTTAAATAAAAACTTGGAATCACTGTGCAATTGGTTTGTGGAAAACAAATTAAATATTCATTTTGGTGAGGATAAAACCAAATCCATTCTTTTCAGACGAAAAAAATCCAAAAATATTAAAAGTCTTAGCATTAGGAGGGGTGATATAGAAATTAAACAACACTCAGAAGTCACATACCTTGGATGTGTTCTAGATGAAAATCTTTCTGGGGAATCAATGGGAACTAAAATACTTGGAAAAATAAATAATAGACTGAAATTTCTGTATAGAAAACAAAGCTTTCTAGATAACTTCCTTCGCAGATTGCTCCTCAATGCCCTCATTCAGCCACTTTTTGATTATGCATGCTGCTCATGGTACCCCATGTTGAATAAGAGACTGATAAAAAAATGCAATCTGCACAAAACAAATGCATTCGCTTTTATCTGAATTTAAAAAACACAGCCCATGTTGGTGCTACTGAATTTAAAGAGATAAATTGGCTCCCCACAAAGCACAGAGTAAATCAAAATATTAGTGTAAACATATTGAAATTTTTTAAAGGAACTGCTCCGGTTTATTATGATAAAATATTCCACCCAGTCAACCAGAGTTGTGTTACACGAAGGTCAACGTTTAAATTACATATCCCATCTCGTAAAAGCAATACAGGCCAAAAATGCCTATCTTACCTTGGGCCAAAAATATGGAATAACCTATCATCTGAATTAAAATCCACTAACAATGCCAACACTTTTAAACACAAGACCAAAGAATACTATTTTTAAAATATACAGGAAGAAGAAGACAATATATATATCTACTACTGGCAACTCCTGTTTTCACTCTCATAAAGAGCCAGGCATTCTAAAGGACATCTCATTTTAAAACACTTCAAAGTTTATATTTTTAAATTTTATCTCCCTTTTTTTTCTTTTTTTTTCTCCCAAAACTAACTTTTTTTTTTCAATTAAAAAATCACCTCTTAAGGGACCATTATGGAAATAAGGTCAGTTTGACCTTTTAATGTCATCCCTGCCACTTCAATTAGGGGTGATCTGTCATTATTTTTATTTTAACTCAAATTGTAATATTTTTACGCAACATTCTTTTTAGTATTAATTCATACAAAAGTTTGTAAATTAACTTTAAATTGTAATTTATTGACTTTCTAGGCCTTTTTTTATACATTTGTAAACATTTTTCATTTTATGTTTGTGGCAAATAAAAACTTACTTACTTACTTATCCGTTATCTCAAACATTCGCTATCTCGAATATTCGCTTTCTCGCACTTTTTCGCCGGTCCTTGAGAGTTCAAAATAACGAGCGTCGACTGTAGGTATAAGCCTTAACCTCATTTTTCATAACACTGAAGCTCTACCGATTGTGTCTCTTTCTCGTGAGAGTGTCCGTGTTCTTAGCATCAACCAACGTATCTACTCCTGAACATCCACGCTTGAGACTAAATCGTAATTCATGTTATGTTTGTCAATGACCAAAACATGTATTTAATGCATGTTGTGATGTTTTGAAATGAGGCCTTCACCTAGAGTACTCTGGTTAAAAATACAAAATTCACGTGAAAAATTTATAAGGTGGTCAGTTATAACCTTGCTTCTTTTTTACAACCAATGTTACAAACATTATCAATTCCATTTCTAAATTTTTCAACGCATAAAATTTTCCCCCCAAAACCACTCGACTCCACTTGCAATACATTTCATGAATGTGATTTAGTGGTCAAAAAGGTTGCACTGTAATCTGTAATCTAAATGTTATGCTTAATCTAAAAGCTCTGAGTCTAATAAAATCTAAAGAAAAAATTATTGGTTTTGCAATCAACCAGGATACTACTTATTCCCATAACTGACTCTTTTAGAAGGGTATACAGATACAGCTCAGAAATGGACAAGAAACAAACCAGCAATTTTCTTGCAGAAAAAAATAATTACCTGGAAGTTTTCCTTGCAATGAGGAAATCTGTATTGCTTAACCATAGTACACTCTGTTACATTTTCACTTCTTTTATCTGTAAAAAGACAATTTTAAAAATCCAATTTGTGTATGAATTCAAGACCAAGACTCTTATCAGAAGGCTTTTTAGCGCAAGGTAAGATGGAGATCAGGACACAGCTATAAGTACGTTAACAACAAAAATATTGCAAAGAAATAGAAAAATAAACCATTACAGCTTGAATAGAAAATATATTGAAATGAAAAAAAGGTACAAAAAGTATTTAACTTCTAATAAAACAAACTTGCGAGCTACTTGACCGAGGATATCATCGGCTGTTTGGCATAATGCTCTTTATTTTTGACACATCTTACTAACTGATTTCTTGAATACCATGTCAACAAAAGAGAATTTTTTAAAAAGAATCTCTAAATGAGTCTTTGTAGCAGATAACCAGCTGTATTTTATGTACGTATTTCAAGACACATAGTTGACACATAGTACCAAATATATATATTCATTTTGATTTCCTTATTTCTGTTGCTCGATGGTCTCTTGGAGCAATAACTAAACCTAAGCAAAAGGATGAGACAGAAAGAAAGGTGTACGTTGAAAAAACTTGTACATTTCAAACGTCTTAGTTTGTAACATAGTTGACTTTTTCAAATACATTTTTTTATGAAATAAATAGAAATCACAGTAATGAAACCCTTGCCAATCGGACAGTCAACATTTGATACTGAAACTGCAGAAAAGAAAAACAAGGTATCATTTGATGACTTACAACATCTTAATCAAAGATATTAGTTTTAAGTCACAGAAAGCTTTTTAATTAGAACTTGTACACAGAAATCATTGCAGAATAGCTATTAAATTTGTCTGAAACAGCTGATATTGGAGGAAATATGAATATCTTGTTTCTTCGTTTATGGTTCACCTTTCTTGAAGCCTTTTAAACAAGAGGAATTACCAAAGGACGTATGAATGCAAGTTGAACAATCTACTTGGTTGTTTTAGCTCCCTTTCCTTTGTATAATAAAGGGGAAAAGGCAGCATTAGCTGTGTTAGAAAACATTTAGTTATATAATACAGCAAAATTCAGCATTTGATAATTAAAAGGAATGTTTAAATATTCTTTTCAAAAAAGAGAACAGTAAAATCTTCAGTATGTCTACCTTTGTGCTTTTGACAAATTTTCTGCTGGTCATTTGGTTAAAAATTGTTTATTTTCGGTTTCATAATAGTTTTCAAACAATTAGAGTGAGTAAAGTGCATTTGCAAACCAACTATGTAAAAACAAGATGTTAACAAATTACAAAGAAAATGCCTAAAATTGTTGAAATCTAGAAAAATCAAGATGTTTCAAATATTCTTTCCAATATTTAATGTATTAAAACTTTAAATATTTCGTTACCTTTATGTGTCGAGGCCATACTGTCAGTAAGCCTAATATTATTCAGATAATCGAAGTACGGCTGTTTCCCTTTGCTGTAAATAGATGATTCGTCCATCGATGTAAACAATGCAACAAATGTAAACAGAATTAAAGTGACAAATGCTAAAAAGATGTTTAATATTTTCAAAGGATTTCTTAAGCAAATCCACCGAAAAAAACCCATTGCTTGGGAGTACAAACTTCTTTACGACTACTAGTCGGTTTTGACCTTTTAAAGTTGACACAATTAAGGTTCGGAAGTAAAATTTCAATTTCATTTGTAAACAAGATAAGAGAAGAATTTTTGTTGTTTCGTATTAGTTGCCTTTGGAAACCATTTCATTCAAGAAATAATTTGTTGCAAGTAACATATGCAAAGGTGATAACTATCTTTCAGAAACCCTTTATATTTATAGATATAACGTACCTGTTGAGGTACAATCGTTGCTAATAACACGCACGAGGGAGATTCTACAAAGACAAGAATGAAATAGTACTATTATTACAAATAAAAAATTTAAGAATGGCACATACATGACTGGATTAGCTGCTTCCTACTCCTCAGTTCTTGAGGAATGTTGAGTTGATGTGTAAACTAAATTAAAGTAAATTTTGATCATCAAAGAGTCTAAATCCTGGATCTAGTAAAGGATATTTTATCAGACAAATACTTTCACGCAGGGGTAAATACGTCTCTTCAGTCAATGTGTATTCCTTGACACATACTTCGAAATTTGACATTAGAAGACAACTTGAATTCTTTAGATCTACCCAGCAGAACAGAATTTTGTAACTTTTAGTCTTTGAATGCTTGTACATTAAGAAAGGAAGAGTTGTTCTGTTTGATCAACAGTTGCAAGGTTTATGCACAATACGATCGGCGAAACCTTTCAAGCTCTTGTGACTACATATTTGGCCATTTCTATACATACCCTTGCAGGATTATACATATTCTATACTTCTAAGAAAATAACTTATAATTCACATTAAGGACAATTTCTGGTCGCTTTCCAAGTAAATCCCTCGTCAAATAGGTATGCTATACTTAAAACAATCTAGTTAGAGAAGTTGGTGTATTCCACATAAGCTGTTAGACAAAGGCAAGAGGCACTAAAGAATTATTAGACTTTACTATGAATTACGGCACAGTGGGACCAAGCTTGGAGTTCTCTAACAGAAATATTGGGAATAAACAGTACACTTCTTTGGGAAATTTTTATGATATTGCTTTCACTCTAAAGCTATTACCATTGCTAATAAGTAATAGTTATAGGGTTGTTTTTAGAAACTTCTTTGTTAAATTTACTGAGAGTTTTCAAGGATCATTATCTTTTGTGTGCATTATCGGTGCTTATTCTTTCAAGTTCTTTTTGGCATTTTCCAGCCCCTGGGCACTGAATAAGCTCATCTCCAGTAGTCTTTGTTTCAATTATGAATGATGGTTTTTGTAACCACTAGAGTTTTTACTGTAAAGAGGCCTTTCATTCCTTGTTACCTTGAAATATGCTTTGTTCTACACACTCCCGGAATAGCTAAATGAGATATTTTTCCTACTATGTCTTAGAATTTGGGTTAATTTCAATACGAAAATGAAAATTTTTCTATTTTATTTTATTCTAATTAATATACACGTCTTATGTCTAATGATATTCCTGAAATCTCAGACGAAATAAAAACAATATCAGCTGAAATCACTGATAAAAGTTATTGGGAGTTGCTAGATGGAATTTGGTTATACAGCGTGTGTAAAGAATTGCTTTTCTTCATGCCGGTAAAGTCAGCTTAAAAGAATCGCAACAAGAAAGCTTTAGTATGACCCGGTTATATCTCATGATAGAACTAAATGGTAGACGGAGCTATGTCTTTATGTAACGAGCTGAATGCTTAAATTGACCACATGTTGTATCAGACAAATCTTACCAATTTTAATGTAGATGTCTTTCTAAGAAATGATGCCTCTTTTCAAGGCATGCATAACTTAACATCAAGGTTTTTGCAAAAGGCAACAAGATATTTTGTTGAAGTATGCCAGTGTTTTTTATGGTATGCGAGTGCTTTTTTTATTTAGATATAACGATTAATACAAATACCAATGTTGCTTGGAAGGAAAATATGGCTTTTTCATTTGCTCAGAAAAGATCGAGAAGTTCAACAGTAATCTCTGTGGCGAAAAAATCAGTCGAAGAAATTGAGGTATCACTGCCATCTGACATAAACGCGTCAGCAGACTGGATGACAGAAAATGAATTGGTAGTTAACATAAAAAAGGGCAAGACGGAGTGCATGCTCCATGGTAGGAAACATAAAATCAAAGACAAAAGACTAGACATCACTCATCAAATCCAATCAAAAAATAATACAAAAAACTATGAGTATCCAGGACTCAAACTGGACGAGGCCCTTGCACTGAGCGACCATCTGAACTCGACTTGCATGAAAGCATCTGGTCGATTATATCTTTTCAGCGGACTCAGAAACAAATTAAATGCCAAAGCTTCACTAGCCACCTATACTTCCTTCGTCTTACCACTGTTTAGTTGGTGCTCGATTGTAACTAGAAACTTACAAAGTCGTACAAATGAAAACTGAGAAATATCGAATTGCGAGCTCGAAAAATTGTTTCTAATAACACTGACATAAACTTGCAATCTGTTGAGAATACTATCATAAAACAGCTTTGCCTAGAGGTTTTCAAAATACCAAATGGCTTGAACAAAGCAATTCTCGTAAGAATGACTTGTAAAAGGAATGTGTTTCAGAATGTTTATATACAAGAGTGATAAAAATATCTAAGTAACTCCATTTTTTAAATAGAAATAAACGATTTAAATCCATCTGGTCGTTTAAAGGTCATTTCATAGCTATCATAAAAACTTCAATGTTCTTGGATAATCTGGTGTTCACAGGCCCGTTCACAGGTAGCTCACATACAAAGTTGTCTTCAGGCAAATTGGAAAGGTGTTTAGCTGGTTCTAAGTCTTTAGATAGTTTTTCATGCTATCTTGGTCTTGTTTCAACGATTCGTTTGGTTTCATCTACATAGTTTTGGCCGTATCAATAAAAACCTTTGTAAATAATGCATGTTGGGCTTGGGGTTTTCCCTTTCAGACTGAAAAGTTGTTTGGTCTAATTTTTTGTAAACCACTTACGTTTTTATTAAAATCATTTTGTGACTGTTTCACTTAAATCACAAAATGGTATCTCAATCAAAATTAATGTCTTCGGCTGATTTAAGAAAAACTTATATATAATAAAATCCTCCTCGTCTAGTGATTTGTTTAAGGTTATTATTAACAGTTCAATCAGACTCTTGGTAAAGCAAATCGGGAAGCCAGCCTTCTTGAAGTTTGTTCTACTGTTTCGCTTCTCAGATTTAAAATCCATTCCTATTCGGTATGCTCGTTTGCGATCTCCATTTATGGCATTTCATTTATATCTTTTGGGTACCATTGAAGACCAAAGCATTGGCAAGTTGTTAGGTTTGCGGCTTACAGACATGGTTTTACTGTCTACGATACTTATTTCTGTATGAAGAAACCTTGAAGGGTTTTGTTCGACTGTAAACTTGATATTGGAGAGGTATTTATTGATGTTGGTGAAGAGGTAATTTGGTTTATCTTTCTTCTGCCGAAAACGTCATCTACGGAATGTTTGCAAATAATTGGCTTTAAAAAAAGGTGACAGACAACGGGACGTAGAGTAATTTCTACACTTACTTTTAGTTTCTGAGTAGGCGAGAAGAATGTTAAATAAAGAAGTGCCGTGGGGAAATTCAGAAATCTAAATTTGGGAAACTTTATAAATGAAATTTGAGAACATTTTAAAGCTTGATTGTTTAGAAAAATATCAGAAAATATGAGAAATAGGGAATTCCACCATCTTTTTTGTTCTATTGCCCGATTGTAACTGAAAAGTTATGCCACATTACAAAAAAATATTAGACCGATAAAAATTTTCTTTTAAGTCGAAAATGTTGATCTTAATAAGCACGAGGGTCTAAACATGGTATTAGTAAACAAGGAGGAGGTGTCTGTGGTACAGTTAGATTGGTAAAGCAGGAATTTGGTAAACTTTCTGAAATTTCAGGGAATTCGTGACATCACTGTTACCTTACCCTAACATAAACTCTTAGTAAAACAGTAATTTTACGAACTCCTTGAAACAGTGATTCATGTAACTTGATCACTTATTTATCGCCTTGCATTTGCTCATTGTTTTACCATACGGTTACAAGGGTAATACCTACCAAAGCATCCGTTCTCACTTGATAATTATAAAGCTGGGCTAAGTGAAGAATCGAGCTTTTTTATTAAGTCGCCAGGAGTCATACTAAAGTTGCAATGAAATGTATCAGGGAACAAAGGATCCAGAAAAGTAAAAGTCACCCATTCTTCTACGAGGTGGGAAAACAGGAGGATTTCAGAACCTTGCCCTACAATATATCTCTCGCGCTCTGCCCCTCCCCATACTTCAATGTGACAACTCACGCCTGGTGCATATTTACCATTTTATCTCTTAAGTGGAAAATGTTTACCAGGTTTTCGTGAAATTTTTGAATGAAAGTTCCACATGAAGCAACCAGCTGAGCCTTAGTGCTGTGCGATCTTTGTGTCGTCCCCAAAGCGAAATCGTGTAACTAGGCTATTACTAATCTTGTCAATCAGTGAAGTGGTTAGGTGTGGTATGAATACGACACCATTCGTTTAGTTCGGTGATTGTGTATAGAATTAAAATTGAAACAGAGTAAATAGATATTGCTGGAGACCTGGCAGAGTGAAATTTACTCCAAAAAAGAACTACTGGCTCCAATAATAAGATTGGTAACCCTTCCTTTTTTGGATTAGAGGGAAACACAAATTCCCCAGAGCGTGTGGCATACATGGACTTAAAAATGGCTGTAATCGATAACACTGGTCAACAGGATTTTTGTAACATGAGCTTCTTGTACATTTTCTGGTCAATTCTGGGATGTTGAGCATGAATATACATTTCAATTTTTTCCTTCACGTAAGAATTTTTTTTCATTGAATTTTAATTAATTTTTTAACAAATTTTAACTAATTTTCAGCCTTTGGACTAACAAAAGTATCTGTTCCAAAAAGGGTTTCACAGGTGCTAAAATGTCAATAGAGTAGCGACATCTGCATTGCATCAGTGACAGGAGATTCTGGATTCCGAGTTAGGGTCCCTGTGCACTCACAACATGGTGCAATTATTACGCAATGCGACGGCTTGAACAATAAACTCCTAACATGGAAGCACGCTATTCATGTTCCAAAGAGTGTGGGGAGTTGTGGCACACACAAAAGTCAAAGGAGCATAAAGCTTAGTTTTGGCATCATAGAACATGGGAACGGTTGCTTATGCTTTCTGCACTGGCAAAGATTTATTATTTACATATTATGTAACACTTAGGTAGGACACAAAGACAATACATCCATGAATTCATGTAAACATATTCCCTGCGAGATAACACCAATGTGCGTACCTAAAGGTAGATTATTTTAGATGGAAGGCCACCATTAGCTTCTACTTGGGTGCATACACTTGTGATTGATGTTATAGTATTTTGAGCACCTTGTAAGTAGTTTTAGCTTCATACTTTACCAGGATGCCCCCTCGGCGAGGATGCAAAAACAACCCTGATAACTTTTGTTATGTTTGTGGAAAATATACTTCTCAATCGCAGCGAAGGTCACTTACTACAGCTCTCTGCAATACATACAAGAACTACTTTTATTGTGTTGTAGACGATCAAGACAAACCTTGGGCTCCTCACAGCTGTTGTATCTCTTGTTATTCGACATTGATAAGCTGGCACAGTGGTAAGCATAGGCGAATGTCATTCTCAGTGCCTGCAGTCTGGCGGAAGCCAAGGGGTCATGTGACAGGCTGCTATTTCCGTCTCACAAAGATATCGTTGTTCATAAATTCAACTGTGGTGAACCTAAAAGGTGTGCTGTTCCACAATGGCAACTTACACCCATTGATACCAGTCGCTCATGCCGTTGGAATGAAAGAGACATACGAAACGATGAAGGAGCTGCGTTGTGCCATCAAGTACTCCGAACATAAGTGGAAGATCTGTGGTGACATCAAGGTTGTAGGTCTAGTGTTGGGCCTCCAAAGTGGATACACCAAGCACTCCTGTTTCCTCTGCTTGTGAGACAGCAGATGAGGAACACTACAAACAGAAGTAGAGGCCCAAGCGCTCCAGTCTCATGCCAGGGAAGCACAACGTGTAACACGCTCCTCTCGTTAAACAGGAAGATGTTCTACTTCCTCCTCTGCACCTCAGACTTGGACTAATGAAGCAGTTTGTACGGACACTGGACAAGGATGGAGCAGCTTTCCGCTTCCTGCAGCAGAAGTTTCCTCGCATCAGTGAAGCTAATCTAAAGATGGGGATCTTTGTTGGTCCTCAAATCCGAGAGCTTCTAAGCGATTCTGATTTTGCATGCATGATGAGTAGGGTGGAGCTTCAGGCATGGAAAGCTTTCAAGGCTGTAGTCGAAAACTACCTCGGCAACAAGCGAGCCACTAACTACAAGAAGCTGATTGCTGACCTCATGCGCCACTGCCACAAAATGGGATGCAGAATGTCAATCAAGCTGCACTATCTTCAATCCCATCTGGACTTCTGCTTGGATAACCTCGGAGCTGTCAGGGATGAGCAGGGAGAGCACTTCCACCAGACAATCGCAACGCTGGAACATCGTTATCAAGGGCGCTGGGATGCAGCTATGCTTGAAGACTATTAGTGGTTCCTGAAGCGAGACACTACTACCGTCCATAATAGAGCAGCAAGAAGGCTTTTTGAGTTGTGAACCCGAGGGACCTTGGTCTTATGCAGTGACTGAATTCTTCGGAATGTATTTATTCAATGGCCTACATTGCACTTGTAAATACCTAAAACACGCTTACATTTGCCATGCATGTACACTTGTTATGTACTTTGTTTTGCATTCGTACATGGAGTGTTCATGTACACGTTAGATTAGCAGTACTTTGAAGTGTTTGCTAAATTATATTATTTGGATTCAGAATATTGTCTACCTGTTTTTACTTGAGTGCTTTAATAGGCTTGAAGCAGTACTTGCTCTGCTATAGACAATACTTTCATGAAGTCTCGTATGTCATACATGCAAAGGTGGCTCACTATTCATGATAGCAGAAAATTTCTGTATTTGACATAATGATTCAATTTTGGGAGGGAATCTTATGATGTATTGTGTCTGTAAATCATGTTATGCAGCCCATGACAGCTGGCCACACTTTTAAATACAGAGGGGTTGGCATTAAAGAACTGATGGACCACTTGGCTTCTTACATGTCCTCTTTTTTTTCATGAAACTGCCACGACTAAGTTAATCAAACATTACACAGAATAATTAAATCTGAAAGGTTTTCCGGCTTTATTAAATCGATATTTAAAGAACATGGGTAATCACCGCTACGTGTCACACTACGTTAACAAATATAATCGATGATAACAAACACCAAACAAAACCTCTCATTTGAAAAAGTATTTACCCCACATTACTTAATTATTTAACATTCTTTGTAATTTAGTTCCTTTGTTCAACTTGATTCTGTGCCTCAGCCATGCAGTTCGTTTTTTGTTTCGGTTGCTTTCGCGTGGTATTTCAATACATCAGGAAAGAACCCTGCATTTTTCCTTTTCTCAGAGGGGTCTTCAACTGAGACCAAAGCTCCTGTACATTTTCAGGATGAGGTAAACAGGTGTCACATGGGAACCATTGGTTACAGGAAGATGTGAAATGGAAAAGAATAGCTTAACCAATTTCGTAAGTCGAACAATAGTTCAATGCCAATGAGCTGCACAGGAACGCATTCATTCAGTTAAATGCTTGTCGGACCTTATCGAGTAGTGTAAAATAAGTAATTGCAGAGTTGACCGCACAGTTACCCTACGGTGCCAACGCTTGTGAATTAATTCTGGTTGACACCTGAGGATTTTGGGTATGATATTCTGCATTGATATTTTATGTGATGATCTTTAAAGGTTATTTGTTTGTTGGATGTTAATGACTTTCTGTTTAAAGGTGTTACCCTTATTGGACTGTATGATCACATCTGTTCCGGACAACCTCATTTTGTAGAAAGAACATTTCCTGCTGATTTCCCTTTCTTATCCTGATACTCACATGAATTATTCAAAACACTTTTTTCAAAATGTGCATGTAGATTTGGTGTAAGACTAAATTAAGTTTTGAGGTTAATGCGAGTTAACATGTTTTGTCTCCTCATCTGCTGTCTGCTTTGTAAGAAAATTGTAATGTGTGACTTAGGATAAGCGTCAAGTTCTTGTAATTTGTGGTTAAGTAAATACTGAATAGCAGCAGACATATACTCAGTTTAAAGTTCTTTTATTTGTGGAGTGAGACAGTGAGTACCCACTGATATTTTTTAAATAACTGTTACAAATATTAAACCAAATATCAATGATAACCAGCAGTTGAACATACAAACAACTAACCATCGTGCGTACACCCTGGCCATTATATCTTAAGGCAAATACGATGTGATCAAAATCCACGAGTTCATCGTTTTACACCAAACCCCATACTAATAATTGGTATACTACTTTCGGGTGACGTACAAGTAAACCAGGGCCAAAAACAATTTATCCATTTGAATTGAATTACCTGACAGATAGGATTAGAAGTGAAGAAGTAGAACGGAGGTGCGGAGTAAGACAACTTGGTGACGTCCTGGCATCATCCCGATTGAGATGGTATGGGCATGTGTGTCGTAGGGAAGATTGAAACTCACTTAGTAGAGTAATAAACTGGAAAGTACCTGGAAGAAGACCTCCAGGAAGACGTGGTTGAAGATGGTGAAGGAAGACATGACTGCCTGTGGTCTGGTGGAGGAGGATGCCTGGGACAGAACCAAATGGAGAGCTCTATCAAACCGCCAAACCCCATGAAATGGGGTTTGGCTGTTTGATATGGNATTAGAAGTGAAGAAGTAGAACGGAGGTGCGGAGTAAGACAACTTGGTGACGTCCTGGCATCATCCCGATTGAGATGGTATGGGCATGTGTGTCGTAGGGAAGATTGAAACTCACTTAGTAGAGTAATAAACTGGAAAGTACCTGGAAGAAGACCTCCAGGAAGACGTGGTTGAAGATGGTGAAGGAAGACATGACTGCCTGTGGTCTGGTGGAGGAGGATGCCTGGGACAGAACCAAATGGAGAGCTCTATCAAACCGCCAAACCCCATGAAATGGGGTTTGGCTGTTTGATATGGATTGAGGTTTGATATGGATTGAGCTAACCTCAAGTAAAATTGACTTACTGTGTCATACATCAATGTCCTGGATTGGCTGCAAGTGTGAAACTCAAAATGTAGCTAAGTCAGCAGTGCAATTCTATTCATTTCCACCCTTCATAACCAAAATCAATAGATCATTTAAAGACCAGAAACTCTCATTTATTTCTATTTTTGTTCATAGCTTTAAATTTTGAAATAAATACAATAAGAGTGTGCTTTGTAAACTGTTGGACTTAAGCTATTCCATTCACTCTATCATCCTTGAGTCTAACTGCCCACAGTTTCCAAAACCAAGACCACAACAACCATTGCATGGCTCAACAACATCACACAAATCAAACAACATGAGCAACAAAAATAAACAGAATTGCAGGGTACTTGTAGTGAATTGTCAGATCCTCTGCAATAGAAGAGCAGCACTAAGTGAGAGTGTAGGGTATGTAAAACCTTATGTCTTAACTGGTTGTGAATCATGTTTTGACCCAGAACACTCTAATGCTGATATATTTCCCAATGGATACTAAACTAATGCATATAGGAAAGATGGAAATAATAATTATTATTTGATAATATTTCAACAGGTGCATTATATCAGTTTACATAACTGTTTTTCATATAAGTGCTGTGTATAAAAATAAGTATAATACAATCAGAATAATGAAGAAAGGCAATTAATTTACAATAAATTCTGTACAAGTTTTGAAACCAGTGGTTAAAAGTTAAGTGAGTGAAAATTCGTGAAGATGTGTCTAGGAAAATAATGAACATCTGAACAGGTGTGACCTTTGAAACACTAGGCAGTTGGGTGTAAATTTCCTTAGACACATTCACAAATTCAGAAGTAGGTCCAACTCTTTACAGAAAGAACCATAGCTAGATTATGTTCTGATATCTAATGGTAGGTCATTATAAATTACTACCCCATTGTAATAAAAATACTTTTTAGTACCTTCTAGTTTCACTTTAAGCACTCTCAAAAGTTTTTTATAATTATTTTTCTGGATCCTTTGTCATGATTTACAAGTTCAAAATAGAAAAAATAGGATGGATCTGAAACAAAAAGGTGTCAGCAGAGACCTGGTGAAGGATAGGATAACTTGGAAGTCAATTTCAAGAAATCATCCAACACATGCTAGCATGTAAAATGGACGTTAAACCGAATATGATGATGATGATGAAAATAATCTTCGAAGTTTGGAAGAAGTCCATTAATGCATTTGAATATTGTAAGACAAATTTTTCTTGTAAAATGTTGTTGATGGATAAAACTTCTTCATTTGTCAGCTTACAAATATGAGATTCAAGTACCATTATTGAATTTTTTTGAGATGGTTAATGGTAGAAGTTGGTCAAAAAAATAGAGGAGGGGTTTTTATAACAGTTAATGGTAACCTCATCAATTGGAAAGTTGATAATAGTTAACCCAATTGTGAAGCTGTTTGAGCCAAAGTTAAAACAAAAGGGAAGATGATCCCCATTGGCTTTTACACCAAGAACCACCAAGAAGCACTGTTGAAAGTCTAGAATAAATGTCACTTGTGTTACAGAACTTCACAAATAACAGAGACAAGAACATCATAGTTGCTGGTGACTTCAACCTCACACATTTAAACTGGTATCATTGCTGTGTAACACCCAGTGTAGCACAATCACATCAACACCAGGAATGTCTGATATAAGAGCATGGCCTTGAAAAAATACAAGTGAAACAAACCAGACAGAATAACATCTTAGACCTGTATTTCACAAATAATTGCAATCCAGTAAAGAATTGTGATACCATCTCAGGTTTATCAGACCATCATGTGGTAATGGTTTATTCAAACCTGAGACCCTAAAACACAATACCAAAAAGAAGAAAAATTAAAGTACAACAAAGTCAACTGGGAGAGCATTAAGACAGCTGTGAACTACCTAGGAGAAGACATCATAATCAAACAATTCTAAGACCTCCAGACAAAGTGGTTGAATCTTAAAGATAGCCTTGTCAAGATCATGGATGAGAACATTCCCTCAAAATAAACAAATAAAAGACATAACCTACCATGGATCAACACCAAACTACACAGGGAAATAAAGAAAAACACAAACTATTCTTATGTGCAAAATGGGTCAACAACCAAAATTATAGGATAGCTACAAAGAGCAAAAGTGATCAACATAATGTGACATGAGGGAAGCACACTGGACATGTATGTCAATAACACCATTGAGCACACAGTTTTGGCCAGTTTTTACTAGAGAAAATGTAAAAACACCTTGTAATAAATGATTAACTATGAATTGACCTCACGTTGGGCTTTAATCAACAATAAAACAGCTCTGTGTACAAAATGGTGGCTAACAATACAAATGACCGCTGACAATAACAATAACAGGTTCGTAGTCCACAGGGAACCAGTACTCTATTAAATGTCAATTGAAGTAAAGATCGTCTATTACGACACACCTCTCCCATTACTCACAGAGAAGAAAGCTTACTCCAGACATGCTTGAGGGAAAGATTAACATTGAAAGTTATAGAATAAACTAAGTACACTAAGTCCCCAACAGAGAAAGTAACTGGATCACTGGCCTTTCGAGTGGGAGCTGCAAACAAATTATAATAATGACATGTTGACCAACTTCAAGAGAGAATCATCACCAGCATTAGTGTTTTGTTTGCTGCCACATTATATGAGGATCCACTATTGGCACTAAGACACACATTACCTTCAGAGTTAAGTTCTTATCATCAGAAAGAACTGTTGATACAAAGAGTGATGTTACATTCCCTAAACTAAAGATAGCAAAAACAGCTCCTTTACACTGCAATATCCCACCTCTTGAGCCAGTTCAACTACCATCAAGAACTTGTCCAAACCTGGCTTTTTTGAAGGGCTATGACTACTTGAGCTAAGGTTGGGATATGTAGTATAGTGGACTGAACTGCTGCCATTATGGTCCTATTATGAACTTTCAATGCTGCAAAATGTATTGATTTTGTGTTTAAATTTTGTTTTTAGAATGACTATCTGTGTCACAAAAGCACTTGTTATTGTTCTTTTGTAATATAACAAGAAGAAAAGTCTGACTAGATTCATTTTGAATTCTTGATATTCAAGAAATAGACAAAATGTATTCAGTAAAATCAGCTTTATTTTGTAGGAAATTTTTACATCTTTCAGGCAACTAATTGTACAATACAATTTTATTTGTTGTTATATAAAAGCTACTAAAATTTGAAATCACAATAAAATCATTAGGGAAGTGATGGAGGTAAAATATGCCAATAAATGTACCAAAAAAAAAAATATGTGTTAACCACTATGACAAAAGAATGATTGTGTAATTATGGCATAGCACTCATTCGATTGTACCATGAAATTGTATACTTTACTTTGATAAAATAACAATAGAAGGTACCAATAAAAGAATTAGGCAAGTGAAGGGTGATGAAATGATCAAGAGAAACGAAACAATTCTCTAGATTTTAAGGCCACTATTTAGTTAAGGTCTCTTTCTCTTAATATATAGAGTTTTTTGAGAGGTAGAACATTCNATGTATGTCAATAACACCATTGAGCACACAGTTTTGGCCAGTTTTTACTAGAGAAAATGTAAAAACACCTTGTAATAAATGATTAACTATGAATTGACCTCACGTTGGGCTTTAATCAACAATAAAACAGCTCTGTGTACAAAATGGTGGCTAACAATACAAATGACCGCTGACAATAACAATAACAGGTTCGTAGTCCACAGGGAACCCGTAATCTATTAAATGTCAATTGAAGTAAAGATCGTCTATTACGACACACCTCTCCCATTACTCACAGAGAAGAAAGCTTACTCCAGACATGCTTGAGGGAAAGATTAACATTGAAAGTTATAGAATAAACTAAGTACACTAAGTCCCCAACAGAGAAAGTAACTGGATCACTGGCCTTTCGAGTGGGAGCTGCAAACAAATTATAATAATGACATGTTGACCAACTTCAAGAGAGAATCATCACCAGCATTAGTGTTTTGTTTGCTGCCACATTATATGAGGATCCACTATTGGCACTAAGACACACATTACCTTCAGAGTTAAGTTCTTATCATCAGAAAGAACTGTTGATACAAAGAGTGATGTTACATTCCCTAAACTAAAGATAGCAAAAACAGCTCCTTTACACTGCAATATCCCACCTCTTGAGCCAGTTCAACTACCATCAAGAACTTGTCCAAACCTGGCTTTTTTGAAGGGCTATGACTACTTGAGCTAAGGTTGGGATATGTAGTATAGTGGACTGAACTGCTGCCATTATGGTCCTATTATGAACTTTCAATGCTGCAAAATGTATTGATTTTGTGTTTAAATTTTGTTTTTAGAATGACTATCTGTGTCACAAAAGCACTTGTTATTGTTCTTTTGTAATATAACAAGAAGAAAAGTCTGACTAGATTCATTTTGAATTCTTGATATTCAAGAAATAGACAAAATGTATTCAGTAAAATCAGCTTTATTTTGTAGGAAATTTTTACATCTTTCAGGCAACTAATTGTACAATACAATTTTATTTGTTGTTATATAAAAGCTACTAAAATTTGAAATCACAATAAAATCATTAGGGAAGTGATGGAGGTAAAATATGCCAATAAATGTACCAAAAAAAAAAATATGTGTTAACCACTATGACAAAAGAATGATTGTGTAATTATGGCATAGCACTCATTCGATTGTACCATGAAATTGTATACTTTACTTTGATAAAATAACAATAGAAGGTACCAATAAAAGAATTAGGCAAGTGAAGGGTGATGAAATGATCAAGAGAAACGAAACAATTCTCTAGATTTTAAGGCCACTATTTAGTTAAGGTCTCTTTCTCTTAATATATAGAGTTTTTTGAGAGGTAGAACATTCCAATTTGATGATGCATCTATAACATGTGTATTTTCTGCCACACAGTTTTTAAGATATTCACAGTCTTAACTTTTTGTTATGTTGTTAATGTAGAGACAGAAAATATGTGATGTAGATAAATTCTTGACAGGATTTAATTTGATCAAAGACAGTACTGCCCTTGGTTGTAGGTTGTAGGATTACATAGGCAAGACCGATAGGAACCTCTTTGAATGATGTATTGAACATGCTGCAACCAAGGACATTATTTTAACCTTTACCTTCCAAACTCTTCTTCCAAGTCTCCAACTTAGCAAGTAGAGCATCCAATGTCTCAGCAGAGAGAGCCAGGTCATTTGCATATAGCAATTCCTCTGGGCAACCCTTTTGAAACTCTCTTGACAGTGCTTCCAAAACACAAATAAAAAGCAGTGGACTTAGTACCAATCCCTGATGAACTCCAACTCCCACACTAAAACTCTCATTATAGTAACTGTTGACCCTTTTAGCGACTTTTAGCATTTCTGTACATTGCCTGAACAACCTTAATCAATTACACCTAGTTTCCGTAATGCCCACCAAACAACTTCTCTTGGCTCTCTGTCAAAGGCTTTTTCCAAATCCACAAAGGCAAAGTACAGCTTCTTGTTCTTCCCAAGGTACTTCTCTTGCATTTGTCTAAGTTCCTCATCCAGGCATAAAACCAAATTGCATGTCATGTCATCAATGTTTATTTCACTTCTAATTTGTTTTTCCATATCTCTTTCAACAACTTTCAGGACTTGTTCCATTAGTTTTAATCCTCTGTAGTTACCTCTTTCTAGAGCTTCTTCTTTTCCTTTGTAACAGTTGATAATTGTACTTATTTCCCAATCCTCAGAAATGACACCATCTCTTGTGATCTGAATTGTTAGATCAGTGATCATCTCTTTTCCTCTCTCACCTGCAGCTTTGACCATCTCTGCCACAACTCCCAAAGAATCGGCTGCTTTGCGTTTCTTCATTTTCTTTACTGCTTCCCTCACCATTTCTTTCTCAATAAGAATGGCTGGTCCAGATACTGTTTCTACCTCTCCAAGATTTTCTCTGTCCCAAGAAAACTCTGTGTTCAACAATCTGTCATAATAACACTTCCAGGCATTCTTCTTTTCAAGTTCACTTGTTGCAAGTTCTCCATCATCATTCACTTTTCTCTGATGATATCTTAATTAGTCTTTATCATTTGCTTAGCTATCTTGAATACTTCGTTCTTCTGGTCATCTCTACGGATTATGTCTGGAAACCTTCTTTTCTCAGCATCCATCTTTGCTTCATAGACTGCTCACCTAGCTGCTCTCTTGGCCTCCAGATACCTTTCTTTGTTCACTAACCCCTTTTTCCATGGACTCCACAGCCTTCTCTTCTTTTTTGTATAATTTTCAACAGAAGCATTCCACCACCATGTCACTCTGTGACGTGGAGGCCCTTTTGTCCAGCCACAGACCTGTTCTGTGGCTTTCAAAAGTGTATCCTTGATCTTCTCCCATTGCTCACCCACACTTCCTAGGTCTTTTCCTGGATTAGCACCCACAATTCCATTCACTTGATCTTCAAAGACCTGCTTTACTTGTCTGTCATTTGGTCTCCACACCTTTCTATTTGGGATATACTTTCTTTTCACTTTATATGCTTTCTTAACCCTGAAATCACAAATTACTGGTTTATGCTGGGTCACAAATTCTTCACCAGGAATCACTTTTACATCTTGTAAATACTTCCTGTTTTTTGTCTTTACCAAAATGTAGTCCACTTCAGTCATAGCTGTCCCAGAATCATAGGTTACCAGATGGCTATTCCTTTTCTTGAAAATAATATTCACCACCAACATATCCATGGCATGGCCAAATTCTAGAATTCTTTCACCCTCCTTATTTCGGTCAGCATATCCATTTCCTCCATGGACTCCCTCAAACCCAGATGTTGTTCTTCCAGCATGGCCATTTAGACCACCTGCAATAGCAACAACTTCTTTGACTGCCAGCTTACCAATGACTGCAACAAGACTGTCATAGAATTCATCCTTGACTTCTTCACTTAAGCCACATTGTAGTTCATACACTGATATTGCTGTGAAGATTGTCTAACCTATCATCAGTTTAATCAGCATGATTCAATCACTTACGCATTTGACATTAATCACCTTGTCTATCCATTTCTCTGCCACAAAGATACCTACTCCACCTGTGCCTTTTCCATTACCAATCCAAAACAGCTTGTAAGTTGCCTTTTCCCCTTCCATCATTCTTACAGACTTCCCTCTCCCTTGTGTTTCTTGGATGCAGCACAAATGGGTCTTCACTCAAGAAACTCTGCTACTTCACCAGATCTACCTCTCAAACTTTCCACATTTAGACTACAGAGTCTGAAGCTTGTCATCACTTCTTTCGGTTTATGTAGTAGATTGATAATGGTCTGATTTTGCCTACGTTGAACACCTTCACTTAAATTAGTTCCAGTCTCTTTTACGCAGTTATGCAGGATATCTTTGGATGTCATTTCATAATATGATGAGGCAGTGTTTTTATAGGCCGGACACCCTTCATGACATCAACCCATTAAGGTAATGGGGACCAGTGTTTTTATCGTGACACCATCTCTGGGTGATTGCCATCCAAGGCCGAAGAGTGCTTCACCTGCCCGTGAGAGAAAGACCTCAAACTGGTATTTCATGCTTGAATGAGACCAAGCATGGTCTTCTGGACAAACATGGTATTTGGTATGTATGCTCAAGATGGGGTACAGCATAGTCTTATAGCATGGCCAGCATGGTTGTACTGGATGATGACTTGTATTTTTTATGCATAAACAGTGCATAACATTGACTTTGTGACGCTCTATATTTTCTTGAGGCTTTGCAACTTTACAGGGCTTTGTGAAAACATAAATATAACCATGATGGTCCAATTACAAATCTTGGTCTGCCCTTGCATTTGATATCACTAATGCTGTCAGATCCTTTCTTTGTAAATGGCATACCAGTTTGTTTCACTTTTAATATCAGCTAGATTTTGGTAATATTTCCTTCTAAAATTCCATTGAAATTTGATTGTCAATCTTTCTTCATAAAACCACAAAATACATGTGCTTTTTCTTTCACAGATGTGATTTTTCTAGAAAAACAAAAAAATATGATATTACTAAATGTGGCACCTTAGTACAGAAAGAGTTAAAAATATATGTAAAGTATGAAGTAAAAAGCTCCAAACTTCAAAGTTAGAAAAGTCAACAGTGACAAACTTTCATTGGAAGTTTGATATGATATTCACCAATGTCTGTTTAATCTGGAGTTGTATGCCTTTGGGTTATGTTTTACACCATTTAAGAGATTGTAAACCTTCTACTATATCTAAAAACTCTAAATGCTTTAGTATTTTAATGGAAGGAAGTTGGCATAGAGGTGCAGTAGATTCATAGCCATCCCAAAGACTTTCCAGTGGCTCTACAACCCTGTATTCTGGCAGAAAAGAGGATCCCATTAGTGTATCTCTTTGAGTTATTCAATGACATTAAGCTAAGTCCAGACAAACATGGGAATGGATTAATAAAGACAGAATCAGATCACTTGGTTACAGCAGTAAGTAGTTGGGCCATCATTTCAAGTTGATTCTGTTAAAGTTGTGTGTGTTGTGTGAAATATACCTGGTTCTAAAAGCCTTATCAACATCTCTGGCTGAGGTTGAGTAAGGAAAATGTGATAATAGCTGCCTCTCACTATTGTGTTATTAGTGGAGAAAAGTCGTTGCATCTTCATTGGTCTGTAGAGACCACCATCTGAAATGAAGAGTTCTTTGAAGATGGTGTTCTGTATGAATTTGTATGAATTGATCTTGCTGCTGAGCCTCAAAATTCTCCTGAGGGGTAAGTGCCTCTGTAAAATGTTTTGTCTGTAGGTGGTAGATAAGCTTTTGATATGTTTTCTATTTATCTTTGATGTGTACCTTTGATGGAATGACATGTCTGCCTCGGTAGTAATGATCCAGTATGCTTCTGTTGAAGCATGACTTGTAAAGTTGCAAAGAGGAAACACAATCCAGATTTATTAAATATGATGTGACATTTTGTATGATGCAAGTGTTGCTAGCAAGCCACATAGGCCCACTGAGGCTAATCTGACTAATTTCAAATTTATGTAAATAGTTTTAATTCGTTTTTTTAAGTAAACAATTTGTGGTGGAAGAATCCTTGTTTTTATTATTAAGATATTTTCTACTGACAATCTGCTTGTAATGTAGCTTTGGCTAAATTATATGATGTGAAGCTTGCAACAATTTAAGAACTAATGCTGTTAGTTTTGTTGGGTGACCCTATCAGTTGTGGATCAAGTATTTTACTTTGTTGGGTAAAACAAAGACAGCAGTACATAATTAGTTTTATAAATTTGTTATATTATGTCTCAGCTTCTTTTTTTCTTCGCCCTCTTCAGTTTAATCAGTGTTGGTTTGTTCTGACCTGCCTGATGAACTGCTGCTTTCAACTTTTGCATGAAAATTAATTCTGTTTTCTTTCCAAATAGGGCAAAATCATTACAGTGTTGTAGTTTGAGATGATGAGTTTCCTTGTAGAAAATGACCTGCCTTTTAGAGGTAGGCCTACTTAGGAAATAATTGGCAGTCTACATTCAGGCAGTTCTTTAAATTTGATGAAATACACTGGATATAGGCTTTTAGATTTTCAGAAATTAGCAAAACAATACCCAAAAAGATTTAAATTTAAGGCTTTATTGAAACAATGTATTGACAGTAACTCTCTCAGTGTACTGCCACAAAGCAGGTTCATTCAGATAAGCCGATTCTCAGCTGCATGTTTCAAGTCAGCATTCTTCCCCTTCTTGATGGTATCCAGCTTTTTTTCTTGGTTACCCCTTGTTCTTTTCCTTGGTAGTCTTCATTTGTGGCCAATTTTAACAAGTTGTCTTGTCTAAGGGTGTGACTAGTACGTTTATTTTCTGCCTATGATGGTCTTTATGATGGATCTACTTTCTCCAATCCTTAGCAAAACGTCGTCGTTGTTTCTCTTTTTGCCCAGCATATTTTCAGAAGACTTCTCCATAACCATACCTCAATTCTAACTGCTGTATATCTTCTTTCCATAGAGTTCAGGTCTTTGCCCCACAATTTTTGACCATTGCTGGTTGGGCAATTTTTTTTCTGAACATCTACCGTCTTCACTAATTATACTACTTAGATATTTGAACTTTGCTACCTGTTAATTTGGTTTGCTTTTTGTCGATCTTCATGCAAAAAGCTGTTGCTGTTGCATTGACTTCCTTCATGGGTCTTTGGAGATCATTCTAACTGCAGGTACTCGCAAACGACCGACTGTGAGGCCCACTTGAAACTTTTTAATAGCTTCTTACATCATAAGTTCTATATAAAAATTAAATAACAACGGTGAAAGTGGGCAAGCCAGACAGGCATCTCTGATAACTGTAGTTCTTTCTCATTCATCCCCAGCTACTCCTACTCTGACGTTTTGCTTTATATAAGCTGCTGCCTTCTATTTTCCCAATGTGCCGTAGGATTTCTATAAGATCAGTCCATCGGACTCGATCAAAACCCTTTTCGTAGTCTACTTAACAGATATACAGATCTTCATCATGTTTAATGCTTCTTTCCCCCGACAGACGCATTACAGCAGTAGCTACCCTTATTCCTTTACCTGTTTGAAAGCCGAATGGATCTGCATCTAATTGAGCTTCAGTCTTATTTGTAATTCTGCTTTTCAGTATCTTAATTGTTATATTTGGTGCATGAGCATGGCGATCTCTAACTAACTTAGCTAGTTAAAGATCACCGTGTTCATGAGTTGTGAAACTTATAATTCTTTGCTCTTCATATTTCAAGGTGTTGATTTTCTTCTCGAGTGAAGTCCTCTTGCTCATCTGGCCATTAAGCTTGGTAATGAATATTACTTTATAGTTCAGCATTTCTTGTAACCTACGTTCATCCATTTTGTTGATCATTTCCTTATATACCCGTGGTTTATTTGGTTTCCTTTGCTTATATTTGCCTATCTACTTTTTGGCGGTTTCTTTGTTGTCTTCCCAAAGTCGTTCCCATTTTTGATTTGCAGTTAATGTACTTGCTTGATCTTGCAAAACTGTTACAGAATCTTCCATTTATTCCCAAAAATATTTACCTTCTTGACCTTTTGCTTTCTCGATACTGCATCTTGGGGTTTTTTCCTTTGTTTTTACTCTCTTAAGTCTTGAGGAGTTTCAATTGCAACCAGGTTATGATCTGTGTTATCATCTGCACCTGGGTAAGCCCTTCCGGCTTTCACGCTGTTCCAGTATCTCTCATTTATTCTTTATAGATAACTTAATACATAATTAGCTTTGTACCTCTGGTATTTAGTTTCCAAGTCCATGCGGGCCTATACTTTTATTCTCTCTTTTTTTCTCCAGGTACTGCATTGAAATCACCCAGTACAACTGTGTTTGTGTTTCTTTTTACCTTCTGCAACAGTTGCCCAGTTGGATCATACATCTCATCCAATTCCACGTCATCGTCAGTAGACGTAGCCATGTGCACGATTAACACGATTACATCGACTAGCATTCTTTTTAATCTTACTAACTTTAGTCTATCACTGTGAAATGTAATCTTAGCAACACTTTGTACAGAAGCCTCATCGAGAAAGATAGCAGTTCGTCTTTGACTTTTGCATCGAAGTAGAGGAACTGAGAAACCCGATATCCATAGATGAGGCCGCATCAGCCATTTGATCAAGGAAATGCGACAAGCAGCCTGGACTTGATAACATTTGTCTGGAGTTCTTCCATCATCTACCACCAAATAGCTTATAATGGTTCACATCCTACAACCATTGCTTCAGTTCAAAAACAGTTCCGAGAATCTGGCATCGTAACAAGTTTGAGCCTATCTCTTTACTCTGCGTCGGTTTCAAGATCTACGAGAGAATTATCCGCAACCGCATTAACCCGTTCATAAGTGCCCCACTTCCGCAAGAACAATTCGGTTTCCGAGAAAAGCGATCAACAGAGCTGAAAGGCCTTGTGTTCACCCAACACATCGAAGATAACGTCGAAGCCAAGTAACTTGCTGGTGTCCTATATGTGGACCTTACAGCTGCATACGACACTGTATGGATGCGCGGAGTCATCTACAAATTGTCCAACATGATCCATGACACACACATGATCGAAATAATTCATGGCATGCTCAGTACTAGAATTGTTCTGTCTTGGCTGGTGGGAAGAATTCCTATTGGTGAAGACTTCGGTTTGGACTGCCTCAAGGCTCTGTTTTTGCCCCTCCACTCTTGAACTGCTACACCCACCACATTCCAAGTAAGACGACTGACAAGTTTTTGTATGCCGATGATGGTGCATTTACCGCCTCTGGTCAGTCGGTCCAGGGTGTCCAATGTAAGCTGCAACAAGATACTGACGTGTTATACGAGTACTTTGACAAGTGGAAATTGATATCAGAGTAACTGCTGCACCATCCTGTATTACCTAGGACCGAGACGTGAAAACCTCTCTATCTCTATGAACGGTGTTGATATACCAGCATAGGACTACTTGAAGTACCTTGGTATCGAGCTTGAGTGATCTCTTACGTATAATGCTCACAGTATTGCCATGTCTGTCAAACTTCAGAAACGCAACAACATTGTCAGGGGTCTAGCAGTTGCCTCTTGAGGAGCAAGACCCAGTACCCTTCGCATCACCAGTATCATCCTGGTACAGTTGCTGACTATAACCCTCGATCGCAAAAGACTGAAATCCAGTAACAGTTTTGGTAAGCACGAACACCTGGAGCCTTCGCCACTACAATGGCCACCTGATCAGCTGCCTGTTGCTAAAGAACGTATCCCCAGGTAAACACGAAAGCAAGGGTGCCATCTCAACAGATTGCGAACCAATAGTATCAAGACTAAATGGAATAACAAGCCCTGCGTGTGTGGCAACATGGGAGGCTCCGCCAAGCACATCGTCGAAACCTGCCCACCAATTAGACTTGCTGGTGCAAATGGATGAACTATGCACCCTCAACGAAAACTCATTGAAACGGCTGTCAAATCTTACTGTTGATATCTGATTGAACTTGCAACTGTGAACGATGTATATATATATATATATGACTTTTGTTTCCTCTACTATTAATTACTCTTACCTGGTCGCCCCAAACGTCACCTTGCTCTGCCCGTCTTATTTCATCTAAAAGCAATGTGTTCCAATTAACTACTGTTCACTACAAGATTTTCGGTTGATGACGACCTGAGGAGCCTTCCTACGTCTCTCGCCGCCACGATATTTTAATCCAAAGTTCCATTTATGCCACTTCTCTTGTTTCTTTTCGACTGATTCATGATATACTGGGAAAGGCTTGTGCGAGATTGCTTTTCCATTACCTTCACTCAAAGTGTTTTTATTGAGACGCCATCTCTAGCTAGCTTACTTGTTGTTGGTTCCAAAGAAGTCCTCCTCCCATTGACAGGCCAGGTATTTAATCCTGCGGGGTTCCTAGCCACTCTGGTTTAGTCGCTGACTACCCGGCCATGGAGCAGGTGGTACTGGATTAGATGCTACCTGCAGGAATTCGACATGAGTTTTAATGGTCTAATGTAGTAATGGTGCAATAGCTATATCAAGCAAATTTGTTGTCGTTCACAAAACGAATACGAATTGCAACTGCAGTTTGAATAGGTGAATACGGTTTTAGGCACCAACTTTAGCTTGTTTATTTCCGTGAAAATATACGACATTGTAAGAGAACTGGGTTTTTTGCGAGCTATTAACTGACATTGTTTGAAAGCAAATTAATTTCATGGCTCATCACCAACTGGTTCATTGCAACAGAGGTGCAATGGTAATTTTCTAATTACGAAGACTGTCATTGAAAGCTACACCCACACAAAAGCCACTTTGGATTTCTTTGGTGGAAATCGATTGCCAGACCTTTCAGTGAAAGCTTTTGGGTATTGGTTTGTTTTTTATGAGCCATGTTATTTACGAACGTCTTGGTTCCGTAGAGTCAGCAGAGACAAAAAAGTCGAGAACATGTTCCATCTCCACTGGATACCAGATTATCTATGAAAGCATGCAGAATAAAAACTGTTTAGAACAGAGCACAAGACTTTTCAAGTTGCAGACAAATGTAAGGGGAAATTTGCTGACACAGGTGATATTCCTACGTTACCAGAATCAAAACTTTCACGAATAACTGCTAAGAACCGAAAGTCAATTATTGTCACAGCCCCAGACGGAGAAGGGAAGACATTCACTGTGCTCAGCCATTGTGCTTTTCCTTGAAGTTGACCAAATGAAGATCCTCATGAAACGTGTTTAGTAAACAAATATTTTGATTGCGAAGAAACGTGTATCAATATGGACCACTTTCTTGATTGGTTCAGAGGAAATGAGTCCCATACACCCTTTCCAAATTCATACACAGTTTTTTGCCGCATTGACAATTGGTATGTCGTCAGCAACATTTTAAACCATGCTCTCACCCATTAGATACCAGGTTATAACATACAGGAGACATATGATACATATTTGAAAATGACACTACCTATTTTTTGCCTTTGGTCTATGGTTATCTTGGCCACCTCTACTACAATCAGCCGTACCCTATCATACCTACCATACCTTAAAACTTGTATTTGTATACCTACATGCTTATAGTATGTGGTGAAATACCTATTAATTAAAGCATTGGTGTCAGGATAAGCCTCTAGGGCTATGTGCCTGTTACATCTTAGTTTCATATTCCAATACAGCCTCCAATCTTGGAAGCAGTGCTTCCTTTGATAATTTTTCATCATGCGCGCGTTATTCTTTTATTCGTTATAAGTTAAAAACTCTCAGACACTGACAAGGGCACGAATATGAAAAGAACGTCTGATGAGGAAGTATTTCATTTTACCTCACATAAGGCACGTCCAACATTTCCTCAGGATCGTTGGATGCAGTTGCATGGTAAATTGAAGTATCCGCAAAAACGCTTTTAAAAGGATTTGTTTTACATGCCAACAGGTGCCTTTGCCCGAAAGATCAACTATCATTGATGCGAATAGTAAATGGAATACCTGCTTTCTTTTTATGCCGAGAAAAGTACAAAAGTTAAGTAATTTTAACTCCGAAACAGAGGAAATTAACCTTAATTGGAGAGACTGTATTCTTATATATCAAGGGCGTACATGCAGATATGAAAAGGTATTATTTTTTGTTTCAACTTTTATAAAAATATTTTTAGTGTTATTGACAAAAGGGTTATTTCAGTTTTTTTTATTTTCACTTATGGAAAAGAAAAATAACGTGTTTTTGATTAAATGTTGTATTAAAATATTTTGGCAACAATCTATGTTATTGAAATGCTTTAATTTGTTATGGCTCAAGGTGGAAATAATAAACAGGGTTTCATGGAATTAATTTTCTTCTGTGCTAACGATTTTGCAATGAAGCACGTGGCAGACATTACCTGCCGCTATCAATGTATACTGGAAGACAATGTGCTATGTAATTGCGTAGTATTTGGCCCAAAGAGGATCATGTGAACTCTTGTGACCTTGTCGCATACAGGAAGGTAACTGGAATCTCACCTGGATATTGGTTATTGAAAAATAAAGAGGAAAATAGATCAGGCCAAAGGTTGCAAAAAAAAACAATCAAAAGAAGCAGCGTTAGCACCTATAGAGTAAGCAACTGAAAAGGAGTACCGAGATCCTTTTTCTCTATGTCTCAAAGAAGACAGACCATAATGGGAAGCGTTTTAAAACTTATTCCAAAGTATTTAGGATTTCAAGCAGTTAAAAAACATGTGAGAAGTTTCCAGAAACTTTTATCTAAAGTGATAACATGATGTGTTTGAATCAACCCAAATGAGCCAATGGAAATATTTATTTGATTAATAATAATAATAATAATAATAATAATAAACGAATTTTTTACAGGATGTATCTACAGTCATATCATATATACACTGTGTACATATATATACTGTTATCACAGATGTCCTGTTAAAGAGTTCTTATAGTCGACTCCTCCATATTGTCATACATTCTCTTTTGTAGAGTTTCTCAACGGCTTTGCTGTATTTGATAAAGTAGCTCATTTTCTTTCACTACATGATTAAAACCCTTATTCGTACTAAGTAATTCTTTCTTATGTGTGTTGACTTAATATGAATTTCGGAAACAGGCAAAGTCGACGCATACGAGACACATAGTAAAGACTGAAAGGAGAGCGGTTACTTTTAATTAGTCTTTCTCCTTTTTGGTACCAGTCGTTCTAACTTGCCAGTTATCAAACCAAACCCAGAATCTGTTGCATGAGGTTGCCAGTAATATATATTTTGAAATAATTCAGATTAAAGGAATATAGTAAGAGGCTGGAGCCAGCTTCTAAAATTGTTGTGTTTATTTAAGAAAAAAGAAATTTTAGGTTATTAAATTGATCACATTAGGATTTGTAACAGTCCCAATATTACGTTCGGCAACGGATTACACCCTTGTAAATATCTATGTTAAAAGGCAGTTTCATTTAGGTCTAGATGTAATCTGCATCCCTTGAGCATCTAATCTGATGGTTGAAGCACTTAAACTGTTCGCATTTTAATTGAAACTTAATGGTTGCAAGAATATTTTTACCTGGAATTGGGGTGGGTTTGGACAATTTCAGTCGTTTCAGAAAAAGATTCCTGATAATTCGACCTACGGGTATTTTATTAGTAGTTTGTGCGTGAGATGAGAAATAAAATTTTATTGGAGACTGACTTATTTGAAGCATTTGTCAGTGATGATTGTCATTGACATGCTGTAAATGAAAAGCAATTGCAAGTGCTGTTTACATGAAGTAGCATTGTGAGCTTTTCTAAGAAAAGGCACCGCAGAAATCGTTTTCTCATTGGCCGAATTACCATTAATTACAGACCTAAATGTTAGAAGGTTTTCTGTATTACTTCAGTTCTTGTTCAGCATGAGTCTGTGGAAATGTCCATCGATTTTTTGACATGCATGACATCCCTTTTTCTTACCTAAACTTTAAATAAGCACACGAGAAAAGAATATTGTACAGACAATATTCTTTTCTCTTGTGCTGGTACTGTTATAACATATCCACTCAGCCCTTTTGCCTTTGAATATTATGCTCCCTGTGTCTTCAAAAATAAGATTTATTGCCTGAAATCTTAGTCTAACTTGAAATTAAAGTGCTTCCGTAATATTTGATTTTTTGTATCCTGCAGACCAGGGGTCAGCAGCCTTTTAAAGAGGAAGAGCCAAACAGCTATGCATTGTCTCGGAGGAAGGCCATGTTATTATTTATACTTGATAATGGAAATTTATTTATGGAGAATTAAAGAAAATCAAATATACTGGTATTCAAATAATGGTGTCTTCAGTTTCGTATTACTTAAGTTTTATTTGTATTTTTTTTGAGAAGTCATCAATGGATTCTAATTTGAATTTTGATTTCAAACATTTATCGCATTGTAAATCAATTAACTGCAACTGATGTTCAAATCGTTCTTGNCGAAGGAGAAGGCATTGTTTGTTTAGCAATACTTTGCGCCCTCAATTTATCATTCCCCTTCATAAATATTTGACCTTAAGCCCAGTACAACTCACCGAGATAAATCATTGCTTTATAATTAGTTATATCCCAATGGGATGATAGCGGATTAAAACGTAACACTTCGAAGAACAGGTCATAGGAGGGATGAGCTTCTAATTTTGTAACCTGCATGAAATAAAGCATATAGCTTACAAGAAACTTTGTATATAAAAATTGGATGAATTAGGAATGCTTACGTATCCAATTTGAAGTTAAAGTGCTTCCGTAATATTTGATTTTTTGTATCCTGTAGACCAGGGGTCAGCAGCCTTTTAAAGAGGAAGAGCCAAACAGCTATGCATTGTCTCGGAGGAAGGCCATGTTATTATTTATACTTGATAATGGAAATTTATTTATGGAGAAAATTAAAGAAAATCAAATATACTGGTATTCAAATAATGGTGTCTTCAGTTTCGTATTACTTAAGTTTTATTTGTATTTTTTTTTGAGAAGTCATCAATGGATTCTAATTTGAATTTTGATTTCAAACATTTATCGCATTGTAAATCAATTAACTGCAACTGATGTTCAAATCGTTCTTGCCGCATTACGGTTTTGTAAATAATTTTATAGATTTCATTCCGCCTGAAGTCAGAAAAACGGGAGGAAAATTAACTTTTCAAATCCTTATTGGAGCTGAAAAAGTGTCACGTATTATACCTCTCGTGTTTTTGGATAGTTGAAATGTGTGAAATATTTTCTTTTTGAGTTTGTGATTTTCACACTCGAAGTTTTCCATCAAAAGCTTCACAAAACAGATCGAAAACAATCTTGCCCTTTCCTTCGACTCCAAGATTCAAAGTTAAGATGCAAATCATGGTTTCTACTAAACAAGTTAACCGAACATTTAACTGTGGAAGCAACAAGTGAGAATAATTTTCATCTTTGCTCTTTAAAAACATAGAAATCACTTCTCTCCATGCATATACTCATTGCATCATATTTCTTCGGCAAAGCCATCGACTATTTGAAGTTTACAGAAAATCACTGTTGATAACTATTGCCTTGATTTCCTTAAAATTCAGAGACTTGGCGATTAATTATTTCCTATAAATTTTATAAAAGTTGAATTTTTATCAATACCTTCTTGCTCTTGGAGCAATGTAGAAAGCCCCTCTTTCTCTCCAGCCATTGCTGGTGCTGAATCAGTGATTACCCGATGAAGCTTTAATGAATCACGATTCATTCAGGAAATCCATTTAATTGTGTTTTCAATAGTTTCTTTTCCAGTATAGGAATCATCCATACAAATTTTTCCAGAATATCAAAGGTACGTCTTATTCTCCGTACAAACACTGTATATTGACAAGTACCCTCCAAACTTTTCCTTTCATTTATGGCGATGGAATTATATTACAGATTATTGAAAATGTTCTCCAAGTCATTTCTCACATTTTTTGTCAACTTATAAATTTCGCCTTGTTACTGTTCTTCCTGATAGGAGCAAATAATTCCTTTTATCTTCTGGACAAACAATATCAGTTACCTTCAACAGTAAATATTTGAAGAACTATTCATCAGTATAAGGATTCATTTTTCTTGCAATTAGTTTTTACTTTTATAGCTAGCTAGAAAAAATTCGTTCGCTCTCCAAACTTTTCTAATGAAATAGGATGACTTGGTAAAATTATTTTTCAATAGCTTCATTTTCCCGGACTTTTCCATGGAAGTTGTCGTATTGATTAGAACGAGATTTAAAAATTCATTTTAATGCTTTAAGTTTCATTAGACAATGATCTTGACAAATTAAAGCAAACATTTCCCGTTTTCCTCTATGAAAAGATAAGTGCCAAGCCATCATTAACAGTACGGCCCTACAAATTCACTTTTCATTTTTAGTTTCCATGAGCTTGTTTTTGCTGAAACAAGAGGGTACTAGATAGGAAAGAGAACAAAAAAGTATGCTAATCAGTATGAAAAAAAGTGTGATTATAATAATTGTAAATCACTGAATGTGTGTATGGGCAGATATTTTCCAAACAGACGTAAAACTTTAGTTTTTGAATTCTTACAACAGTATGGCTAATAAAACTGTTGAATCTCATTCGGGCCTGTATAATAATAACAGTTGAAAAACGGGACAGTAGAATTCGTGAACAACAAGCTTTAATGGAAAAACGCGGTAACTTATACCAATGATTATTAGACCAGAGATTACATTGGTCGCCCATTCTCATATCAGACACAGATCAGATATTTGCCTGTTCCAACAGTTCTTACCGACTATTTACTACACAGTATGCATTGCAAAGAATTGTGCTCATGTATTTACTGTAAATGTCGACTTATACGATTATACGAATTTCATTTCATTGCGATATTTTGCTTTCATTAGACATAATTTTTTAAGAATTCACCAATAACAGAATTTTCTATTTATTATATTTATACAAAGACGACGGAATTTTTCCCGAAGTTTTAGTGTCAACAAGACTCCGTTTGACTCCAGGACTTGCCTGATAGTCCTTGTACCTTCAAGTAATACGGTTATTTGCATATGAGAGATGTCAGCATGCACACTTAATTCCTTGATATAGGTGCCCAAGAATATAGGGATCTTACCTAGTGCTACAATAGCCATAGGTAGAATCGGTATTTTTAAGTCCCATAATGTCTGAGTCTTCTAACTCTACAGGGACACCAAAGTCAATCAATTTGGCTATCTTGCCAGCCTTATAAATAATGATCTTGTCAGGCCTTCGTTCTTTGATGTTGTTGTCATTCTGAATATTGAAATCCCATAGGATTTTAAAGTACTCGTTTTCCTTGCATGGGTACGGTTCGTGTTCATACTACTTCTTTAAGCCATCGAAGCCCTTCTTTTTACAGCTGCCCCAATGAACAGCCTTTCCCATCCAATTATTTTTATTTTTGTGCTCTTTTTGCAAGAGTTTTGGTATTCCGAGATAATATGGGTGTTTCTACCATCATACGCCTTGCACATACGGCATTTTAGATCAACTCTAGTGCCGTCAATTTTAGTTTTGACCTTGGGCACTAGTTATTATTATTTATTTCAATTTCTTAAGATTGATCTTTCTTCTCGGCAATTTTATATGTGATCACGTATAACAACACGTTGTATGGGCAATCACACATTCTTTCTTCTTTGGACTTAGCAGCCAAGTACAAGCCTTAATATCGGTGCTGTTCCTAATAAAGCTGCTTTCTGTGCGTGTAGATTCCTGTATCTCTTACAAATTTTTCAAAGTTTTTACTGACATCACCCAACGCTCGTACCGCAATCGGAATCACAGCCACTTTATTTTTCTCACATAATCTTGCTATTTCATCCTTCAACATTCTGTGCTTTTCGATATTTTCTCCATCTTTTTCATTTACCGTTACACCTCCTGGTATTGCTACATTATTTATTTTCACTTGCCGTTTATTTTATGTATCACTACAATATATATCAGGCAACATTGTCGTGGCGATGCGTATATTCTCTTTGAGCCAGCATCTTTCATCCACTAACAATATGCGAAACAGTTTCACTTTTCTCATTCGCAAACGGCGCAAAGGAGATATACTGGTGCTATCTACATGAAATTTAACACCGTTTATCCTGAGGGCTTATTCCTGGGCACTGAAAATAAGAGCCTCTGTAACCCATTTAAGACCCCATTTTTAAGCCAACTCCAAGATTTAGTTTCCTCTTTTCCTTTCATGCCTCTCTGATGCTGCCCATGCATCGCCATCTCCTTGCATGAGTTAACTGTGGTATCAGCTCCCGTCTATTTGTGGTCACCTGGCTCAATGGATTCCTCGACATCCGTTGCATTCTGATTTTGTACAGCAATAATCATCGGTTCTGTATGGTGTTTTATTTACTACCAAAGGGAATTTTCCTCAGTTTTGATAGCACTTATGCGTAATATCAGAGCCCGTCCGCCTTTAGTTCGTTGAACATATAGCCTGCCCACGTCAATTTCGAGGTGGAGTTCTTTGTACATTGTCTTTCTTTTTCTAGTTTTGAGGTCCATTTCATCCAACGCGTTTTTCTTCCATTTCAATATCCATGCTTCGTATCTGGGGAGGGATATGGCCCATGTGTTAATTGTTTTGATCTTGTTTCTCCCATTCAATTTACTTTTTAATATCAGTGTAACCCTTCCAAGGTATTCTTTCTTAAATTAGCTCATTCATGTTTTTTTACCGTCCAACTCCCCCTTTTTGAATTAAAAAATCTATGGCTTCCGCTTCTTCCAATACCGAAGTTGTTCTGTACTCAAGAGTATAGGTTACATTTCATCGGCTTTTTTGCCGTTGCCCCTATTAACCAGAATTCTAATAACATACTGTCAGGAGCATGTAAGAATCGCTATTTCTGACAGTAATTTATAACCCTGACGAGAATACATCTATTGTTTTTTTTCTCTGTTTAAACTGTTTGTTATGAGCAAGCAGGTGCACTAGATAAACTACATCCTTTTATATCAGTGTCCTCGCCGATTAAGAGACAGAAGGGGAACACGTTTTACAATTTGGTGGTTTTTTTAATTGTTAGGTGTTTTTTCACCAAGTGTCTGGTACTTTATAAATTGTGTAGAGTACATTGGTGTGATTATCCAATATGTACCTTATACATATACAAATATGTTTGCTGATTTGAAATTGATTCTTTATGTGGCTATCTTTGTTTTGAGTTGATATCGCATATAACTGCAGTTGTGCGTTTTATCCTAGCAACTACAAGGAATTGTTTTTCAGAATCATTTACAGTCAGGTCATTTAGAATTGGTTTTTCTGTAGAAAGCCACATTTATCCTTCTTGACATGTTGACATGGCAATGAAGAATTGACAACCAGGTAAGAGAAAAAGGGCATGTATCTTCCGTTATATTGAACATATTGAGCATTCGTATGGTATCAAATATACTCAATAAATTGGTTGAAAATGCAATCACTTCGTGAATGGGCGTTTGTATGGAAAAATGTGATATAAAGTCTGGAAATCTCGAAAGTAAAAGGCAAGACATACCAGGTAAGATGACACTGGAAGGTTGCCTTTTCTTGTCATTTCTTGGTATGCATTTGGAACAATATCTTCAGTGTGTATGTAGTTTTGATATTATTTTACTTTGGCAATTTGATTTTTAGACTATTATTTCTTTTATTTTTTCGCTGTTCTCTCACATTAGGTACTGCAAATTACAAGCTGGTATTGTTTTAGCAATACGAAAATTAAATAACAATTTCAAATGACACGCTGGTTGAATCGCAGATATTTTTGTCAAAGGATACGACACAGTGTAACTCTGGTATTGGTAATAATCATTGTGATCTATGCCGTATTGATCTCATTTGCACATTTAAGACTGAGAACACTTCACGACAAAGTGACATCCAGCCTCAGGACACTACCAGAAACGCGACCACCAAGCATATCGGCGTCTGTAGATGCACAATTTTCTGCAGGTACTTCAGTATACAGTATTATCATCTGATTGGCTTTTAGTTATTTTTAAATCCTGGCATTTAGCTTAATTGGGAAAAAGTGAATAGGAGAAGCTGTATTTTTTTTACCTTTGGGTTTTGTATTAAAATTATTTTTGCTTAAATTATAATTGACGTAATAATGGAAATATGAATGGGAAAAGAAAGACAAGATTCTATGTCAAAACATATGTAACTTATGATATTTTTTGAAATAATCTCAAATGTGATCTCCTTACTTATTTTGTTTGTGAGTCATAGTTGGGTTGAAAAGTGGGAGTTGTACATTAGAAATTTATCAGTAATATTTTGTTTTTTTCAACCTCAATTAGCAGTGTTCAGTCCGGCTTTTTATATATATCATGCTAAACGTTACCAGTTGCCCTAAATGGCCAACCAAGAGATGAAAGCTTGGCTTATTTCAAACCCATTAAATGTTCGTTTTGAAGCATATTTATTGGTTATTCTTCAAACCAGGCTTTTTTCTATACGGCCCCTCTCCCGTCCCCGATTATGGGCCCCCTCCCGTTGCCGATTATGGCCCCCTCCCGTTCCCGATTATGGCCCCCAAAACAAAGAACAATACTCTTGCGTATTCAAGAGGATATTCAAATTGATTTTCTAACAGTACCCTTGAAATTCACGAGTTCTAAGAGTTCGTAATTATTACGTATCGGTCAAGCGTACAATTTAAGCATAGAAATAAATCAAGCACTTCGGGCTGTGTAATGGCAGCCCATGACTTGATAAATAAGGAAAAAGTAAACTGTGGGTTACNTCTCCCGTCCCCGATTATGGGCCCCCTCCCGTTGCCGATTATGGCCCCCTCCCGTTCCCGATTATGGCCCCCAAAACAAAGAACAATACTCTTGCGTATTCAAGAGGATATTCAAATTGATTTTCTAACAGTACCCTTGAAATTCACGAGTTCTAAGAGTTCGTAATTATTACGTATCGGTCAAGCGTACAATTTAAGCATAGAAATAAATCAAGCACTTCGGGCTGTGTAATGGCAGCCCATGACTTGATAAATAAGGAAAAAGTAAACTGTGGGTTACGTTGTAACCTTGTAACAGTGGGGGGAACCCTTTTCAACTGGATCAATACATTTAGAAAGAACGTATAAACAGATATTGTAGCTTTACTTTTTAGGTACATAACCTTTTGTCTGGATTGGTTTTGTGTACTCACTTTGTGCAATTGAAAAAAAACCTTTAGCTTTCAGCTAAATTATGTAAGTGATGATCAGACTAAGGGTGTATCGATCAATTAATGTTGGGTACTTTTACGTGTGTAAGCTTCAGCCTCCACGGGAGGGTACAAAAGCTGCAGAAAGAAGGTAAAACATATATTAATAGACAAGAAAATTCTAAAAATTTCAATACTAATATAAAAATGCTGGATGTTTCCATAGATGAACTTGAAGGATTTTCTTTTCTTTTTTTTCACGATTTACTTTTACATTCAAAAGTGCTTTCGAGAGCCAAATTGTCAAGGACCTCATCCAATGCCTTCGAAGACGCTTGCGACTGGGCTGGAGTGAGTTGAGTTTTTTTCGGACTAAACTGGATAGTAACTCCCGAAAACTTGTTGTTTTCCTGTTGCGTTCAGATGGATAAGTGATTATCAAAATGAAGGTGCAAGAGACCGAGAGTACTCTTTAAATAACGGAAGCCATGCATTTTTGTCCGTACATTACCTGGTATTATGAAAAAAATAATGCTTGGCACCCATTTCAAACTTTCTGACCAAGAGTACTTGTTGCAGTAGAACACAAGAAGCAAACCATAATAAAGTTGTTCATCATTCAACATTAGTTTTTAGAAAATGAGAAAATGTACAAGAGCGTGTGTTGTCCCTCCTTTTCTTCTTTTACAGTCTGAAAGTAGTGAGAGATTTAGACTCGCTAATGTGACTGAATTACACGCATTGATCTGATATTAAGTTATTTTTGTCATATACCCTCCGTGATAAGGCTGAGTTCTTTGTGACGAACTCACCATTGTTTACCATTGTTATCTGAAACCAAGAAAAGAACAGCAATTATTGTTTACTCAGATGATCATTGTTGTCGCTCGGGTTACCTGTAACCAAGACATCAGGTAGAAGTGACACAACTAGATCTTAATTATGGAGCACTAGAAGCTGGCCATAAAATGCAAAATGTATAGTATCCCTATTCTTTGAAAGGAAAGGACTGAAATATTGTGTTGCGTAAAAATTTGTTTTAACTATGTAATGCCATGACTGGTTATGATATTTACTTGACTTAAATACGCCTAATCTCTGTCGACCAACTGAAAGTTTGTTGTTCTATTTTTCAGATGCTCTCCCGTTATGTGACATCGTCATAATGTTGCCACCTGCTGGGCTTTGATGAAAGTTTCCCCGGAGAAGTGGTCACTTCTCTAAGAATAAAATACTTACCGACAATTTACACACTAAAGTTTAGTTTCTAAGTATACAAGTTGGTTATAGGTGGGGGAAAAAGTACTCTCTTTGTTGACAAAGAGCGACAGGAGTCATAACGATTTCAATTGTAGGAAGAAATCGGAAATAAAAATAAATCGGTTAGCGAAAGAGTAGCTTTCAAGACTAATTTGTTTATCGTAATCATTTAGAACAATTTCACGTGAAGAAGAACACAGTTAATCTCAAAAATTCGCTTGTCATTTAAGGCATGTTTTGATGTATCCATCATGGCGGACAAACGTTTCGAGTAACGTTCTTATTGGCAGAATGAATGTCATATCCTCCAGAGAGTAATGCTTTTGCAAATTTTCACGACCATATCAACCTACCCTGGGAGCAAATTGATAGAGTACGAATCCAATGTAAACAGACCACAGATCCATTTCATTCGTTTAACTCAAGCCAAGGTTTTCAATGAATGCTTACAGAACTTGCCCAGTGGATTAAACACTTTAATGTTACCATCACCACCACCACCACCACTACTACTACTACTACTACTACTACTACTACTACTACTACTACTACTACTACTACTACTACTACTACTGCTACTACTACTACTATTATTACTACTATTACTGCTACTACTACTACTTATGCTACTACTTATGCTACTGCTACTACTACTGCTACTACTACTACTACTACTACTACTACTACTACTACTACTACTACTACTTTCACTACTACTATACTACTTCTACTACTACTACTACTACTACTACTATTACTACTACTTATGCTACTACTTATGCTACTGCTACTACTACTGCTACTACTACTACTACTACTACTACTACTACTACTACTATTACTGCTACTACTACTACTATTACTACTACTATTACTGCTACTACTACTACTACTACTACTACTACTACTACTACTACTACTGATGCTGTTGTTGTTGGGGGTGGTAGTGGTGGTGCTTTAGTTGTTAGTATTGTAGATAAACTACATCTGTGTGTAGAAATAACTACTTTACTCTTTTGATCCTGACCATCTATTGATCCATCTCCTATCTTATTTTAGTAAGCAAAAAGAGCACAATTGTACCTGAAAAATGTCTGGCCCAGGCTCATCAAAATTTTCCTTTATGTGCATCCAAGCTAAAGGTAGGTCACTGTAAGAAAATGAGCGTCTGAAATTATTATAAATAGTGTAGTCATGATTATGAGTTTTGCATGTTAGTATGGGTAGGAGAATGCCAATAAGTCAGATCCAAAAAATACTATTAAATAGACGGGCGTTGGACTCATTATTCAGGTTAAAAATTTTGTTAGGGTTTACAGTAAAATAAGTGATATTTATTTTGTGTAGGTTTCCCGTAGATTACATTTATTTGCCCTTTGAATATTTACGATACACGAAGCTGTAAAAGTCGCCTATTAATTTACAAATCTTCACCTTGTATTATCCTTTTCGTTTGAATATTCTAATTTAAGTTTATAGGAATGTAAAAGTGGAAAAGAATTGCATGTATAAATAAATATATTTTCCAGTTTTTGTTGCAACTTTCTCTTTTCACAGAAAAACTGGAACTTTTAATTTTTTTTTCGGGAAAGTATCTGACCAGGTTTGACTCCCTATTAGTAAGATACGGTACAATTACAGTTTTCTTTGAAGTACGACGGATTTTATGCCAGTTTGTAATATAAAAGATAAAATCGGTGTGAATTATAACAATTACACCGTTTCAAATTTTACTTGACATATTTTTCACTACGAAGCCATAACAACTGGTGGCAAGAACCCTTGGGATCTTGACTACTCTTTTGGATTATTTAATTGTGATTCGTTATGGACTTACGTACTGGAAAGTAGTAGTACTTATTCTAGTTTTTAAGGAAAAAAGGAGAAGTTGAAGAATAATACTGTAATCTGTGACAGTGTAACTATGGGCTAATTACAGTAGTAATATTTAGGTTTATTTTGTTTGTTATTAGCTTGTATTTTAGCGACAAGTGTAAGGAGTAAAAGTCAGTTAACAGATTGGAGCACTTTTTCTGTGCTTTGGGCTTACAAGGATTGACACGCTACCGGGGACATATTATACATCAAAAAGGAAGTTTAGAACAGAAACTTTGGTCAACATTCTTGTTTTGACTTAGTGCACTACAGCTTTTTTGTTTCCTGTCCTTCTCTTTTTTTAATTAGAGAAATTTCACGGAATCAGTTATTTTAGTTTAGTTCTGATTGCGTGCACAAGATGTGGTCAGCGTTATTGCTTCACTTTTGAAATCTCATAATCATGAGCAATAAATAAAGCTCCCTTTGTTGCCAATTGTATTGTAAATATTTTTCTGATCTGAAGCAATACATAAAATGCGTGTGGTTACATTGGTCACGTTAGTTGTTTTAGAATCTTTTTTTACAGAGACTTAAATCGACACCGCTTCTTTTGGTGTCTTTTTGCTTTACCGCCTATTTTGTTCCTTTTCGGTGTTTTTTATTATTTATATGAGCAGACAACAGCAGTCGAATTTACAAGTGTAATTGAAAGAAATAAATGCATTATTTTACCAAGAATCCTCCAAGTTTTTTTGACAGGATGACATACGATTTATGTTTGACCTGTAATACCTTTTCTAAAATCGATCTAATGGTTTTGTGGTTTCTGTTTGATTTTTGTTTGATGACGAAAAAACTCCTTGACAATCGGTCATTCTTTCATTGACAGATATTAATTGCCTCCCATGGATAAATACTACATGTAGTCCTGTCCAAATGGATTTTTGATAGCTTAATATATGATATTGGCTAAACCTTCTGGCATATTTGATTATGGTCTGGTTGCTGATGAGTTGGATATTAAACGTGAAGTACTTGAATTTACCTGCGCCAACACCATTAGCCTGTGTGGTTAAATGTCAGACTAGATTTTTGAGCGTGTTTTTGGACATGCATTTCATCATGAGCAGAGACTAAACATTTGTGCCTCTCAACAATAAGCATCGACAACGATATTCGACAATCGGGAGGGGCATGCATGGGGATACTGAAGAAGTAGGAGAAGAGGGTGGGGAGGTTGAGAACTGTAAAATTCCCTGATTAGCAATATTGTCATATATTGATCTGAGAAAAAATTTGCCGGTGCAACATAAAGTTTTCACTTATTTTTCTTTTTGATCCAAAATCTTCGTCCTTCAATATTATTTTGATGCACTAGTAGTTTTAGGAATAATACTCAACCCAGTATAACGCTTTGTGCGAAGAAATGCAAGATTCTTTGATTGTATCTGTTGTGTGTCGGGAAATGTACGAGACCAAGGCCAAGACCCGATTAAGGGAAATAAAAGAGCTTTGCACAAAACCCGAACGAAGCTTTTGAGCAAGATAAAACAAATATTTAGTTCCGCATTTTTGTTGCTTTTCTGTGATAAAACTTCGCAGAGATTTGAAATAACTTCGCATTTTAGGAAGTGTGAGTCACTTATTCGTTCCCTGAAAGTAATATTCGACTTATTCAAAAAGCCAGTGTCGAAATCTTGACATCAAGGCAGCGGCTGGGATGTAACTTTGTTGCCGTCATTCTATAACAAGACAAATTTGGAAAGTCCTGTTTTTGTTTTCCTACCCGCGACATTGGTACAATATTAAGCAATGTTGTTTGGAGTTGTTTATCACAGTCAGGAAAACTAACGACATGTGTTATCCGAGAGAACAGAGTATTTGTTTTAATCACGATGTTGGTCTGAGCGTTGCTATTTCAAAGCGATTAGAAACCTGAATTGACTATTGACTACTGAATTGACTACTGAATTGACTATTCTTTCACTAATTGCCTTTTAGGTTCATTATCTTTTATTCGTTTTTGTGGTTTTGGTCGTTTTACATAAAAGTGCCATTAGACTTGTGTTGACCTGTTGTTCGTAACAGCCGTAATATGAAAGTATGAAAGATCGCTTCTCGGCCTTTTGTTTAAGATAAGGTGTAGAGCTCTGGCCTCTCTTTGGTCGGGGCTTCATCAAAAGGTCCCAACCATGCAAGACAGGGGCCTCGGGATCCTTGAGCCTTGGCTGAAGACCAACCCAAGACGAAGGGCCCTCCCACGGGGCCCTGGAGGGATGATTCCGTATGTCTTGCATTTTATGGTGTCTTGCGTGCTTTCTATCCTACTTTTTCTTGATCTGTCGCTTCACGTCTGGTCTTTCATAGATGGATATCGGTGAAAGACAAAAATGGACCCATTGTTTACCAGGGGTTCCATCAATGAAAGACCCAGTATGAAATGTTGTATCAACATTCCACCTGAAAGTGTTGGTAGTTTTGTTCACTAGTCACAATAGTTGGTATTTCGCTTGAGGGCGACGAATACGCTATGGATAGTTATTCATCGCTGCGTATTTCCCGCAGCAGATAATTATAGGTATGATGTAGTCACTGCTAACATAGGTTTTGAAATAGCGTAAAAATATCTTAGTTATTTTTCTATTACTGTAGCCTTGCTTGTATGGACACTAATCTAACGATATTGCGCCGGACGTCTGAAAATAATAAGTCTGTAGGTTAAGTAGATTTCATCCATTGCAAACTTACTCTGGATTAACAACCTTTTATTACACATCTATTTTTTTAAGTAATTAAAGTAAGTAATCCATTTTTTTAAAGCAGATGATAGCATTTTAAAAATATTGTTGGCAAGAACCAACTTATAAACGTAAAGTTTATATAATTAAATTATTAAATAACTAAATTAAATAAATAAATAATAAACAAAGCATATAGTTGATCTTTTAACAGTTACACAGATCGTTGAGACTCTTTGTTCATTGATTAGAGCACACCTACTGTTTCATATTGATGGCCACAGTTCAACTTTTTACTTGTCTTTTTTGTTGATAAATGTTTCTCCAGGAAGGAATCATTCCTGAATACCATAGCAGGACTCAGCAAAAGATATAGTTTAGTGGAGTTGAATGCGCGTAATCATAATTTTATGATACCATTTGCTTCCCCGAGAGATGTATGAAAAGTGTTAAAGTGTCAACAAAGAGGATTTATTGGTTGTAACCATTCGGGATTTTTTAAAAATGATATGCATACTTAACACTTCTAACTTGGCAAATTGTACTGCACAGCCAATCAAAACTAAATCAAAACAGCAGTTGAGAAAAAGGATTTTTCATTGTCTCTGGTGCACTACTACCAGCCATGGCAAATTTATTTTTGAAACCTGCTTTGTACCATGTAGTCCCCAAACAGATGTTTCCAGTGTGTTAACAGATTTTTCGAGGTCATTTGCAAGTAAATTAAACAATAAAGAAACCCAAGCAGGTTTGAGGCAGTGAAACTTGGAATATTAGAGACCAAATAATACTACCATTTGCTTTGGAAAATGTGGAAAAGTTTCAGTATCAATTCGCATTGTAGTAAAAAGAATGATCAGCATTCGTCATTGACCAGGGCATAATTTGGATGCGATAGCAGTTATATGGCATTTTCTAAGATGAAATAATGTTGTATTTTGATCAGTTTTAATTTTCCTAAATAAGAGATTATCTTCTATCCGACCCCCCATTGATATACATGTGTGCCAAAATGTATTCTCATACCAACGTCACAGATGCTAGTCAAAAAACTGGTGTCTCAGTTGTAAACTGAGTGCAATATGCACCAAAAATGGAAATCTCAAATTTGAATGGCTTTTATTGTGTAGGTAAACAACATTTTAATGTGTCAATGGTCTTATTTTTATCCAATAACTGAGTAACTATTTGAGTTCACGTAAGTCCAGCAAAAGTTATGCCTATGAATTTGTTGAAGTTCTGCTGCCTCCTTAAATGTAATCGTTTAACAGATGGCAAATACAAAAGAAAAGGAGCTAATAAATAGACCCGTTTATTATGTTGTTATAAAGTTTTCAAATTTTCCTCACCGACAACCTTTATTTTGAATCATTAAGGTACTGTGACGTCTTTTAACTTATGGACTAATTGCATGTTCCTATTTTTCATGAGGAAATTAAAGAGACTGCCCCCGTTTCTGAAATACTCATTACCTTACCGCTAGTTTGTTAATATCGATTTTCTCGTCATTTATCTCCAATAGAATATCAAACGACAGTTTACTATCCAGTAATAGTGGTTCACTTAGTACATAGTTGTTCAACCTTAGTACATATTTTTACATTTTCTAAGAAGGCCTTACAGTAGGTACTGCCCTTTAAAAGCACGAGAACTGTGAGTGGCATGGAATCGTGCACATCAGATGAAACGTTATAGGTATTATAAGCAGTTTTATTCTTCACACTTACAGGGTTTTTCTGATCAGCTCTCAACTCCATGCTCATTTCCCCCTTTTCTTTATGCGAAAAGGAATTTATTTAATTTGTAGCCCCATGGACTTAAGGACAGTAATTTTTATTTTGTGACTTAGTATTTATACACATTTGTGAAGTGTTCTTATAGTAACTGTTAGAATCTTTCTTACATTTAGCACTTAGGTTGCCCGCCCACTGGACATCGGGTAGCAAAGCAGTTCTAGCGAACACGGTCTTCACCTACATCTTGCTCATTTACAGTGTTGCTTTTGGATCTTCTTCGAATGTGGTCTGCCTTGTTTTTGGTGACCTCCTACTGGTCTCCAGGACTTGTTGTGGAGGTCTTACAGGTGCCAGGAGGAGCACGAGATCGCTTAACTTAAGCTCAGCCACTGTCTGGTGTAGTGGCTTCTGATCTGACCTTTCCAACACTTCCTTGATTGTTTTGAGATCTCTCCAATCAATGTTCAATATTCTTCGCGGGTTTCGTTGATGAAATACATCCAGCGTCTTCTCTATTTTTCTCTATTCTTTTCTATTCTTGTTATTATCTCAGGTGAATAGAAATTACATTGCATATTTCTCATTACAGACCAATAAAATTTTTAATTCTTTTTTAGTTCCTTTCGGTGGCTTGGCGTCATACTTGTTTTAAAGACGTTCACGGTGTTACAAACACACCTTGTTCTCTACTACAGTATTTGAGTGAGGTAAGTCAGTTGTTGTTTTGTATTTTACAAGTAAGGTATTGGCTTTAGCACTCATTCAGGTATATTCAATGAAACGCTGGGCATGAAAATGATACACGCAGGATAAATGTCGGGTTCCAAGGAAATAATCCATGCTGTACCTATTACAATATAAAAGCCAAAATTTGTGGAAAACGTTCATGCTACTATGAAGCAATGGCCCTTAATATTGCTTCACGATAAAAGTGATGTCTGGTCAGATGTTTCTTGAATGAACAACGTTATGAAGACAAAGATTTGATCAAGAGACTACACTACCATAATGAGATTGTTTAACTATAAATTTTATACCGTTACAGCAACCCTCCAGTTATTCCTAAAGATGGATAGGCAATCTCATGTACAATTGAAACGTGACCAAATTAAACTGTGATGTCTTGGATCTTGCTCAAGCCGTGTTAAGCAAAGGGTTTCTTCCTTGAAATTTTAAACTATTAACACGTCGTCATAACTTCCCATATAATACATATATACCGACTTATGATAGGAAGACCTGAATTACTGATAATAGCTTAATTAATGTCCTCGTATTTTGTTACAACTACAAATTGCTTTACAGGAAAAAAATTCAAAAGCACTGGAAATAAATTCATATTTTAATCCTTTTACTTCTTGCCTCTATCAAGAGTTTCTTATAACCACATTCCAGTATCAAAACCATAACAGAATATTGCGACTTTACTTGTTTATGCTATCCGCCAAAGAAATTCTCTGCAATTTTTATTGACTTTCAGTATAGCAGTACATAATTTGCTATTGTTCATTTTGTTTATTGCGCAACTTCATCAGGCATGGCCGTACACAGACATTTAAGTAGACTAAGCGTACGAATCTCACCACTGAGTTCAATATACCATGTCTCAATTAGTTGGAACTGTTTTTGATAAAGTGATGTACTTTCAAGAATTGCCTACTTTTTACCTGAGACAAGTGTATTATTAAAATGCCACATTTTTTTCCTTTTTTGCCTTGGATTCAATTTAATTGTTGCCCTACTGATTAACTCGATCGATTTGGGCGTTTCTTACATCTCCGACAATATATTATATATGTACTTTATAAGTCACCGTTTGACCGTTTATAAGTTTTAGCCATTATACACATGCAAATCCAATCCAATGAAGATGCATAGACCTTTTTCCTCAGCAAAACATGAAATTGTTTGCTTTCAGAATTCTTTAAGTTGTTCAAGTATTTCAGAAATGGAACAAGATATGATCACGAAAATGGACCTCCTCTCTTGAAGAGTTATAAATCACCTATAGTTTATAGCGGAATATGGATATGATGTCACAACACAAAGGTACTATTCTTTAGTGCACAAACAAGAGACCAAAACGCTGCTTTCATTGATGCTTTTTTGTAGATATTCTAAAGAGGCAATATTAAACCGTCACCTTATTGGCGATGTTGCTTAGTATTAAAAGCATTTAATTAGTTTACCATCATCCTATGAGGCAACTATACTTCCTCGGTAAAGACAATTTAATTATAAATGTGAAACTGAAAATTCACTTGAAATAGAAACTGTATGTGCTCTTTACACCATACCATCACGTAGTATTAAGTTTTGCTAGAGTAAATGTTCTTGGAATAGAGATGTAATTTTCACGGTAAATGGAACCTGTGTTCAGCTATGATTGGCTTTAAAATGTCACTTGAGATACATGGGATCATTACTGTTGCCAGCTATGGTTGTTCAGGATTTATCATTGTGATTTAATTTCTTTATTTGTATATGTACAGAGAATCTTTTTCCTTTCATACAGGTGGAACATTTCTGTCCGATTTTGCCCCACCGCAGAGGACTGTTAGCAAATGAAAATTCACACAAAGTAAATTATTCTTCGTTTTGTTTTTAAGATTTCCCGTCTTTGGTGCTTAAGCTTTCGACTAAGATTTTAATTCGTTTCAGTTATACCACTTGCTTTATATTGTAATATCATGATAGTTTGCCCAAAAGACTGTAAATATAGCCTATTTACAAATTAGTACGATTACTGTTGTTATTTTATATATTGTAGAAGAACATAGTATTATTTGCCATCCAGTGTATCAAAGAATAGTAATATTATTTTATGATAATTCATGCTTGTACTTTATCGTTCCTATTGTTTTGTTAGTAAAACTGATTTTTTGACAACCTTATTTTTCTACCTGCTAATTAATTGTATTTCTTTTCTTTCGTTTGGTGGTTTTGCTGGTCTTCGTTCAATTCTACGTAAAAATCAGGAGCTTAATCTATTTCAAAGGGGAAGCCAATGTGAAAATACGTTTAAAAGTACACACTAGTTATCTTTAAATATTTGTACACTAATTAGTTTTTATTTGTTGCGATAAAATAGTGTGTTTAGGCCACGCAATAAAATTGCTCTCACGAAAGGACAGTGTCCGCATTGTTCTGCTACCCTTAAAATGAAATGATGAAATGTTTTTACTTAAATTGTATTGAAATTGTATTTTCTTTTTATTCAGTATTTACTTCATGAATGACTCAATAAATATAGTATTACTGTTGGCTACGTATTATTTACTATGCCCATTCATTCGAATGTGAGATTAAACACATTGCTTTATTCCACATGATGTCAACATTCTTATTCGTTTTCGGCAAAGAGATTTAAGTTCCATACCGGGTATTCGTTTCCACGACCTGACTTAAAACTATTTTGTTTGATCCGTAGTGTTTGTTCGCTTTGTTATGTGAATGGATGAATGTATTGGTTTATTTCAATTATAAGTCAGAAGAGAAGTTTTTTTCCTTAGATTGACGAAACTGCACTTCGAACGGAGCCTGATGAACTGTTGAGGGAGCTATCATCTCCCGACTTGCAGTGGATGCGCAAGCGTATCACACAGCTTTGGCCAGGATGGAAAGAGGCTGCTAAAATGCTAAAGAAGCAAAAGTACATGAAAAATAGGCAAAGGAAAAAGGTTACTTTTTGAATTTATTTTTTGAACGTTTTTTTTTGTTCAATAATTTTTGTGAAGTTCTCGGATGTTTTGTTCACATTATAAACCCCATCTATAGCCTGTATGTTTCCAATGACTTCTTTGGATATTTGAGGCGAGAGAAATTTTCCTAATTGTTATTGGCTGGCTGGTTTTGTTGGACTATTAGTATTGCAGGAGGTAAAATATCTTCAAGATTTAGCTACCGTTTATTTTACGGGATGTGTAACAAAACTACAGTTCCGTGTTAAAGACCAACCAACGTTCATAGAAGCTCAGGTTTTATCCAGCGAAATTTACATGAAGGAAACGTAATTTTCGTTGAATGATAACCTTATTTTTGTGCGTACACATTGTAAAATCTTGATAACTTGTTTCGGATAATGACTACGCTATTGTTATGCTTCGTTGTTGGGGATAGTCTGTTGTGAAAAAAACGCAGAAATTTAACAGCAAGCATTGATAAGATGAAAACAAAATATGCCATGTGTAATTTCAAGGCCAGTGCTAGGAGACAAAAGTCATTCGGTTGGAATTTAAAAAGGCTTGGTATTTTCATTCTTAGACAATAGTTGTGCAAGTTATTAGGTGCAAATAACACAGGTTTGACAACATAAACTTGAATGGAGTTCTATGAAAAATGAATGTTTATTTTCATAATAGTAGAATGTTTTCAACTATTACTATAAATTCAATTACACGGTTCGATATTTTTTAGACTTATAAAAAAGCAAAACTAACATGTCTCCAACCATTTAGAATCATTGGATGATTTGGTATCCGGTTCATTCCATATCAACTCACCTAAAATCTTTTTATGTCGCTTATAGTCTTTGACTTGGTGAGACGTGGTACAATAATAAATATTTATATAAAGCTGGCCGGGTGTCCATTAGTTGCCAAGTTTTGATATCATAAAATAATAGTAACCAAGACACGATACTGTGTTCATTTCAAAGCTCTGCATTTCCTCCTGAAGGATATCTATTGATCAATTTTTTGTCAATAAGTTAAAAAGTAAAGTGTATTGTGTATTCAATTCGTGTAGCTTTTTCCTTGTTTTATCCATCATTAAACAAGTAAAATGCTACAGAAATGGTTTGCAATTGCCCTCTTTGTTTAAAAGATGTGTCATATTCTATTCTATTCTATCCAAATAACAATAAACAAGCACAGCGAATTAATAGCAAAGTGTCGCCACATGAGCAAATCCTTACTTACAAATTATAAATGTAAAGACTAATAATTTTGTCAATTTAATAGTTTAATAGAAATTTGTAAAGTTTTTGCAGTGTTTTTCAATTGTATTTAGCTAATGAGTGTACGAACACGAAGCGAGTCCGCAATCAACAGTCTTTTTATGTAATATAATATACATTTACAACTTTTGAAGAGTGACTAATATCACGGAATAGGCTTGCAGAGATGGAAAGTGTACTCGTTTAACCCTTTAAAAAATTTTTATTTACACCACGCTCTGCATCAATGTATTGAACACTGTAAAACGGAAAACCGAATCGCAGACCCTATATACATGTATATAATTTTTTTTATCACCAGAGTAATTGTTACATTGCAAAACTTACAAAAAAGTGTAACTAGCATAAAAAAACCCAACCCAGGACCTTTCAAGTGATACGGATATCACGTTTCTGTCACCATTATTTGCTGAGTTACAGTAATTTGGAAAACTGTATTCTGATCAAAATATACTTCAAATAACGTAACTTTATAAGTTCTAACTTGATAACTAGGAATCACTTCATTTTCAGGCGAAAACTTTGTTTTGTACTACGGCGTTTATGTATTGTCCATTTCTTTAGTACGGAGCATCGCAAAATTTTCCGGGAGTGATCCCTCATTATCCGTTGGGAAATCAGCGACCCTGATGCCTTCTGAGCTTGCTTTTAATGGGTTGATGGAACTGTTTTACTTATTTTTTCGTGGCAACTCCAGGTTATTAGGAAAGTAGGGCGTAATGTGTATTTTGAAAGTGATCTCAGATCTCTTGTCGCTGTAGCATCTTGAGCTTTGATTTTTATTGTTGTCTCAAAACGTTACATCTTTAAAGAAAATTTAAGTGACATCACTAATAATCCTTCATTTTATCATGGAATAATGTGTCATATGCAACTATTCTGACTGGTCCAGTCCAATAAATTTAACTTTCTTTACGTGTATATCAGATAACCCTAGAATATTCTACGTAGGTACAAAAAGCAGTCTCTGTCCTTTGTTAAGGCCTTAAGAAATTGTTTCATCAGTTCATGCTTCATTTTAAAATTTTGCATTGGCACGTTTTGTGGATCAACCAAGCTCGCTCATGAGAATTTCTTATCTCAGCATAGAGTTTGTCTGGCCTGCTATTTCGTTTGCATCCAATGTAAATGTTTTGCTCTGCACCTCCATTCCTATAGATAACAAAAATGTAGTGTAGCCAAACTGCTTATTCTAGTTTATGCGTATTATTTTCAGTTTACAGAATTTTGCCATTGATTCCTTATCTTTCTTACCGTATCAAGAAAGATAGCCAAGTTCTTGTATACCTCTGCTCAGATAGACAGAATATGCAAAACGTTTTTGCCTGTTTAATGTCAATGGTCTGTCACGCTCAAAAGGTTTAGTCTTTTACAAATGACCGACGAGCTATGTCTGCGCATAATACGAAAGAGCTATTCATAAAGAGATACTGAGTGTTTTTCTGTGTCTATACCAGGACTGTGTTAGATTGCAGGGATGTTGTTTTTTATTTAATCGGTGTTCCATAGGCTGTGCTGCTTCTCGGAAAATGCAAGATCTCGAGCTCACTATTGTATAATTCAACCTAACGGATGACTATTGCTTGCTCCATAAGCTTTTTAGGACGGATTCCTTGGTATCTATAGTCTCAGTCTTCACTTTGCTCCAGATTTCAGTCGGAGTAGCAATTGAAACACTAACTATGTGGTAGAGAGCTAATGACAGGTTTAAGAGTTAAGATTCTTACCTATCCTGTTGCAGCTATATATTTTGTGTGAACAAAAGTACCAGCCATCACTGTCTTTCATGGGCTATGCCCAAGGCATTGGAATACCAGAAGCAAGCTGAGGCTTTTTACCCCAGGTTTGTTTTTTATTTCAGGGATAGTAAGCAGCCATAGTAAACCCAGTTTTTTTCTTCCTGAACATCACAATTTCAAACAGAAGAGATGTGATTTTTGGCACATCTTACAAAACCACCAATTCCGATCTGAGACATGAAAACAGGCGAAGCACTGGCTTGTACGAAGTTTGCATGGAAGAATATTTCACCCTTTACTTAAGCAGTAAATAATTTTTAAACTTAAAAAAAATTCGTTTAATCCTCAATATTCATAAACAAATGTAGTATAAGCTTAAAAGCTTATACTACATTTGTTTATGAATATTGAGACAGAGAATATAGTATCAATTATTGATAATAATTTTTGACACATTTGTTTCGATTGTGAACATTCAATGGTAATTTGCCAGGTAGTAGTCTTATTTGACTTCTTTGATTACAGCTTCATTCAAGTTACCTGGGGAAATTTATAAAAATTCTCACATTGTAGCCATATGGTCGATTTTCACCTACGATAACCCTTATTTTCGCTGCAGGGTAGTTAGTTATCAATTAATATTGTGTGCCAATGAAGAGNATATTCATAAACAAATGTAGTATAAGCTTAAAAGCTTATACTACATTTGTTTATGAATATTGAGACAGAGAATATAGTATCAATTATTGATAATAATTTTTGACACATTTGTTTCGATTGTGAACATTCAATGGTAATTTGCCAGGTAGTAGTCTTATTTGACTTCTTTGATTACAGCTTCATTAAAGTTACCTGGGGAAATTTATAAAAATTCTCACATTGTAGCCATATGGTCGATTTTCACCTACGATAACCCTTATTTTCGCTGCAGGGTAGTTAGTTATCAATTAATATTGTGTGCCAATGAAGAGGAAAAAACGATTGAAAATCGTTTGGAAATTGTTTTGTTTCTGGGATAGCAGTCAATAATTTGACTGGGTGAAAGGCAATACAGTACTAAAGATTGCTGTAACCAGAAGAGCCCACAGCGCACCGGAGCACTTGAAGAGACATTTGTATGATCATATCCCTAACTCCAGCCTTCTTTTCATACTTGGTTTTTTGTGTTCTTACGGTCATCATCGAGTGCTTATACTCGGCGATAGTAACTGGGTTTGTGTTTTTTTTTGAAGTTGCTGTTCTTTATGGGATCGCAAAGTGCTCAACCATGGCTACTGTCGTATGCAGGACGAGGAGGGCCGTTAGGGGAGCTTTTGCAATGGACTGATATAATTTCTGGTGCCTATTTACTGGGACATGACATTAAAGTGGTTCATAATACGTCTTTGCTGAATGAGTAAGTTCTATAAGAGTAAAATTATTTTGAATAGCAATGCTAACATTACATTCCTTCCAAATAACTCATGGACTGGGTGTGATCCAAGTATGGTCTGGGTTTTTTTTCAAGATGAGAGCTAAAGGTTTGCATTTATGATAACTAAAGATTGTTGTTTAAGCTTTCAAAATAGCCTCTACAATTGGTTTTTAAACAGGCAGATAAATAAATGAATAAATTATAGGTAGAATCAGCATTGATTAAGAAGAATTGGTTTTGATACCAAGTGATATACAAAGCAAAGTTCATGCTGAAGTTGTGAGCTGTGGGTTATTGGTAGGATGTAGTTTAACTTCTATTTACAAGCGTTAATTATTATTCATTTTTTGTTCCTGTCTTTGCATAATTTTAATTGTGGTTTTCTTCGTTTGCATCCCTAATCACCTTTTAAATATAGCAACAATCCCTAGAGTTGCCTTTAGTTGCCCACTACTTGACAGAAAACTGAGTTTCCAAACTAATTACTTAATACTGAATGATGCACGAAAGGCAGATGTCCTTTGGAATCCGTAAAATTTCTGACAGTTAAAGATATGGGTAGGTACAGCCATCATAAAAATAGACGTGATATAAATACGTTCACATTCACCAGGGGGAATGCAAAGCATTAATTGACAATAAAAGCAAATACAAAGGTATTCCGAAGGAGTGTAACAGTAGTTTCAAGCGGTTAATTTTGTGGGTTGTTTTTAAATAAGGCGCTTTTCTACTCTAAGACAATTGTATTTAGTTTAAACCAATTCTTGCAAAGTTTTACATTTTGTTCTTACTGGTAGAAAAGCAATATTAATTAGTATTAGTTTTTGGAATCATGCTTTTTGACAAATTATGTATCTTGAATGAAAAAGTATAAATTGGGTCGGAGTTGGCATACAGCCCGCGATGGATAATGACAATTATATTACAATATTCAAGTAATATTCGTACTGCTCCATCTGTATTAAAAATTTGTCATTTTGTTTTGCCCACTCTTTAACAATTTTACCAACTTTTACGCAAAGAATTGTGGACGTCAGATCAATAAATGCAGCAAGCTTCAAAAGTCTTTATTTATGTCGACGAATTCCAGTTATTACGCAATTCATATGTGGGGTGCCGCTGGCGGAGAAAGCGAATAATGATAGTTGTTGTGAAAACAATTTCCTTATTTCTTAAATCATATGGGTGAAATAATAGTGGCCTGTTTTACACATCAGTTTTTTGCTGAAGTAGATTTTCCATGGTTTTCTTTAAATTTGAATACAAATTCGGTTAGTTTCCATGCCAGTTACTCTAACATTTCAAGGCTTTTTGTATTTAAGAAGAGAGAATGCCCTTTTACTTTCTGAGAAGGCCGATATTCGTCAACCCTTGCCATGCTAACTGCCTTGCCCGCCTGTTGCTGTTACTAATAAATACCTTTAACCTTTAAGTATCCATACGAACGGATACTTTTTACATCTTTTGAAAAAAAATTAAAAACCTACGGTGTAATCCAAACATTGTTGTCAGCAGACCTGATGAAAGACGTGTGGTCATATCAGACAAAAGCGATTGCTTAAGTAGAATAAACGACACCTGTGCTGATATAACAAAATTCAAGTGTCTTGGACCAGTGGAGGAAAGTGGCCACATTGTTCAAAATTAGCGTCAAAATTTAGAATTGTTTTGTAAAACCGAAAAAAGAAACGAACTGTCAACCGCGCCCTAGAATGTTTGGCCTGTCTAAAATTCACATGGACAGTTTCTTGCGAGGTCAATTTTATCAATGGTTGGCGCTTCCCAACACTAGTTGGGAAAATAGCATGTACTAGTCTTTCAACCAGTGCCAGAAAACTACTCTAGTTTCTGTCTCAAGGACTTTTTTACATTTGCTAGCAAAATTCAGAAGTGTTCGATCTGCACATTATATGCTTTTGTGTGTTCCTTCGATATCAAAAGACTATTTCAAAAGACACATGCACTTCACACGGTTTGAAATTAGAGTCGTAAAAGCATCATGTTGCCGTTATTTGGTCATCTAGAATTTGTGAGGAGAAGTCGGTGAAATAATACAAATTCTGTTGAGTAATAGTTACCTTGGTAAAGGATTGGACAAAGCCATTCGGTAAAAGTTATCTAGTTTCGAAAATTCTTTTAAATAGGGCCCAAAAAGTTCCATATATACCTCAAACTGCCCTAAATAGGCCAGGTTTACCAGATTACCAGAACAATTTCTGACTGCTGTCGTGTTACTGCTTCTAAAATAGTTTTTACTTAGTGAAAACGTCATCCATCATCTACAAAGGACGTTATGGCTACCACTTATTTAGCTGTGATTGATTACGAGTTTTAGTCCCGCTGTGATGCCGAGTACGTAGGTTGAGCTGAATACCTTCGTCCTTAAGAGTAAAACAACATGTGTGTGTTGATTAAAAATTGTGATTTGGCTACAGCACAGCATCTACTGCTTAACTGCGAATGCAGTAAAAATTTCCGGCTAAAACAGTGCAAAGTAATTGGCAGAGCGAGCTCTGCTTCCATTTTAGGGCAGTTGAGGCAATTCATAGTCAACTTTCATTACCTTGGAATTTGTGTGGGGTCTTCAATTGTTTTGGACAGCCAGTCACCAAAAAAAGGGCGGGCTTTTTTTATTCTCTCTTTGTTTTGCATATTAACAAGGACTCACTTGACTTGTCTTTTCGTATTCTGGCGTCATGGTCTACCCGAGTCCAAGCGAAAAGTTTTCGACCAGAATGAATGTGGTTTTAATTGCGACATTCAAATATTTAAGTTTTGTTCTTCGAATCGTTTATTAGACTTTTTTATACACAATATTCTTTATAATTTTAAGCTGGCATCACATTTTGTAACACACATGATAACCACTAGAACAGAGGAAGTTTAATATGCAATTACCTCTTGTAAATAGTATGCCCACTTAAATTTTATTTCTGTAGGTAACCATTTTTCTCAGAAATCAAAGAGCAATTATTAGAAGTTATATCGAAATTCTGTAATTTTGTGTGTGCATTGTTTGGTTTTTAAAGGTATTAATTGCCTCCCGCTACCGTCAAAGATTTTTCTGAGAATTTCTTTTTTATCCTGGTAGTATTAAGTGGAATGTTTTACTCGATGAAACACAGATGTTGACACTGGCAGTGCCATTAATGTGCTGCAGTGCGCGAAAACCAGGTTTTTCACTGGGAGCTGATATGATTAGTTATTCAGATGAGTAAACTCATTTATCACTGTGTCCTTGCCCCTCTTCACTTTTTAGAGTTTTGGAACATGCAGATTCAAAAGGCTGCATTCCTACAAAAATAAGTAGAAGCAAAGAATTTGACGTTATCTTTACAGATATCAATGGAATGAATGTTATTGGTGTTGCAATGAAACCATCCATTCTGACATTACTTAGGTAAGCATAAACCGCTTTGTTAGTTATAAATACTTTACTTTGTATTTGCGTGTCATTATTGCAAGTCAAGGAAGTACATACTGCTGGTAAAACAAATTCATATGTACCTCACAACTTACAGTTTTAGCCCAACTACAGCAGAATCACTTACCAAGAAGGTAATTTTGAATACCTGAACAAGAACTCTTTCTTCGTATTACTCGTAGGAACAATATCTAAAGTTGCATAGCATATTGATATTTGCCTGTTAAAAGTGTTTAATTTGCACCTCTACCTTCCCTCTTTATCCTCACAGGTGCAAAATCAGATTATTAGATTCTTTTGGTACACAAGCAGAATTTAACAACAATGGCTATAGTGGCAAAATAATTGGAGGTGGATCACCTTGGGGGAAGTTGGACCTTCTTTTGCCACAGTTTATGACACTTTTTCGTAAGTATTTCAATTGAAAGTGCATGTTGCGTACTAACGTTTTTACTTTATAAAGTTTGCCATGGTCACAAATTATGTTTGAAGGTTTTTTGAATTGGATTTTCCACACTACAAACTAAACTTTGTTGAGATGTTTTTTCGTCCGTTGGAATTATGATTGCCTTGACAACATTTGGTTTAAGGGAGGGCAAAAATTTATCCACCTTGTAGTTTTTCGTTTTTATCTCGCATTACCCTTAGGCACCACGTGGCACTTTTAACTATGACAGTGCAGAATTACAAAAAGCAATAACAAAAACGTCCTGTTTCACTTTAATATCATTTTTCTTTATGTTAAAACTGAAAAAAATTGATGGTTTTGATGACCGAGTTACACTCACAAGCTAAATCACTAGTATTTTTACAATGAACATTCGTAATTTGAAGATATTACAATCATTCACTGTAGAAGAGGAGCCGTGGCTTAATGGTTAGTGCAACTGCACTGTAACCAAGAATTCGGGGTTCGATTCCCCGAGCTGGGCGACTTGGAAATTCACAAAAGATAAAGTTGGCGTGAAGAAGGACTCCGCCCAAGAAATGCCTCGCTGCCAAATCAAAGTCCCTTTGAAGGGCACCGTCTGAGCCACAGTTACTGGGNACAGTGCAGAATTACAAAAAGCAATAACAAAAACGTCCTGTTTCACTTTAATATCATTTTTCTTTATGTTAAAACTGAAAAAAATTGATGGTTTTGATGACCGAGTTACACTCACAAGCTAAATCACTAGTATTTTTACAATGAACATTCGTAATTTGAAGATATTACAATCATTCACTGTAGAAGAGGAGCCGTGGCTTAATGGTTAGTGCAACTGCACTGTAACCAAGAATTCGGGGTTCGATTCCCCGAGCTGGGCGACTTGGAAATTCACAAAAGATAAAGTTGGCGTGAAGAAGGGCACCGTCTGAGCCACAGTTACTGGGGGAATATGACGTTAAAACCAAAATAAAAAAACATTTACTGTAGAAAGTAAATTAGTAATAATTTTTAAACCATCAACCTGAGATTTATTTTCACATATGACAAGAAATGTAAAGGAAATATAAACCTGTTGACAGAAGTAAAAATAACGTATTTTGTGACAACATATTACACGTACAGTAGGTGTAAAAGTATAAAAACGCTAGTTTCTGCTTTTCATTGCGAAAAAGGACGAACTGTTATTGAGATGTTCCGTTTTTATGGATTATTACTCTGACCTACAATATAAAAATCGTTAATATAAACAATGTATATTTTCAGTTAAAGTCATGCACATTTAATCTCATAGCCACTGATTTTTTGCAGAAAATTGCGTTGTCATGATATTATTTCTTCTGGGATTTTGGCTGCATTATGTTGATCTATACTTGTGTAGCTTTCATTGATATTGCACGTAGTGAAAGGCACTTTCCCCCAAATTTAATAAGGTTACAGGGTTCAAGAAAAAAGCCCTGAAGGCTCATGGAAAACCCCCTTTTGTTGGAACGCAATAGAGTAACATTAATTAGTAAAGCAAAGAAGACCCATTTAATGCTATTTCCACTGCAGTTCCTATAAACTTTTAATACAGAAGTTATAATGTACTATATTAAGATAAAAAATTTCACTTCTTCTATCTGGAACCTTTGTCCATTGTTTTTTTTTCAGAAAGAAAACTGGTTGTAAATCTCTCACGCAACTTCTATGAAAACATCTTTCCCGAGCTAAAAGCCCTCTGTTACCGCCTTGCATACCCCCTTTTTGTTTCCCTTATCATTATGCCAATTTTCAGCTACCTAATCGTTTTCGACAACACAAATTAAACCCTATTTGTAGAAGGTACTGCTATTCTTGTGGGTGAAACTATGAGATCCCAGTTCTTTTAGCGAATATGTTATTTTGTGAAAAATTTTGAGAAAAATCTTAAGATTAATTGCGCAATTTGTTGCTAAAAAACTACTTTATGTTGAAGTGAAAATCAAAGATTGAATGTCATTTTTCAGTACCGGACAACATCAGAAAAATACGTGCTTTTTTGCTGTTGATGAAGGGAACCTGCTTTGTCAAAATGACAGTCCTCAACGAAATACCTACTAATCTCTCTCCTTTTTCGGAGTTATTGCTGTGGGCATGTGTTCTGTTGACACCTAAATGCAGAGTGCTATCGCACAAAATGTTTAGCGTCTTTTCAGTAGTTTGGCCACAAAGCATTTGGTCTTAAGCCGGGTAAAGTATGCTTCAAAGTATTTGAGAATTGAAGTTGTTTTCCTCTCATTTTTTAGAGGGTTAAAACAGGCTAACTAACTATTATTTATCTTTTCTGAATGTACCGAAATGTAAAATTTTGCCTTTTGAAATAAAACTTGAATAGAAATTAAATTTTTGCAGTAGATAAAAAAAAAGAATTATCTTATGTTCTTGATGAATTAAAGCAGGACGCTCGGTGTTAATTAAATAATAGTAGCATCATTACTCATGCTACCCTTACCTTTCATGAAAATGTTGACCGAGAGGAAATATAGTTCCTTTCTCAAATTATAAATGGCCGCAGGGGTAGATCATTTCTTTCCTAAACAGAAATTATGAGGTTTGGTGTCTTAAAAAATCTGGATGACCCGCCTGAAAATTTGTGAGAACGTCCCCCCTTGGGTTTTTTGACAGTGACTCGATCATTTAAGGTAACTCCATGCTTTTGATTTAGTTTAGGATTAGCATCTTACAACTTTTCCCCCTGGCATAAGCAAGATCTTTGTCAAATTTATTCAGCTTGAAAACAGAAAAACAACAACACTTCGGAGCATTTTTATTCGATAAAACCTTTTTGCGATACATTCCATAAAATAATTGTAAGTGATTCAGTTTATAAGAATCGCTACGCAGATTTTCACCCAAATGTAAGAAATTTGTAGGAGTCCTTTTGAGGCTTGCTTGATGTAGGGGCCCCTTACAATTTCACACCAAAATCATCTTACCTATTGCCAAGTTTTGTCTCTTTACTGTGTCAAACAAGCCAGGTTATTTTGAGATTTCTCGATTATGAAAATCAAAGTTAAGACTAACACACAGTAAACATAAGACGGGATTGAAAAGAGTGACAGTACTAAGAGACAGGACAACCAAGATATTTTTGCAGTTGTTGCAGTTGCTGCAGGTTAGGTCCGCGCTCCGTGTGTTTTGATGCAGCCCTCTGTCGTCTGCACTCTCCCCCCTCTACCCAATGTTTTTCTCTCGGTGTCTGATTTTAAGAGACTTGCCTGATTTCAAATCTTGTTTTTTAAACGGTTTTGTAGTAAAGAGCAGACCTTCCTACAGGCCAGGTTACAGTGGTAAGCTCACCATATGGCACTTTCTTGGGGATTCTGCCTTACTGGATGTGGCTTAATAAGTCAAACGTCTTTGGTATTTCCACCTTTGCCAAGAGGTTCTTGTTTGGGACGCGGTCTTGCAAGGTGATTCCCAGAGGGCTTCTGAGGTAGAGCAGGTGGAAGGAGTCAAGTCTGCATTTTTAGTTGGGATACAGTGTCCGGGATTCGCTGCTGTAGAGCAGCGTGCTGAACACTCGGGCTTTCCACACCTTTATCTTGGTGTTAGTGGTCCGCACGGAGGTGTCCCAGATCCTTTTTCGGAGACTACCCAGTGTTGTTCCTGCCTTACCGATTTGTTTGTTCTGCTCAGCATCCAGGGAAAGTTACTATAGATCGTGGAACCTACATAGGTGAAATCTCTCACTGCATTATTTATTCTTGAAAATCACAAACTACTTTTGTGTCCAGAGGGGAATGTGGTCATTTAGTTATGTTATATTCCGTCCAAAACAGCATCACATTATATACTTGTTTCATTTTATTGTGAATGTCTGCTTGGACCTAGTAATGAAACCAAGGCTAGAATAATGAATTGACTGGCTGGTGATATTTGAGATTTTTTCGGAAGATACCTTACATTTTGAATCTTTGGTGTAAAAATTTTCGGTTACGCACTGTCTGCAATATTTTCCCCGTTACTTTTGTAACCTTCACAAAAAATAAAACTGAAAATTTCTTGACGTCTTGGTGGAAGCAGCGTTTAAGCAGCGAGACATACTTTATACTGTTATATAAAACTCTTGTTTAATACTGTTATGTACGTGTTACGTGCAAGAATATTTTCGTTGATTTAACGGAAAATGAGAAGTCATGATATATACGAACTATAACCTCATTTTCATATTGTCTCACAAGTCCGTTTTCGATAATGACGCCAGGAGGGTTTTTTTAGTTGCGAAGCGTCTCGACAAAAATGGTTTTTAATAAGTACTCTGTTTCGCTTCTCCTTAAAACCTGATACCACTCGACCTGCAAATTTACAAGCTATCATTTTTCCTGGATTATTTTGTACAAAAATCTGTTCCACGTTTTTGGTAGGGTACTTCCTGGTAGTCTCTTTAACCTACAAATTTCTGACGGGACTCTCAAAAAGTGTAATATCGTAACTTCCTTGGTTTTACTAGTTTTCTTACAGTTTTTCTGGCAACAGTACCTTGTACATACTTGTCTCCTAATTACGTCATGTTTCAGTAGTGAGTAGGGCGAATTTTGTTGACTTTAATCGACAGTCTCTAAGAATACCTCCCTACTGATATCTTTCTGTGCCGTCTTCAACCTTCTGCACTGGTCAGTTGCAATTCATTTCCAGGACGCCCTTGATCTTTCTTTTGCTGAGGAGCTTACACCTTGGAAATAGACAGTTTCCAGACCCTATCCTTGAGCATTATTATTTAGACAGTTATCCCTCAACAAATGTTATTATTTATGGTCAAAATATCAAACAATTCCTGTATGTAACTAGAACAGACTTGTTGAGCCTTTTTTGTGTAACATTTAAATCACAGCTCGTATTATCTTGTAGCAGTAGCACCCTTTTGTACCTGGTCAAAGCCAGCTTTCGACACCAGTAGACCTACTGCTAGGGGTCATCTATGTAATCTCCTATTAGTGAGTAGCTTGTCCTATAAAGCTTTATGTTAGGATGGAAAGAAACAACAGATATTTACCCTAGACAACCTTGACTCTTATTACAAGGTAGCAGTAAGTGTCTAATGTCCAAAGCATACTCACAGCCATTGTATAAGCTTGTGGTTTGCAGCATGTTTGTAATGTAACCCAAGAAAGCTACAGTATTTGAAGTCACAGAATGCCATCAGCTTCTCTGAATACCTCTACACTCTTCTAAAATCCAATGATACCAGATGTTTTAAGAAATGCAGGACCGGCAAGTGCAATATGAAAAAACTACTTGAATCCTCGAGCTGCGCTAGTCGAGGAACAAAAGGTATTATTTTGTCTTTGACTTGTTTGTTCGCATTGCCTGCCCATTGGAATCCCAGCCTTTTCTTTTTACTTCAGTCATTAAATTTGTCTAGTAGCTTGCTATGTTTTTTTTCGTCTGTAGCACATACTCCTGACAATTCTTTTCTTGGATTTGTTGCGGGCAACAATAACAAAAAGAAAATAGTTAAGAAAAATAGAGCAGTGGTTTATGGAAAGCTGTCATCTTATTTTCAGGTAAGGCTTTAATAACATTCGTATAGCTATTCTGGAAATGTAGGAGTCTTACGTAGAAGACTAGAAATTTTGAATTTGTTGTAGCCCAAATTCATTTGAACAAAAAAGCCAAGTGTGACCTGCATTTGGTTTACGAAACAGTGCTGTTTTGATCATTCATAGTACTGGAAAATTTGTCAACATTTACATGTTCCCCATTGCATTGTTGTTTTGATTTTGCTATGCTTGCCCAGGAAATACGAAAGACCGTGTTTTTCACCATGATTGATATCCTACATGACATATACAGTAAACGTTTTGACTACATATTTACAATAGAAAATATACCGAGATTTCACGGTTACTTGGAAACATTTTTATATTAATGGACCTTGGGTAAAATATGCAAAGTGTGCCCTTATTTAGGTTTACTAACTTGATTATCTACTAAGATACTCACTTTACCACCCATTATATATGTCTATACCCTGCACTACGATGGAAATAGCCCTAGCAATCAATATAGGATTTTGTTATGGACCCATAACTTTACTCATATACATCCGTTTTTCCAGCTGTCTCATTCCAGGATCCGATTTCTTTTAAATGCCTGACTAAAATTTAAAACCTTACCAAGACAAAATTAATCCATGGTCAGAATAAGCAAAATTGTTCACAGATGTCTCAACGGATTTTATTTCTCATCAAGCCTGAATTCGTTAACTAAATTAGTACAGAAATTCTTACTGACTTCCATTCATTCAAGACCAACGATGATAACCGATAGTTATTGAAGTGATTGTCTTCAAAGTGTAATATCTGTGACCGTTGAATCGTGGAAACGGTAAATTGAAGACGATTTGTACTATGCTTGTATCCACAGATACCCAGTTTACTTGATACTTTCAAGGTAGTTTTAACTAAAACTATAATATAGTTATCTTTTTTCATCGGTCAGCCTCCATTTCCAAAGTTAAAACGAACCCTTCTGACATCCCACAGACGCTGTTTTGAATCCTGGTCGTGCAACTCATTCTCTATTTTTTGTTATTTTTAAGGTGGCAGGAAGTCTTTGATACCTTTTTTGTTCCAATTTTTGATTGAAACGCAGTATTTTTATAGTCACTTTGGCTGACAGTTGCTAATGAAAAAAGTGTCTTTTAAACATGGTTTTAACTATTTTTATGCATGATGCGTATTACGCCCGAAGAGGTTTATACTAAAAAGGTGAACATTTATGCCGCAGCACTCTTTGTTGATGCCATGTCGACTGTACCTCTTCGTAACACAAATTAGCATATGACATCGAACTGCAGGGTGAAGCGTGGTTTTCATTTCTGTTTACGAATACGATGAATGTCGTCAAGTAGAAAATTCTTGTTATATTTTTCTCTGTGACCCCTTTATATTTAATGATAAAAAACGCTTTCTTTTATTATGTGCCGAATTCATATTTACAGGGTTACGCCAAAGGGTGAGTTTATTTGAATTGATTTTCCATAATAGGGTGCATGTGGCACGTTATTGTGCCTGTGCTATCGGATCACAAAAAAGGACGAGCTCAAACCGTCATTTCTTAGATGTTACACAATGAGTAAATGTGTTTGTTTCGTGCAGAGTTAGGTTTTGACCGAGTTAAAGGATTAATGCATTGTGAAGCAGCTGATTTAATGAGATACGAAAGGACAATAATTGAGGCTCTGATAGGATTATTTACTTTAGAAGCTACACTTTATGTTTGTACAAAGGTGTTAACTTGTTTCCAGAATATCCAGGCTTGCGATCTTATGCACCCTTTTCATTCTTCCGGTAAATTTCGTAGCTTTGGTGACTTTGATACCTTAAGTGTATTTAAATTCGCGCAGTACTATTTTTCGCGCACCTTTTAGTGCGCGAATTATTGCGAATTATTGCGCGAAAATGTGCCCGCGCGAAAAGGTCAAATAATACAACCGCATAATTGTTGTCATTAGTTGCTAATTTACCCCTTATAACAACTGTCATCCATTTTTCATTAAACTTTATCGTCAAAGTACACATTTCTGCAATAAATACCCTGATAAAAATTCAAACAAGGCAATAAAAATCACTTTATCAAAGACATATATTCTTCTTGGAAATCACTCAGTTCGTATTACAAATGATGGATTTATATGTCATCTTCTTCGCCTTCGCTGACATTTTCTGTTGCAGGTATCTTGTCTGGCTCTAAATAATAATCAGCAACAAATTCCTTCATCTTCTTGAGAACCTTGTCAGGCGCATCTCCTTTTGTGGACTTTTAATGTGATCGGAATTTCTAAGCCGCCCTGTGGAATCGGAGACCGACGACACCTTGGCTCTCTAACAACCGCTCTAAGCTCTCCACCATAATCGCAAAAGAATTTACAAAATCTCGAATTTTCTCTTGGTAAATGACCAACAACTTCGATTCCTGTAACGGTATCTCTAGTTCTTCGAGCCAAAGCCATAGCATAAGGGTAAAATACATTGGATTTTTCGAAGAAAACTGAACGTTGGTGTCCAAGTTTCGGCGCCCAAACCTTTCTGTACTCATGGAATCCCCGTGAAGCGCAATTAAAGTCAAAAGAATCTTCTTGTGGACATCCATTTGGTTGATCTACACCGACAGTGAAATTGACCTCTTCGATGTTGGTCGTGTCATTTTCTTTCCAATTTTCGAGCTTGTAACAATCTACGCACAATGCTACACGAGCACCAAATTGCCAACCAGGGAAATCTTCAGATACAAATATCGAACAATCTAGACTTGAATTACAGGCAAACATGCCACATTTTAAGCAATGATACTTCGTTTAAAAGGTCGCACGTTTTACAGTTTCCTTCCTCCATTTTGTTCAGCATTAGCATATTATTCTCATACCCTCGTGTTCATTACATTCGATTCATAACAATCAAAGATTCGATTTATAACAACCAAAGATTCGATTTATAACAACCAACGATTCGATTTCCTTTCGTTAATCGTGACTTCAGAAAGACTGGTTGTGTTTTCAAATATGTCTATCAAGAATTATTTTCAAGCCATTCCGAAGTCTTCTGTCAATGTTGCTGCGACCGATGCTGGTTGAAGGTAGAGGGAGGTGCGTCCCCTACTCGGTTTTTTTTTTATTATCTTGCTCGATATGCCCAGAACTAAGAATTGTTATTTTAAAGCGACAGCGCTGAATAATATTGAGTTTAAGNTTTATAACAACCAAAGATTCGATTTATAACAACCAACGATTCGATTTCCTTTCGTTAATCCTGACTTCAGAAAGACTGGTTGTGTTTTCAAATATGTCTATCAAGAATTATTTTCAAGCCATTCCGAAGTCTTCTGTCAATGTTGCTGCGACCGATGCTGGTTGAAGGTAGAGGGAGGTGCGTCCCCTACTCGGTTTTTTTTTTATTATCTTGCTCGATATGCCCAGAACTAAGAATTGTTATTTTAAAGCGACAGCGCTGAATAATATTGAGTTTAAGCAGACATGCATTTGAATAGGTGGTGGTGGTAGCCTTATCCCCCCTGAGCTTATCATAAATATCGATCAAACTCAACTACGGTTTTACTTAACGCCGACTTACACGTTTTCAAAGAAGGGAGAAAAATGTGTCCCCATACCGAATAGTTCCGGTTTCCGTCAAATTACCGGTACATTTGGAGTCAGTATGTCAGGGGAGTTCTTGCCAATGCAGCTGATATACCAGGAAAAAACTAAAAAGTGTCATCCAGACTATAACTTCCCTGAGGGCTTTAATATCACCCACACGCCTAATCATTGGTCAAATGAAGCTATGTGCTTAGAGATGATTGAGAAAATCATCATGTTGTACGTCAAACAACAAATCATTGCCCTAGGATTGCGAAAAAATCAGTAATGGCTCCTGATAGCTGATGTATTTAAGGGTCAGTGGACTCCGGCAGTAAAGAAAAAGGTTGCAGAGCTGAACGGGAAAGCGGTGCCTGTACCTAACAATGTGACGCAACATTTTCAAACCCTGGACTTAACTGTGAACCGAAGCTGTAAAGCCCACGTGAGAAAGAGCACACATCATTGGGTTACAAACGAAATCCAAAAGCAGCTTGAAAGTGGCAAAGAACCAGTGTATATCAAAATAGAGACCAAATTCAGCACCATCAAGGCTCAGCACGCGAAATGGATTACCCCCTTCTCCGATTACATGCAGGACAACAAGTCGATCGTAAAGAACGGTTGGGAGAGATCTGGAATTGTGATGTTATTAGAAATGGATGCAGCTTTGAAGCGCGAAGATCCATTCATGGAAATTGCAATTTTACTGGAATAAAAAGGTTGACGCTTGATTGATTTGAAAGATGGACAGATTCGATAATGATTTGCGATTCATTCATAATTGATAGACACAACTGGATTTTCATTGTTGTTAATTTTTTTGACAGAACAGCTTGTAGCCATCAATTTTCATTCAATTTGATTGTCTTCACCTGCATTTAAGGTGCGCGAATTTAAGTCCGCGCGAAATATAATACCATATAATATAATAATATAATACCGAATTTAAATACACTTAAGGTAGTGAATTCATGCGAGCCTGTGGTATTGTTGTTTTTTTAGGGTGTTTTTGAAATGGTTTTTACATCTACAAATTTCACTACCTCACCCGGCTCCCCATCCTACTTGAATGCTTTCAGGTCTTGAACTCTAGTGTTAAGTACTTAGATGAAATAGGGACCTTATTTTATTTTGATGCTGTGTCCCGCGAATTAATCTTCCATGCCATTGTAGGTTTGCATTGGGTTCTTCCTTCAATGTCATGTAGTGCATTGTACAATTTCTGGTTTGCCTTTTACTTTTCCTCTGCTACTGACTGGTTTTTCCCCCACATTTTTCGCTTGTCGTACCCTTCATAATTTTTTGCCATTTTTGTTTTATTCAACTGTTTAAACCTTTTCTTTAGAACCATTAACTATGGACCTTGCCATTTTGCCACACGAACATTTTCTGTAGATTTTGATTTTAACTATTTCATCATATGTTTCCCTTCTCATTGCATATTTTTTGGCTTGATATGTATTTGCTTGTGCCTCGTCATTTTCTCAGTTAGTAAAGACTTTAACCAACTTTAATCACATTTCGTAAGTCTCTGGTGAGGCAACACTAACACCCTTATAATTCAGTGTGTAGTTCTTGGTTTGTGGTAACTGTTCCAGAATTATTGAAGTACACTAAGGTATACTATAGTGCAAGTGTGTTATCTTTTCTCTTTGTTGTTTGTAAAAGATGTTTCTAGTATGGCCAGATCATGTATTTGCAGTATTACTATTTTTTCTCGACCCTTATTCATCTTTTATTTTAACCTTCCTTTTTGCCATTTTTCTTTTCCACTTTTATTTAATACATATTCATTTATGTCACCTGCTTTTATCAGCTCTTCTGTAGCCGTAATGTTACTTAACATTTGGCCTAGCCACTTCCAAAAAGTGCCCGTTGCAATTTCTGTACCATTTGCATACTAACTATACCAGGCTTGAACAAACTTGCCCGATCTGCTCAGACTTGCCCGGATTTCCCTGGACTTGCCTTGACCTGCCTGGACTTGTCCATAACAAAATAGTCTCAGGCATTCTCACTTAATGCTCCAGTTACTTTTATCACCTCATATTGCACAATGAATTCCTGACAATAGCTTTGCCCAGCTTTGACGCTGATTGCATTTTAATTGTCTATATGATATAATTTTTCTAACAATGGCGTTGATCAAGACTTCCAACAACGCCTGACCTAGCCAAGGCTTGCTCAAGCTAATGGTCAATGAGGGCCAACCCCAAGTGTCTTACAATATTCTTAACCATTCAGCATTGTTTCTTTAGATTAAAACAGGCATACATAGGCTTACACAGACTTGTCCAGTTGTTGCAGAATAGTTCCTGATTTAAAAGTAAGGAGCGTAAAAGAACTATGAATTCTGGAAAAGCCTATTTTTGGCTTCAATCATTAAATCAAAAAAAGGTAAAAATATGCTGTCTGGACGAGAACGCATCGTTGGCTTCTGTGTGCTCACTTTTCTTGTAGCAGAATATGTCGCCTTGGGCCATTTAGTGAAGTACGGTACTTCCTGAAACATCTCTGCATGAAGACTTTTTTAAAGATTTAATTGACCTTCACGGTCATTAACACATCTAAACAGTTGCACATGTTTTTCTTGTAGTTTAGAGCAGCTCACAACATCAACATTTGTTAATTTGAATGGCTTTGGATATTTTGTCTGAAATTTGAGAGTAACAGTTGTCGTTTAAAGAAAGGATGACACTGAGTTGCGGCACAATTTGTACTTGTGACAGATCGATTTGGTTGATAGTCAAAGGTAAAAGTGCAAATTTTAGTGCCCATTGTTGTTTCTATTTCGCAAAAAGGTAACTTGAAGATCTTATCGAATCGCTCTTAATATTTGGAATAGAGACTTTCACACAACCATTGACGTACTAGATTTAAATAAGATCAGCAGAGGAGCCATGGCGCAATGGTTATTGCATTTGCATCGTAATCAAGATTCCGGTTTGGACTACCCGAGTGGGCGAAAAGTATTTGGAACTTTACGAAAGAAGAAACCATTGGTTGGGGTTAGGAGGGAACATCCGGCCAAGAAATTCTTCACTCCCGTAGCAAAGTCCGTCTGAAGAGCACCGTCTTAGCCCCAATTACTATGGAAAAAATGACATTAAAACAAAAAAATATAATAAAATTTAAATAAATAATATAATATAAATAAATATAAATAAATTTAAATCAACAGAACAAGACAATAAGGAACCACACAAGGGAAATTTACTGTGTCTTTAGGCAACTCATCGTCATTTCATTTATGAGGTCTAAAAGTTAAATTTTTTTACATCAGAAGAAAGATGCAGTTTAGAGATAAGGAAAAGTCCTGAATACACGGCCGGGAATATCACCAGGATTATTTGTAGCAGTTGCCCGCTGTGCAGTCAGGTAAAGAGTCGACGATATTATGGACCAAAAATACCGTTATCCGTTCACTTCTCGGGTGAAGCTTTGCGAGTAACTGAAAGCGTACCTGGGTACTGTAAAAGTTTTCTTCCAAATTTCCCGCCCATATAAAAAATACATGCAGAAAAGGATATTGATATTTAAGGTATTGGGGTAGAGGATTGTAAATCCTCCACTCAATGACGGAACTCATGGATATTAATGAACCACCATGCATTATTGACATTTTCGGTAAATATGTGGCTATATAACGCTGTTTTCTAGACTCTTTCCTTTTTTATTGCAATTATAGGGTCACAAAGAGTATCTTGATATTATCCACGAATATTTCGAAATTCATGCAACTGCTGTAAACGTGGTAAGATTTTTACACTGTAGTTTTACACTGCTTTGATTTAAAATACTTTAAAGTAGAGCCAAATAGATTTGTTTTACTATAGTCGAAAATAATCGTTTTGCCAGATGTGACCACAGCAACCATGTTCATATACTTGCGTTTGGGTTCGGTTGTTGTATTTAAATCTTACATAGGGGTCAGTTCGAACAATTTTAGATGTTCCTATTTCTAACGATCACGGTTGTTAATACGAGGTGTGATTCAAAAGTTCAAAATTGTACTAGTATGGAAATGTATATATTTTTAAATACTTTATCTGCTTGTTTTCTTTAGTTTATTCCCCTGAAGCCAAAAAAACGATCTCGGTGTTTTAGTAGTTTTTCCGTACAAGTCTGGAAAGCATAAGCCGGAATGGCGCACAGCTTGTTTTCCCCACTTTTGTATTGAATAATTTTCCAAAGATAGCTCTCCACTGAGAATCAGTTTAAGCTTGCAGAGAAGAAAAACGTCAGAAGGGGCCAAATCAGGTGAGTGAAAAGGGATAGGAAGCACAAATAATTTGTTTTGGGCACACTAGTTTCTGCCTCTGATAGCGTTGTGAAGTAGTCCATCATCGTGATGTAAAACCAGTAAATTAAGAGGAGTCCTCAGATCGCGGCATTGGCTACTGATAGGATCTCTAATGACCTCATTGCCTCTGCCCCGTTCTTCTTCATTTCTTATTCCTTTCACATATGAGATTCCAAGTATTTTAGCGTTCAATCGATTTTTATTGGCCTTGTTGACAGTCCATTCTTCACACCTATACATTAATATTGGCCATATGTACCAGCCAAGTACTGAGGCGAACGTCTATTGATATACATTTATTAACGAGAGGGTGTTCCATTTGTCCAAACATATTTTTCGTCTTCAAGTCGTGTTTTGTATTTGGATGGCTTTATAATTGCAAAACGACTGGCATTCTTACATTTTTTAATAATTTATTAGGATTTTGGTGATATTTTTAGCATAGAGAAAACGGCTTTTTTTTCCGGATCATATTAATTTTGTTTTGTAAAAATGTTGCTGGTCGAAGAACGTTAATGAAATGAAGAATAAAAGGCCGGTAAATTTTTCAGTGCAAGATCAAAGTTACAATTTGTTTGCTTGATATTCTCTGTGACCTGCTCAGCCAAAATTCAACTGATAATTATTACCTTAAAGATTTATCCACAAGTGATTTTCAGGACAATTTTTAAGTACAGTTGACTCTCTCTAATTCGATCTCCAAGGGGGATAAATTTTTGATCGAATTAGAGAGAGATTCGAATAAGGGGAGGTCTCCCTAATTCGAATTCCTAAAGGCAAAATTCAAAAAATCGAATTAGAGAGAGAAATTTCAATTTTAGAAAATTAAACTTTGGACTGAAATGGGTTAATTAAAAAGGAGAAGACTTAGCTTTTCTGTTCATCTTTTTATTTCAGATTTTTAAAGTGGCATAAAAAAATCATCAATATTTGACTGCTTCTTATTTAAAAAACAATCTAAATCAACAGCTCTATTTACATCTTTCATAGCTTTAAGCAAATCTGCTCCAAATTTTGAAAATACACTATAATCCTCCAATATGCTGATGGCATTTTTCAAATCAGCAAATGTTGGCTTGGTAACGGTGTCGTAGGCTTGAGTTTCTTCAATATCTGAATCATCGTCACTGTTTTCTGCATAATTTCCGGAAACTTCGGCAATTATCTCAGCATCGGATAAGGTGCTACTGATCGATATTTGAAAATCAATATCTACAAGCTCTTCAGCTGTCATTTCACAATCCACATGATATTTATCTTTCATCGTTGCAAGATCCTCTTCCAAACCCTTGATAACATTTTCTTCGGCTTCCAAATCAGCGAAAGGATCATCTTTGTCATTCATTGCCCTCTCCATTGATTCTGTTGATATACCTGCCTTTTTGAAGCAATTTGTGAACGTCTTGTTGGGAAGGGAAGCCCATGCTTTTTCCAGCATTGTCATTGCAGTTAGAATCGAAAATTTAGGGAGTTCACTTTTCTTTTCCAAATTTTGGATCTGCTTTTTGACCGCAAGGGAACGATACTTTGCCTTGAGGGATCGAATAACACCCTGATCCATTGGCTGCGTGATAGAAGTTGTATTCGGTGGAAGAAAGATTAGCTCTACCCATTTCAGTCCTGGGACCTCTGGGTGAGCAGGGCAATTATCTATTATCAACGCGATCTTTCTCTGTTTGACACCAAAATTTCGATCAAGTTCATTGACCCACTCCTCAAACAATTCGGAATTCATCCAACTCTTTTTCTGGGCTCGATAACGACATGGGATGTGTCTTAAGCCTTTGAAGCACCGAGGTGTCTTTGACTTCCCTATCACAAACATCGGTAATCTTTCCCCGTATGGATTTCCTGCAGCCATTCCAGTGAGACGCACTTTGCTGTGTTTGCCTCCGATGCATTTTTCTTTGGAAAAGTGATAGGTTTTGTCAGGCAGGCACTGATAAAACAGCCCAAATTCATCAGCGTTAAAAATATCTTCTAATGGATACCGGGACAGGATTGTCGGCAAGGTGGTTTCAAGCCATGGGCCCGTCATTTCTTCAGTAACTGATTTAGCCTCACCCGCTATTGTTTTGAACGATACGCCGAATCTACAAAAAAATGTATATTTTATGAAGTGTAAAACAAGCCTTAGCAATAATTATAGTTGAAGGATTTTAAATCAGTTCTTTCTAAAATTCCTTTACAAAGCAAGCATGACAGTTGTGAGTGGCATATCGGTCAAAGACATCTTATGTCTTGAGGAAATACCATTGATTTTGGAGAAAAATTTTAGTATGGATGCTTTTGTTATGGGCCACCATGTGTACAAGGAGACCTGGACTCCTTCAGTTGGTGAGAATTTAGACACAGCTATGCAGCCTGAGAACATCAAAGATAAATATGCGGTCGCAGTTTATCAGAAAGGAAAAGACGTTGTCATTGGCCATCTTCCCCTCGGACAATCCGGAAAATTTGCAAAGACAATATTCTATTTTTTGAAAGCATTCAAAGAAAATCGATGCAAAATTGTTGTCACTGCAAAAGTTGTGAATAAAAATGATGGTTTGGGGATGAAAGTTCCATGCAGACTGATGTTTACAGCCGAAGAAAAGTACATTAATATTCTGAAGGAAAGACTACCTAAATTTTTGTAGACGTAAACTTTTAAGAGAAATAAAACACTACAAACCAACCTGCTTTTCCATTTTTGCAGCCAGCCATCTGAAGCTTGGAAGTTTTCGGCCTTAAGTTCCTTCGCAAAGTATAGTGCCTTTTCCTTGAGTAAAACACCATTTACAGGGATATTGTCTGATCTCATTTTAATAAACCACTGAAGCACCGCTTTATTGACTTGATCGTATGTGTCAACTTTGACTCTTTTGGTAGAGGTGCTGCCTTTTTTTTCATAAGCCTCAAAGATCTTTGATTTATTTTTTTTCCACGTGGAAAGAGTGTTGGATGGGACACCAAATAATATCGCCACTTCTTTATTGGTTTTTCCTTTTTGCAGCTCCATCAAGGCTTTGTATTTGATCTCTAGGGTATGCTCATTGTGCACCCTTTTCTTTGGCTTTGCTGTCGCTGCTGACGCCATCTTGTATGTATCTACAATCAATCAACTCAACCAAGGATGCTGCGTTTTCAAAATCAAAACATTCGAATGAAAATTCGCAATTCGATATAACGTTCGATTATGCTTAAGGCATCCTTTACATCACAATAATTCGAATTAGGGAGAGAATCTTGCCGTAGGGGCCTGAAAATTGGATCGAATTAGAGAGTTTTTCGAATTAGAGAGGTTCGAATTACCGGAGGTGATTTATGAGAGTTTCTTAAGGAAATTTGACGGTGACTTTGAATTTGTTCGAATTAACGAGAGATTCGAATTACGGAGATTCGAATTAGAGAGAGTCAACTGTAATATAAACACCAAGAAATATGGTTTTCATTTTCTTAGCTCATAGACTTTCAGAACAATTTTTAAGTAATTTCAATCCCAAGTAATGTAATTTTTCCGTTTTCTTAGTTGGTATGTTTTTGAAGGAAAGGCCCGCTTAGGCCCTAAATTCACTGAGCTGACTATGTTTTAATGCTTCAGCTGTGCTTGGTTGTCACGAAAAGAGCAGTGGGGTTAATTTGAAGACAAATAAGTGATTTGAATTTTTTCTCCATGCTAACAATCCAGGTAAGTAGTGGTGACAAAGGGTATCACTATCCACACAGCACTAGGATCTGAATACCAACTTATGCGCACCCATACAGTGTTTTTATGGTAGTAAATTCCAAGACATAGCTGTTTTCTTTATAGTTAACTGACCAGTTGTTTGGAATAATTCGCGTATTCAATTTCAAGTATTTTAATGCGCTTAATATATGATAAAAAATATTGGGTATATTCTTTTTTTTGTTTGTTTGTTTTTTTAACATTACATCTACGCTGATCTTGGTTAGCAGCACGGCATTACGTTGGTCAAATATTTCAAATGAGTACCTTGCCCATTTTGTAGAATTCCCAAGATGTTCGGGAGTCGAAATATGAGATCTTTTTGCATGTTCGTGCCCCCACGTATTTAGTACCTACTCGGATTATTGCCAGAGCAATAATTTCGGACGGTGCATATCCAGGGGCATGTAATTTGAAAATGATGAAGTCTATCTTTTGAGAACTTAATTACACAGAGGAGAATGAGTATATTAGCCAGTCAAATTAACATTCATATAAATGATAGCTTCAACACTGAAGGCTAAGTAAGAGAAATCACCCATTTTTATGAGGAAATAAAAAGAGCTAATTGGACCGGGCATAAAAGAAGAGCTGGTAACGGAAACAAGAAGAACTAATATGAGGTTGTAAGGCTAATGGGAGTAATGAAAAAGTCATAACAGCGGAGTGATCAAGGATAAACAGGATAACACTACAAATGAGGGCAGACAACGAAAAAGGCTCCAGGAGTTCTTTTACTTTTGCAACTTTACTTGTTCAAATATGCAGGAGCCTTTTAAAGTAGTGGAAATTGTTCACTACCCATACTTAATTTACGTATGAAGAGAGTCGACATTAAGCATCGGAAAGAATTATAGGAGTATTTAAGGTCTGCTCCTCTGTTGTTGAAATGTTATACTTCTGAAGTGGTTTGGGGGTGTGGTAACTGGAGTTAAAGTAAACATTATTCCCCAGATTAAAATAGTTTAACACTTAATACCACCAAAATGCTATTGATAACAGAAATTGTATATTTTTAAAATAACTAATCTGAGTAAACAATAATGAATAAAAATGATAATAATAATAAATAATAATAATAATAATAATAATAATAATAATAATAGTTGATGAATCGAGGGATTGGCTAAAGAAAGGTTATATGAAAAAGAGACAGCCAAGCATTATGCAAAAATAGCAAGAAGAAAGTAATATATGGAGAAGATATGTTTCCGTTAAATTGTATACCTGGCACATCGTCTTACGACGTCCTAAACTAGCACAGAAAGACTTTAACAACTTAAGGCATGACAATGTCGCCCAAGTAATTCACTGAGAGCTATGTGAAAAGTAGGGGGTTAAAAAGGCCAAGAAATGGTACCTTCATTAGCCAGAGAAACTACTTGAGTCATTGTCGATTACCCAAAATAGACCGATAAACATTTAGCGTAATAGGCCAGATGTCACTGTAATTAAAACGGTAGATAAAGGTTGTAAGTTGATATGCCTTTCTTGGCCATTTGATACTCGTATGGATAAGACAGAAGAAGAGAAATGTACAAATTATAATAAACTGAAGTACGAAACTGCAAGAACATGCAAAATGAAGAAGTTGACGACTATACTGGTACGTTAGGGGATGTCACAAAGAACTTTAATTACTGGTTAGAAAAGTTGGAATTGAGTTTCAAGGTTGAAATGTTGCATAAACCTTGTTTGCCTTGAACGGCGAGAATAAAACGTAAAATATTGAATACAAAGGTTAAGACCGCTGGGCGTGGTTCACTATTGGGAAAAACGGGAAACCAGAATAATCATGAGAAAAAAGTTGATGATTATAATAATTGTAATAAACCGTTTTATTTAAATATCATTACTTTTATTCATACCAGGCCCACAATATAGTTAAAAAGTTTGTGTTACTTTTTGTTTGCTTTAGGATAATTCAATCCCAGATTATGTAATAAACCACGGGTCCGTCGATGGGAAGATTATAAATGAGTTGCTGAGGGAGTCGAAGGTGATTTTTCTTATCTTACTTTGTATACATTGTATTCATACATTATGCCCGGGGTGTTTTGTTTTTGTAGCTAGATGTCATTATGGTAAAAGTTATTATAACATCAGTATTTGATTGCTTTGTTTCTTGAGACTTTTTAGTTTAGACTATTTATTTACATGGAGTGTGTTGGGGAGGGGGATGGGGAGAGAAGTAAGTACGGACTTTCTAATGATTCTCAATAATTGTGAAGGGTTAGCTTCTCAGGAGAGATTGATATATCTTGTTTGGTGATCGCACTGATCGCTAACATCGTGTTTTTTGGTTTTTGTTTGGGGCTTTTTTGGGGGGTTTTTTCACCGTCTGAGCCCCAATTGCTGGGGGAAAATGACGTTAAAACTAAAAAAAAATATCGTTTATCAGAACTGCCAAAAAGAAGCAAAATTGCTTTTTCTAAAGGACAGATGTCCAAAATAATTGCTTAGACGACTTGTNATGGAGTGTGTTGGGGAGGGGGATGGGGAGAGAAGTAAGTACGGACTTTCTAATGATTCTCAATAATTGTGAAGGGTTAGCTTCTCAGGAGAGATTGATATATCTTGTTTGGTGATCGCACTGATCGCTAACATCGTGTTTTTTGGTTTTTGTTTGGGGCTTTTTTGGGGGGTTTTTTCACCGTCTGAGCCCCAATTGCTGGGGGAAAATGACGTTAAAACTAAAAAAAAATATCGTTTATCAGAACTGCCAAAAAGAAGCAAAATTGCTTTTTCTAAAGGACAGATGTCCAAAATAATTGCTTAGACGACTTGTTTTTTTCGGTCTTTCTCTATCGCCCTTATACTTAATCCTTAGGTACCATGTTTCAAATTTGTATATTTTGGATTAAGAGGTGACTATTTTTAGCTTTGAATGGAAGTAAAAGTCTTCACATAGTGAACTTCATAACTGAAAGAGTTTTTGTAAATTAAATGTTAAGAAAGCATAGCAATTAAGGAAGCCTTAACTTAATAACAGTTTAAAAGCATAGATGTAATAGCTTTATCCTGTCATGAGTTGTAAGCTTTTTCCGAGCTACGTTTCGAGAGGTACTTCTCCCATCGTCCGGCTGGGAGCCTGACCATGGGAGAAGTATCTCTCGAAACGTAGCTCGGAAAAAGCTTACAACTCATGACAGGATAAAGCTCTCACATCTATGGCTTCCCCTGAGTACACAAAGTTCAGAATTTTCAAAATTTAAAAGCAGTAAGGTAAATGACTTTTGATAAGTCATTACTCAAAGACATTGTTTTTCGGTAACTGACACGGGTATAGTTGTCGTGTAAAGGTCACTTAATTTGCGATGAATGTTCTAAAACCACCTTGTTTTATTTGAAGTAAAGAGTTTCAAGTGTTTTAGTAGATGTGCTTGACAATGCTGTTCCTTCTCTTGTCAATTGATCACGATTTTCAATCGTAATTAATCAACAGGTGTTCGTTGGACTTGGATTTCCCTACGAAGGACCCGGACCTTTAGAAGCGGCAATACATGGAACAGTTTTTATAAACCCTAAGGTAACGCTTTATTAGAGAACGATATGGATGGTGGATTATTTTATGGGGCAAATAATTTAATCACTGATATAAACACCATTCAGTAATATTAAATATCAGTTTTCATGCTGATATTTGGTATTACCGAGTAAAAGATTTCTGATTTCCTGGAAAGTCGGGCATCTACCCAGAACTGCGTTTCGAGAGAAACTTCTCCCATTATCAGGCTCGAGAAAAGTATCTCTGGAAACGTACCACAGAATAAGCTTGTAACTCGCGTCATGATAAATTTCCTACAACATTCGCTTCCACCGAGTCCATAAGGTTAAGTATTTTTTGAAACGGGAACGAAAACCGTCATATAGAATATTTTATTCGTTTTAATTTAGGAAGGTGTAGTACAATGATAATAATAATGTAAGGTGTGTTTAGGCGTGCCGCACAGTGTATTAATGGCCTCCTCCAAGTTACCATGACCAATGAAAAAATAATACCAAGGACAAATTCTCATTCTCCTGTGCTCATTTAATTCATCCTCGACTTACTCCACATTGTAGGAATACATAAACTGACCAATGAAAAAATTTTGAATCAACAAGACGATAAAATCATAGACTTTGCAAAAGGCCTCGTCTTCGTCTTGTCACTATCATGTTCAAACGCCGACTAAAGGCTACTGAAAGCTCCACTCCCTGTCCCTCTCTTGTCTTACACTACATTCATAACCAATAAACAGTCATACCAATACTAATGTTAATCTTTTTTATTTTTTAATTATGTACCTACTCCTTTGCTCATGACATGGAAGAGCGGGGTAGTGTATGTCGTTGTTGAGGTTGTATAGTTAAAAATATTTAAAGTATCGCATAACTTTTATCATGGTACATTCAGTCCTGCATATTTAAGTACATTGCTGTTGAGTCAGAAGCATTTTACAGGATGTTGCATTGATAGATAGTATTTATAGTATTTAAGTCATCTTTATACACATATTTTAAAATTATAAACCCTGTAATTACTGGAACTTTGTAAAAACAATACTAGACTGAAAAACGTTTCTGGATTGCCCAAAATTATATATCTTTAAAAACATGATAAGATCAAATTCAAGCTAACTTTGACAAGGTGGAGTGCTTTTAGATGCTTGAATATCGGCGCCAAAATTTTGGAAGTAGCCTCTCAAACGTAAAATGGTTCGGATTCACGTACATATCAAACTATTTGGGGGAGAGGGGTTACCTCATTAAAAATACGAAAAAATCCATAACAAACCATGAATTTGTTTCGTCTTTTTTATTGTGTTGTTTGCATTTTCTCTGTTTACTTATCTTGACTGTGTGTTATACGAAAAAATAAATAGTTACTGCTACGCAGAATAAAAACGTCTACATGTTATTTGAGAGAAGTGAAGAAGTAGGTAGTCAAGCAAACCAAACCACCTATGATGGGGTTTTTGACTTAGCCATGCTATTCAATCGTTTAAACTACACCCATGATATACACTATTGTAGTTCAGCCTTCAGACCGGCCTTTAATAGAATTTTCTGTTTCAGCCCATTATTGATGTGTGCAATTTCATGAAAAGGGAATTCAAATTCTACATATATTAAGAGAAAAATCTGATAAAATACCCATTTTTACATCCATTTAAGTTTTTTTTAGCAGTAGGATATTGATCGGTTATAAGGCTTCTGCCAGAATCTTTTTGCAGCCTTTAAATCACTTTTAGCGCCCAGTTGTTTTACAGCTCTACAGTGAAAAAAATTCTCTCAAGCCCACGCAGTTTGTTGTGGTATTTTTTCCACTACCTTGCTGGCCCTACTGATACAGCCTTTTTCTTTATTACTATGTTACTATTCTTATTTGTTTTTTACCTCCACCACTCCCCACCTTCCACTCGAACCAGATGTTGTATCGCTAAACGTGTAGGAGCAATAGAAAATTAAAAGGTTGTCATAGATTCGCAGAGTATTTACAGAGTAACCAATCGTCGTCGTCGTCGTCGTCGTCGTCGTCGTCGTCGTCGTACATTACAATTACAAAAACATACAATTTTGTTTCTTTAGGGAAATGTTGATTGTATCTATGGTCTTTTTTAGTTTGCTGTACCCAAAAATAGACTAACGGAAGGTTTTTTTAAAGATAAGCCAACTTCGAGAAAGGTTAGTAAACGTGGTAAATAACTTGAGAGTATATATTTTTTTCTGTTTTAGTTGTAGAAAAGTATCTGTATCGTTTTGGTTGGGTTTTTTTTGTCATTTTTTCCAAAGTAAGCATCATCCCAAATCCGACTTCTGTCTTTTTGAAACAGTACTACCAAAAGTGTTTTTACGCATATATATAGTATAGTACTATGGGTTTTTTTCCACGGAGGACAAACATTGTCAGTGCTTCACCAAAATTCAAGGACAGTGGAAAAATTTGAAAGGATTATAACAGACAAGACAAGATCTGGTTTGACTATCGAAATGTTATGATTGTTCGATCCTTTGTTACTATACCTCCTTCATTTCAGTGCATCCATCTCTATCGTTTTTGACGTATCACATAAGAGGAACAAAAAGTTCATAAGTTTCAAAGAAATGAAACCAAAGGGGAATGCACGCTTAGTAAAGTAAGACTGCAAAGTACTATCGAAGTTAGGTCGTCATTTTCTCACCCTTCTCACCAAGACGGTTGCAATCCTGGACGGATGGCCGTTTTGGTAGGCATCTCACTTCAGTAAATGAACGTGACCTTACTCTGTCCATTGCATCGTACTTTTTCAGGTTCCAGCGCTTTAAGTCATTACTTACTGTGCCCATCCATCTCCATTTTGGATTCCTCTATTTCTGTACCATCTACATTCATCTTACTTATTCTCCATAAAGCGTCATCCGCTTCAGTTGAGCAGACATAGCCAAATCACTGCAGTCGTCTTTTCCTCGTGGTTATTGAGACTTGTACACTGCACTGATGGCATTGTAATTTCTGCCAGGTTTTACCAGCCTCGTCACCATTATCCTGGCCCAAGTCCGCTCGATATCGATGACCGCATCAAGTCAGATGAAAAATGTAAAACCACCAGTTAGCAAAGAGGAAACCAATNTGCAAAGTACTATCGAAGTTAGGTCGTCATTTTCTCACCCTTCTCACCAAGACGGTTGCAATCCTGGACGGATGGCCGTTTTGGTAGGCATCTCACTTCAGTAAATGAACGTGACCTTACTCTGTCCATTGCATCGTACTTTTTCAGGTTCCAGCGCTTTAAGTCATTACTTACTGTGCCCATCCATCTCCATTTTGGATTCCTCTATTTCTGTACCATCTACATTCATCTTACTTATTCTCCATAAAGCGTCATCCGCTTCAGTTCAGCAGACATAGCCAAATCACTGCAGTCGTCTTTTCCTCGTGGTTACCAGTTAGCAAAGAGGAAACCAATCATTCTCTCTTTCTGCATTAAAGTATTTTGTTTTTATCTATTGTTTTTGCTTGCTGACAGGCCTGTCCATTAATTATTGTTAATTTCGTTCCTTTGTGGATGCTGCGGCACAATTTTAGGTTTTTTGTGGGTTTTTCTCACTTGTAAATTGGTTCTAGGGAAAAATATCTTATTTGGGCATAAAACCTGGCATAATACAGTAGAGCATCGTGCATAGTACTTAACACATTACAATACACACGTAAAACAACTGGATCGAAAAATATGCTTCATTAAGGACAAAAAATGCAAAGATCCAGTATCAGCTGGGAAAACATTAATATCAAGATAAATGTTAGGGTTGTTAGGGCCAAAGTTTGCGTTTTTGCCCTTACCTGGCTCTTAGTAGCCTGTAAGCGATTTCTTAATTTATTTTATGAGGTTTAGAAATAATTTGCTGTTTTAATCTAAACCTTTTTATTTTTATACCGCGCGTCAAGTGCATCTTGTTGGATATCCCAAGCTGGAATTTTGATGACCTAAAATGCCAGTGTATCAGTATTGTTTTGTCAAAAACATGTTTATGGGACAACTGTTACTTGATAAAGGAACTGAGATAGTATTTTTACCCTTCAAGTGGCATGACTTTCTTCATTATTTTATTTTATGAAACTATGGTTATTTAGATTACGTTTCCTTAAAAAAACCCTATTTTTACAGGAGGATTTGCTCAGTATAACTACAAAGAGTGGAATTTGGCCTAATACCATCTAGAAAGGAGCCCAACCTGTGTTTTACCATTTAATGGTAACACTTAACAATTCGTAATCGTAGGCCACCCTGCCAAACTTTTAGTAGGGTAACAGAATATTGAATAAGTTTAATAAAATTGGAGTACAAACAGCATAAAATGGATTATTGTAAAGATGATGGCGCTTCTCTTTGGTCAGGGTGGTTCTTGTACAAAGGGTCAAAACTCGTTTTCCTATCGGGTTACCTGGTCAAAAATCAACATTGGATTAGGGATTAATGGCTTTTTTAAAAATACAAAATGTCATATATAAATATTTACACATTTGTGTGCAGTCGTGTGTTTTAAGCACCCTTGAAGTCTAGATGCCTGGTGCCACACATTAGCTTACCAAGGGGTAGTAAGACAAGATAGAAATTAGATTATACCAGCTAACTGCGCAGAGTAACGGCCTAACAGAACAGGGAAGAGCATTGTATGAGTAGTAGTCCGAGTGCAGAGCATATTTGTCTTGCATGCAATGACTTCCCGATAGTGAAATTACTTTTACGATTATCTTTTGTGTAGCTCACTTCACAAAACCCCTATATGGAAGACTTTATCGAAGAACCGTACACCTATACAATAGATGTTAAAAATAAGGAAAAAGTACGTGAAGTTTTGCGAAAAATAGCTAAAATGGAGGTAAGTTAGTGGGCTTTTTTCATATATAGTTTAGTTTGTATTGCTCTGAAACCACTGGATACTGTTTGTTGTCATTATTAGCCTGAATATGCCAATAATGGAGCATGGTTTCGTGTATTGCAGGCGCTAAATTGGCCTTTCACTGTTCCATTTTAGTTCCGACTCCTCCATTCCAACCTTTCTCGTTATACTATTTTGTATTCTATTGTACATATTGTTGTGAGTCGCATGCATAAAGATTCAGAGTTTTGAAATGACTCGATTTATCATATTCTAAATTTTAAGTTTTAAACGTAAATCATTACCAGACTTCTTTGCTATTAAAGCAATTTTTGTTTATTTATCTTGTAGCAGGGTTTCCATTGCCAAAAGTTGCTCTATTTTTATTGGAACTCAAACCTAGTCAATTGCTCTGAGCTGCTTTAGTGTTGTCGTGTTTAAGCAAGCACTTTATAGTCTTGATGCTTTTTTAATGCAGTCTTTTCTTTTTCAAATAGAAATTTGAACCTTACTTACCAACAGAATTCACCCAGTATGGTTTTGCAGAAAGACTCCATGCTTACATTCATCACCAAGTAAGATTTACACCTAAGTACAACAGTAGAATGGCGAAAATGAAATTAAAACTTATAATTTGAATACAATCGGAAAAACTCGAGAATTTTTTTTACTTTGATCCGAACTACTCCACCAAGTAATGGAAGGAGAAAACGATCGAGAAGATTGGATGGGTCCAACTATACCAATAGACAAGTAAAAGACGCTGTAGTAGACGTAGAGGCTGATAATATCTGATATGATAAATGAATTTCCTTTTAGGTATTGATATAGATTCATTTTCAATATTAAATTAATCTTTTACTTTCAGATATACTGCTTATTAAGCTAAATTTACACTGATTGAAGAACTTATTCGGCAGTACCTAGCTCGTTGTGAAATGTGCGTCAACAATTTCGACCGCTTTTCAATGTAAATAGGAATAAACATACAAACAAACAAAATGAGGGAACAGAAAGTAGGAAATCCACGTATTTGCTAAGTAAACATAGACGAAAAAGAACGGAAAAATGAGAAGATAAGAAAAAAGGAGCAACTGACCGTAGCAAGCATAAGAGCTTGATCCATCTCCATTTCGGCAACGTAAAAATCGATCCACATTTTTCACAGGAATCAGAAGATGTAATAAGTATATAACTTAATTAGATTTCAATATATATGTATAAATCTAATTTGATAGCAGTGTGTTCTTAGTTTAGAAATACACAGATAGAACTTATTTCTTTAGGTGATATGTAATGTTTTAATGGCATTGCTCTTTTGTATTTAATGGACTACACAAAGTGTGAGTAAATCAACTCGGTATTTTTTTATTTCTCGTAGGATTTTTGCTCATCCACGAAAGATTCTTGGCCTCCTTTGCGAAACAAGCAGCTCTACTTAAGCGAAATCGGAGAGACATGCACAGCGCAATGCAAGGGCAGAGGTATTCATTTGCTGCAATAAGTACAGTTTAACCTTTTCCTTTTTGTAATGGATGGTATTTTGTAAAAGGGTGTCAACAGAAAGACATTTTCTTTAGTTTAAAAAAGCGTCACTGAACTAACGATGTTAAATGAGTCTACACAATATGATGATGTAAAGTGCTACCCTCTTTCTTTGTGATTATTGTGAGTGCGGAATAATGCCCGATCGACTTAACAAATTGTTTAGTTTTAAAAAGCAACTGAGTTAACTATACTGAATGAGTTTTACACAACCCAATGAGTACTACCCCTTTGCTTTGTTATTGTAGACATAACGAGAGGAGAAAAGGTGTCTCTCTGACATTGCGGTCCATTCAACCCATGGTATTTAGGCCAACTCTGTCGGTTGGGAATAATGAACTGATTGGCCAAGATACCTTGAACACCAATGGAACCTAGGCTTTATCAAGTCAGAACTATGTGAGTTTGAATCTCACTGCTGACGATTTCTTTTGTTGACTTGCAAGATAATTTTCAACTCCTTTTTCGCTCAAGTTTTTTGTACTCAAGAATTTTGATTTGTATCTTTTTTTCCCTTCATCTAAATTATTGTTGTTGTTTTTTAACAGTCTCTTAACAAAAGAAAAAAAAAGGTTCATGACTGGATGGAATTATCATTAGTAGCAGCGGATGAGTGTGAAAATGAAAAGTTGACAAATATATTTTAAAACATCTTTCACAGTGTGGATATACCAGAAGTGTTGAGTAATTCCGTCGCTCTATCTTTATCTAAGAAGGCAAAAGCAATTAAATGAACTTACCAAACTCCCACGCTTATGTGTCACACAGTAAAACTGTTATTAAAAGTAATTGTTTTGAGAGTCAAAAAGAGAGCAAAAGAAAAATGTAATGTGCTTTCCCAGAAGATGCAGCACTAGAAATAGAATAATCTCAATAAAAGTCTTATCAACAAGAGCAATCATAATACATGAAAACCACACGCGTTGTACTAGTTACACCAAGTTGTTCGCCTATGTAAAGCGTGAAGATGTTAAAAGTGGAAGTGATGTTTATGCGTTTTCATCTGACTTACGCAGTCTGTGTGCCAAAGTAATTGAGATAACGTCATGGTATAAAAGGCTACGAAGTAGAAGATCATGATAGGCACTGTGTTTTGCCGACAAACCGAAACCACTGGTAAAAGTTGAAACACAACAGCAAGAACTGCTAGCGGAGGAGGTAAATCAAAGCATGAAATGAGGATTGTTTAGTAACTGCAAATTGCCGTCATGTTTTGTGGTAAGGAACATGAAATTTTCCAAATGCAGAGTGAACATTTTGAAATACTACATAAAGGAGGTAGAAAATTTGATTAATTAGGAGTATTATTTGCAAAAGCCGGAAAATGAGATACAGAGGTTCAAAGGCCGATAGCAATTTCAAAGAAATCATTTATCAAACTTGGACCCATGGACACTAGGAAGAGAATAATGGATGGTGTGACCCCGTATGGAGAGAAAATTAGAGTCAATTGAACTGTGGGTTTACAAACATATTTTAAGAATATCATGGGCCAAACATGAAACCAGGGGAAAAGAGGTTAAAGAAAGAATAGCAAGGAAAATGGATAAAATCAGTCATGATTAGACTTGACCCAAAATAGAAAAATCGTGCTCAAAAACGTGATGCTAATTGAACACAAAGAAGGAATGAGAAATAGAGGGAGGCAGCGATTAATGTATATTGAAAATGAAAGTAGATGGATGACAGAGCATATTACAAAGAGGTCGAAGAGAGCCTGTAGGCATACAAGAACTACTACGGCACTTCAGGACAGGAAACTGTGAAAAGCTATGCCCACAAATGACCACATGGGATACGGTATACAAGGAAGAGAAACGACGGGGCTAAGTTGGAATATGAATTGATCTTAGGCGTGGACAACCGAACCCCATACAATGTCGCCTATTTAAGTAATATTTATTAATATTTATGGTATCATGTAGTAAACCTTTTGCTGTTTAACTCCGACGGGGTGTAATTGGTTGTTTTTAATTGTTTCCTTCACAGGTTTGGTTTGCGAAGGAACCTACTTCAATAGTATCAATAAGAGAGAATCATTTCAACGGTATGGGAAAACCAGTGTCAATATTTTGTTAGTTATATTAATATTCAAAACAATAACCATGCTAATAAAATGGAAGTTCGTGTGTATATTAACATTGTGACCGGACGTAATAAACGAAGGATGATGATTTGTCAATTTAGTTGTTGGCTGCCTTCCATATATTAAGTCAGCGAACTTTATCTGGTACCGCGTCATCCGACGTACGAGGCAGTCATCGCCCTCGAGTTGGATTGATCACTAGCCATTGTCTTCACATCACTTTAGAACCTATTGACTCTTGAATTCTAGCTTATTTGTCTGGTGCTAGCTCATTTTTGGTTTTCCACTTTCCATTCTTTCCGTGAGGATCCATAGCATCACCTGGTTGGCAAGTCTGACAGCCGTGAAGCATGCCCCATTTAGTTGCCCCGCCGCTTGCAGATTCCGTTCGACACATGTATTTGCATTTGCATCTTTATATTCGTTTTGGGTAGTGAATCTTGATACCCAGTGTGGTGCATAAGAACGCCCGGAGGTATTTTGAGACAAAGGACGTCAAGTTTGTTTATTTGGCCCGGTTTTGGATGACGTCCCATAGCTATACAGTAAAGTGGGCTTGAAACGAATTATTTTTTTCAGCACTGCTCATCTTTTCTTTTTCTAAAATTGTTTAAATTTACTGCTGACTTGTATAGCCAAGCAGATACTTGTTCTCACCATTTCAGTGTGGGTATCATTTGGTGTTTGGGATGCTTATAATTAGAAAATCCTTTTGAGAGACAAATATTAATTGGTATGTGGGAATGTAAGAAAAGGTATATGTTGACCTCTTTGTTATACTTTCTTTGTAAAAGCCTGCAGAAAGATAAAGAAGAAGTTTAGGCACCCTCGAGGGTACCACAAGATTCACGTAAGAGAAAAATAGACCACAAGGCTGTGTGTAATGATGCTTCACGTTGTATGTTGGGGATGTTGGTAACTCCATTTACTAAAGTTTCGTAAACCATTCTTACCATAACGAGGCATTATTTGCCCACATCTCTGAAAAAACCCACTAAACAGTACTTCTGAAATACATGTCGCACTATGCGAGATAAGCTTGTTTGTTTCCCAAATAAAACTATTCAACCTTAAGTGATTCGAGTGCACAACCTTAAGTATTAGTGAACAGTATCATTAACTGAGCTGTATAGCAATACCAGTTATTTAATCTGAAAGTAACGTCCTAACTTATTTGGATCCTTGTTCAGGTATTTAAAACTGCCATAAATGTAAACAACCCGTAACTGCTGGTTCTGGTTTGAAATGCAAATTTGCACCGACGACTGCCAGATTAAAATATTTATTTATTGATGTATATTTGATTGATTGGTAATTGCAGCATTAGAACTTTAAAAATATGGACTTGTAATTACAATTTGCTGTATATTATAAAACTGCTATTAATATTTTCCCTGTAATTGTCAACTGAAATAGCTTTATTTCTAGTTAAAGCACAATTCATGGCAACTACGTTTGCAGTCGTTAACAGTATTTCATACCCTGCTAATTGTACTCATCAAAAGCCTATCACCATTTTAACGTCATTTTTGCCAGTAACTGGGCTCAGACGATGCCCTTCAGAAGAACTTAGTTGTGCCTGAGGCATTTTTTGGCCGGATCCCCTTCCTGACGCCAACCAGTGGCTTTTCCGTTGGAAAAGATCGATTTTTCTTCTCACCAGACATATCGAACCCCGAACTTCTTTGTTACAGTACAACTGCACTGACCATGAAGCCACGCCCCCTTCACGAATGTGTGTACTGAGGATGGTAAAGAGTTATTTTAACGATCATAATTTACTAAGTGATTGTACGGTCTACTTACACAAAGACATTGGAACGCTTAAATTGGGATTCTGTGCTAATATACTAAGTGGAGATAGTATATGTTGCGTATTTTTTCTCTTTTAGCTTTCGAATTCGCTGCTTGCAGACCCGCCCTAGTGACCTCGTACATGCACCATCATATGAACCGCAGACTGGTACTTGTTACTTGCAAGGAAATGGTCTTAGTTTTAGTTGTGATGGACAGACAGATACACTTAGAAGACTCTGTCCATGTCGGGACTTCATCAAAGGACAAGTAGCTATTTGTGAAAATTGTCTAAATTGAATATGAAATAGAGTAATTTAAATTTGTACTATGTCAACAGCTATGTAATGGCACTTAAGCTTGAATACCATAACATGAAGCGTATCATGATTGATTTTTTTAAATGAATATACTGGATATACTATTGGTGTTTTGGTTCAATGTACGTCCGGCAGTATATCTACCAAATTCTGGCTCAGAAAGTGCTAATATACTTTCTTGATTTTATTCTTGATTGTAGGGTAACCTTTTAGGTACTTAAAACTGCATCTGTGGTAGTATGGTACATGGTGTACAAATAGATATATGCCTACCACACTGATTTTGAAGCAGTGTCTGGCTGTCATGGTCACATGCTCTACCAATGAGCTATTGAGGCTGCCTTTTCAACCAGATCATTTAAGATTTATTTAACTTGATCGCACTATTCTTTCTCCATCTTGAAAGTAGTAAGGTTGGCATATATTTTTCATTTTCCCACAATTCCAAATTCTCACCCTCAATATTACTTTTGATAATTTTCCTTTTCCACCTTCTTTGGTAGGACAAGTTGTTTTTCCCCTTGAAAGAAAACCGTTGTTCTCTAAAAGGCTCAGTCTTGTATGTCTGAATCGGATACGATATCCTGCAATAGGGAGATGGGGGAAGGATGTCGCATTTGCGTAAGGATATGATTGTAAAATGATCTGGTTAAGAACGCAACGCTGGTAACTCTGATGTGGTAAAACATTTTGTTATGATAGTCATGGGTGTTGATTTAAAGTCGGTTTGATGCACGCACGTTTTTCATATCTCCATAATTCCAAATCCTCCTCTTCAATTTTTTTTTCACAATCGTCTATAAATAAAGAATGTATTGATAATTAAACCCCCTTCTAGATAAAAACAAGAAAGAAGAGCTATATGGAGGGTCTATCTGACATGCACAGCGGATCCTGAAAATATAGCTTGACATCTTGGCTTATCAGTGTAATACTCGAGTATTAGAATATAATAGAGTGCTTAGCGTTAGAATTATTAAGAAATTTGTGTTTGTTTGGTAACTGAAAATAATCTGCTTATCAACTACAACAATGTAACCGATTTAGGTTCGATCCTCGCGGAGACTCATTGGCTTTTAAAATGTTGAGAGACATTTCGGTTACAACTGACCATTTTAGTATTAATTTATATCAACCAGATAGCTGCATTTTACGACCTAAACCTGCCTTATTTTGGCGTTCTTTGTGACAATGTCAAGCTGGATTTGTGCTATTTAAGATGCTATGCAGAAACCCCCATACTAATTGTTAGACTACATGATTAAAAATCCCGTTTTTAAATGAAAGGTATCTTGCATGTTAGACTAGAGCAAGGCCCTTACCCCACTTTGACTTACTTGACTTAAGCCTTTTCACTCCGGCATGGAGCATAGGCCGCTAACAATCTCCCCCCATCTACGTCTGTCCTGGGCTACGGTCATGATGGTGTGCCAACTATGTCCGCTGTCTTTCATCTCCAGTTCTAGACTTCTACGCCAGGTGGCTCTTGGTCTTCCTCTTTTTCGTCTGCCTTAAGGGTTCCATCGCAAGGCCTGCCGAGTAATCTTGCCCTCGTCTTTCCTAAGGGTATGCCCGATACATGTCCATTTCCTTTTCCTTATCTGTAGTGGTGGACGAAGCTGACTTGTTTGTTCCCTTAGGTCTTGATAGTTAATACGGTTTCGCCACCCAATTTTCACGATCCGTCGGAGACATCTGTGGATGAATGACTGGATTTGGCTGTCTGTCACCTTTGTAGTGCACCAAGTTTCAGCTCCATTTATCAGTACAGATTTCACATTTGAGTTGAAGATCCTGAGCTTTGTTTTGCGATCTCTCTTGACCCCCACACTTTGTTGAGGAGGCTGTCCTTGCTTTCGCTATTCCTGTCTTGATGTCTTGTTGGGCACCGCCGGTCTCATTTAGTATGCTTCCCAGATAAGTAAATGACCTAACTTCTTCTATATCCCCGCTTGTTAACCTAATGCTGTCATCCTTCTTTGCATTTATTCTCATGACGTTTGTCTTGTCCGTGTTTATTCGCAGTCCAACTTTTGATGCATTGGCTTTCAAGATTGAAGTCTTGTCTTGCATCTGTTAATATGCGTACGATAGTGGAGCAATGTCATCCGCAAAATCTAGGTCGTCTAGCTGATGCCAAAGGGTTCACTGAATCCCATTCCTTTTGTCCTTTTTTGACTCCTTCATTATCCAGTCAATTGCCAAAAAGAAGAGGAATGGGAAGAGGAGACATCCCTGTCTAACTACAGTCTTGATGCTGAATTTCTCTGTTGCAGTACCTCTGTGAAGGACCTGACATGCCGTATCCTCGTGGGTGTTCCTTTTGATAGCTATGTATTTCTGTGGAATCCCATAATGCGCCATCAAACCCCATAGTGTCTGTCTGTCTAAACTATCAAAAGCTTTTTCGAAGTCTATAAAGCTCATATAAAGTGAGCTGTTTCACTCAAGAGGCTGCTCTGTGATGATCCTAAGAGTGGCGATCAAGTCAGTGCAAGACCTTTCGTTCCTGTAACCTGCCTGCTCGTCTCTGAGCCAATTGTCAACAGCCGTTTTCATTCTGTCTAGTAGAACTGTTTAAGACCCTCTCTAAAACAGATAGCAACATTATTCCTCTGTAATTCTTACACTGACTCAGGTTTCCCTTCTTTGGTAACTTCACTATCTACCCTTTCTTTCCACTCTTGAGGTATTCTCCTTTCACCTGTGTTCAAACAGCGGCTGCAGCATGTCTGCTGAAGTGTCCACATCTGCCTTCAGTGCTTCAGCTGGAATCCCATCTGGTACTGCTGATTTGCCATTTTTCAGTGACATGATGCCCTTCTTGATTTCCTCTCCGGTGGGGCTGTGTAGGGGCATTCGCAACATTTTTTTCCGCCGGAGCGATATTTGGTCTCTCTTCAGGTGCTGATCTGTTCAGCAGTTCACTGAAGTGTTCTTTCCATCGGTCTGTCTGCCTTTCAAATGTTGTTATAGCGACACCATTGTTGTCCTTTTTTGGCTTCTCTGGGGCCCTCCTATTTCCTGCTAGGATTCTGGTGATGTCATATAACTCCTTTATATTTCTCTGTCCTGTTGCTGTCTCTGCTCTGGTTGCCAAGTCGTCAACAAACCTCTCTTGCCCTGCTTAACACTCTGTTTCACTTCTTTGTGCTTTTTTCGATATTCTTCTTCAAGCCTCGTCTTTGTTGCTCTTGTCCGGGCACTATTTAGTGAATTCTTCACCTTCTTCCCCTCATCCACCTTATCTAAAGTTGCCTCTGATATCCACGGTTTGTATTGCTTCTCTCTTCTACCCAGTTCTTCTCCGCATGTTGCCTTCCAGTTCTCCTTGACCCTCTATAGTTTCCTCTTCTGTAATCACTTTCTGCAGAACCTCAAATCTGTTTCTCAAAGTCACCCGTTATTGTTGCACATGCTTCTGCTCCTTTAATTTCTCTGTGTTGAATTGCACCCTTGTAAATGAGTAAGTGCTTCAGTTGTAGCTTTCCTTCCACCAGGTGATTATCTGAAACTGCATCTGCTCCTCTCTTACTGCGAATGAATTTTTTGCTTACACAGATGTGTTTAATCTGGTTTTCAGTATTTCCGTCCGGTGACACCCATGTTATCCTGTGGACATCCTTGTGAGGGAAGACTGATCCACCGATGACTAGGCTGTTTTCAGTGCAGACGTCTGCTAACATCAGGCCGTTCTCATTCATGGTACCCAGTCCATGTCTCCCCATGACTGCTGTGTAGCCGTGGTAGTCCTGTCCAATCTTTGCGTTGAAACCCCCCATAAGGATAACCATCTCTCTCTCATGGATACCATTTACCACTGTCTGAAGCCTGTCATAAAATTCCTCCTTGACATCTACATCTCCATCATTTGTTGGGGCATAACACATTATGGTTTTAAGTGTGATTCTCTTGTTTGTCGTCTTGAATTTAGCAGCTAGCATCCTTGAATTGATTGGCTACCATCCTATAAGGGCTTGTGCTGCTTCTCTTGACAACATGATTCCGACTCCCTCCATGTGTGGTGCATTTTCTTCTTCATGACCTGCATAGAGCAAGGTCTCCCCTGTGCTCAGTCTGGTTTCCCCAGAATTTGTCCACCTGGTCTTACATAGACCTAGACCAAATTTATAGCTCCTCGTCTCCTTTGCTACATTCCCACTCTTTCCTCCTTCGTACATAGTTCGCACATTCCATATTCCGAATCTGATTGGCTTCCTTGTCGAAAGGAAATACCATCTTTTAGCTTCCCTAAGACTTTCACTAGCTGACATCATATTTCCTCTTCGAGGAGCTCCTTGACGACGGTTGCCGGTAGTGTTGTTGATTGTCTGCGTTTTTGTAATCTGTTTTATCCACTGACGGGGGATTGGCCCACCAGCTTCACCAGAGCCCTGTTAGCCAGCATTACCTGTTTCCACTTCCCACGACGGGGAGGTAGGTTTGGACTNCCCTTTGCTACATTCCCACTCTTTCCTCCTTCGTACATAGTTCGCACATTCCATATTCCGAATCTGATTGGCTTCCTTGTCGAAAGGAAATACCATCTTTTAGCTTCCCTAAGACTTTCACTAGCTGACATCATATTTCCTCTTCGAGGAGCTCCTTGACGACGGTTGCCGGTAGTGTTGTTGATTGTCTGCGTTTTTGTAATCTGTTTTATCCACTGACGGGGGATTGGCCCACCAGCTTCACCAGAGCCCTGTTAGCCAGCATTACCTGTTTCCACTTCCCACGACGGGGAGGTAGGTTTGGACTCACCCTACTTTACTTTACGTAAACGAAAGAACCGTCAGGAGTAGTGAAGGTCAAAATCCAGAATACTAATTCGTATGCACGTGTTAATATTATTATCAATCTTTAATGGCAGTACTTTAATGTTGACTGGTGTAAAACAGAGCGGATTAAAATAGGGTTAAATAATATCAAGAATTAACTTCAGTTTTATCTTATGGATAGCATACAATGCGTTTAAGATGACACAGCAGAACGTTATTGGGACAAACCCGATCTCTTTAGTTAGTAACTTTTTAGAAATCCTTCTGCTTTTAATCGACACTGTTGGGTAATACCCGTGTGAGTTATCTATTTCTTCTTTCACAGCCGCTTCTAACCCTGTAGTTTTCCATTGGTAGGTACAATTTTAGAGACGTTTATTTTCTTTGATATGAGTAGTTGCCATCTTTTCTTTTTAATTTCAAACGTAGTGCTGTTTTTTTTTATTTGAATTCTCTTCCTCTCTATTAGAATAGATTAGAATTTTTATTGAGTTATAGAATATTGAGAATTTTTCTTGGTTTTAGTATGAGAGACTTGAAACTTCGGTTTCCATGTTTTATCTTGCCTTTTAACACATAGCCATATTTTTTCGTGCTGACTTAAAGTAAGTTGATTTGTTTAATAAATAAAACTTTGCAGTAAAGCGGCAGGTTGAAATTCATTGGATTTAAATTATTAACAACTTATGACAATAGATTTGAAATGATTTTGAAAATGTTCTGATAAGAAAATTGTTGAAATGGAATGTAAGTATTTTAATGGTTGATGTTTTTAGCCAGAACGTTAGCTTTTTTGATTTATATAAAGTGGCTTTGTATTTTCCAGGGTTATAGCCTTTTGTATACTAGGTTTTGTTGCTATAAATGATAATTGTATTCGCTTGAAACACCCTCGCAGTGTTCCATTTTTCTTCTGTGATGAATTTTGATCTATTAAGAATACCTGAAGGTAGCTGTAACTTGGAACTCCTCGATCCGTATGGCACGATATTTCAACAAGATTGCTGTGCACAGTGGAAAGTTGTTACTCTTTTTTAAATTTACGCTTCGTTGCCAAATACAGGAATGACTAGTTCGAGTACCCGTATCTCTTCAGCTAACACGTCGGTCATGACATTCTTGATGTCTTGTTGGTCCTTAATCTCCAAATACGTTTCACATATACCCTTTCGTACCAGTCACTTTGATACAGAGAATATAATTAATATCGTACTTAGGTTGGTGTGGAAATGCTACAAGATAGAGCGAGTGGAGTGTTTGGTCATTCATGAATTAAATAATAATAATTAAATAATCACCAAAATCACATTTATTTGCGATACATTGTGTCATCGTGGTTTGAATGTGTTACTTTTTTTACCTGATTTGCTGTACAACTAAAGAAAGAAAGCATTTAAATGGTAGGTTTTGTATTCCAATGTTCAACATATATTTGTGATCTGTAAAAACACACTGTACAACAACCTTGCGGTTGTAACAATTACAATGTTGTGGAAGTAAAACCGATTTCTGTTTTTCTGCTTAGCAGCTGCAGAAACGAACCAATACCTTTCTCTACAAGGTATTGTTTATCAAATGCTAATGCAAATGGTTCAATATCAGCCCACAATTTCGGGTACTAATCAATGACGCCATTCCGTAACCCATAGTATTGTGATGTGCCAATCACAACTTCGTTGAACTGTCATCCGTCAAATCAATACTCAATCTTTATATCTTCGTAACTTGCTTCTTAAGGGTTAATAACCAAGCTAGGCATACGGAAATGAGTAAAATGGACCCTTCTTTGCTTTCTTGAGTGACAGCAATGTCTTACGAACATTTTTTGTTTGCCTCGGAAAATTATGAAATTCTCGCTAAGTGATGTTTTATTGGTAAAGTGATGAATGCACTGATTGTATCTTTGATTTTGATTTGGGTCATTCCCTGTCCCTACATATTAGTATTCACTTATCTATCATAAAATTTGTTGCGCTGAAGTACGCGACATAACATCCTTATTCAGCGAGGCTTTAGGAAAGATCAGGATCATTGCCATTTGAAATGCCACTTTGATATCTACAGGGGTGTAAAAACTATTCTAGGCACGTGTTCACTTTTATTATTATGTCATTTCCATGGTCATTTCCAGGGTTAAAAACGCGAGTTTATTTACGAGTTCATTGATAATATTCAGCGATTAGTAAAAAAATAATATCCAGTAAGATTGTATATATTTGAGGACCTTCTTCCTGTAAGAAGACAATAAACCATTGGCCTTTTCACCATGCTTTGTACATGGAAACCCGTTATTATATCGTGAGATTACCTTGCTGCCAAGATATTACAACTATAAAATTTACAAGAACTTTACGAAACCGTCTTCTTGGAGAAGAAATCCACAATCTTACCAGAAAATCTCTCACTTGCCCTAAAGATATTGGAATCAATGGAACTAAAGTTGGAAAACAGTGTAGATTTCGAAAATTCGTACGATAAACAGCTTAGTGGGAAAACGAGGCTTTGAACTCTAACCGACTTAAAGAAACCTAAGAATAAGAAGGGAACAAGGTATTATATAACTCACGCTGTTGTATATTGTATGGGAAACGCCTGGACCATTTTCTGATGAAGGCAGGAAACCTTCGAAATTCACATTTGAATGCTAGGATTTGGGGAAAACAAAGTTACAGTATGCACAAATATCAGTAAGATGTCCATTAAGATTAGACAACCATTCGCAGATCAATAAGACGATAGATTCTCTAGACGAATGCGAATACCACAACTGTGTCAGACGTAATGAAATATGATGAAACGTGTTGCTCTTGGAAAAAAAGCCACCCCCAGAATTTGCACAGACGGTTCTAAACAAAGTTGCAGACAATAACATGGATGAATTCCATCTTACAGCATATTTATTGAAGACTGACTACGAGAAACTTGGAAAATGGCTCGGACACTAAATAAGACCATCGTTCTCTTGCACTAATTCCCTTACACGAGGTGTTAAGATAAAAAATACAGAGTGGATTCCATGTTTGTTCAAGGACATCAGGGGGTTAGACATTTTAAACAGTGGTGTTAAAAGTACCTCCGAGTAAAATGTAAAACTTAAAAGAAAAAGGATTACGTGAAATAACCTTTCAATTGAACTTCTCTGTTTTTTACACTTTGAAAAAACTTTCAATGGCGTCAAAAATATTCCCATCAAATTTTTCTCGTTAGGTAAAATCGTCGTCATCTCCGTTCTGTTCATCCTCTGCTTCACTCTCGTCATTTTCACTCTCATTTCAATTCCTGGACAGATGCCATTCACTGCCTCAGGTAGGTCTGTTGTGGAATGGATACAGCAGCCAACAGTTGAAGGGAGGGTACTGGCAATAGTTAAAAGGTTGTTTATAAATTCCCGAGTGAGTTAAGAGAAGGTTTAAGCTTTTAGAATCCTTAACGTTTTTCAAAAAATGACGTCAACTTTCACCCTCCTCTCACGCCCAACCCAAAATATTGTCAACCGCTGTCAACATTTAGGTACCCCCTCCCCCCTTTAAGTGGTTGACGTCATTTGTGAACTATCCCTAACCTTGTGACTCCATAAATAGAGATTTTAATGGAAGAAATTATACAATGAAAGAATTTAGACTTTCTAAAAAATGTTTATTTCTGGCCTGTGACCACTTATCGTTACCAGAAGTAAAAAAAGAGGAAACAAAGGTATAATTAAAAAAGCAAAAGATGACGATGAGCATTGGAATTTAAAGGAAGGTCAAGCTTATTCATAATTTAAGAGGACGAAAAAAGTTTTCAAACTTTTGATGTGTGATGGAATAACTAGGGGGATAACAAAAAAAATTTATAACTGTTTCCAAAACAGTATCCAGATGAGTATTTCCGTCAGAATGTGTTAAAGGCTTGAAAAACCTTTAAGGGAGGAACAAGGGAAAAACTCCTTGGAACCATTTTTATAGAATCACCTGTAGAATAGCGAGAGATATGCAACATTACAACAATGAGAAAGGGGTAGAGTTGCATTTTCAATGCCACGTTGGATATGATTGGGAAGTTGGGGGGGCAGGCAGGAGCTCCAAATACCACGATGACCATACTCTATGCAAAGCCTAGCCAACGTCTCATAGACATTAAAGGTGTCTGTAGGAGAAAGACATGAGTAAACACGATAGTGGAGGCTTGCCTTTATTTCTGGAGACTTGATAACCGCTTAAATGTATTGACTCTAAAAAAAGATATTTTAAAAAGATGCCCAAAATTGAGTGAGAAGCTATCGGAAACCCCGATCAACATTCGTCAAAAGAAGATGGTTTGCTTCCAATGAATTTTCGCAGTAGTGTCATCTGCAAAGATTCCAATGTCATATATAACTGTCTAAGGAAAGCCAAAAGGAAAAACAATGAAGTCCTCAAGATTGACCCTTGCGAAACTAGTGAATTTATAGAGGGTAAAAAAAGATTTGAAATCAATGACATTTTTTATCATGCAATTCTTCAGAAAAAAGATGCTATTACATTTAAATTGTTTTTGAAATGCCACACGATCTCAGTTTAAGAAGGCCAGAATGCAAAAGCTTATCAATTTTTTTTTTGCAATGTCAAGGGCAATAGTCTCGCAAAAACGGTCGAGAGCATGATAAAATCGCTTAGTAATGACAGTAATGAGGTCTGCAGTGAACCAAGGTCTACAGAGACCTTAGGGTTTACCGTAGAAGAGATGATGGGACTCGTAAGTGTAAAGCAATATGACCCTAAATAAGTCGTTCAAACAACTTGCTGCAGATTTGAAGCAAACTGATAAATCGATAACAGAATCATTCTTCAGCATTTTTAAAGACCGGAACCATAGATGTGCCATGGTAAGAAGAAAGAAGGCCAGACTTTGAAAGACATTTATTGAAGCATTTTAAAAGCATTGAATAAAGCTCGAGAAGACATTTTTGAGGGACAATAGTAAAGTTGTTATTGGAACTGGACGCAGTGGATGAATCCACAGATTAAATCACCGCAGCAACAAAAAGCCGAAGCAAAATTTCTGCCTTATCTTTTGAAGTCAATACTTGAAAAGTATCAGAATACAAAGGAATGTCAGATTTATCTTTACTGAAAACGTTGTTGTAATTCCTGCAAAGCTTTTTTGTATCAAGAAACAACATTACTTTTGCAATTGCTATCATGTCTAAACTGATGGAAAATAGATTGGGGTGTGATAAAGCTGCAGTATATGCAGGTGCAAACCAAGAGAAAGAATGGGATTTTGCCTACTATTGTCAATAAGGTACAAAATCACCTATACCCATCTGTACCTAGGACATGATTTAACAAACACAATTTTAGCAGGAAGTTGAAAGAAGCATTTTCAAGAATTTCAATCAGGATTTCACAAAATATTTGTAGTCATCCCCGGATTTGATGTTAGAAGAGCGATGTGATGGAGATTAATACAAAAAAGCTACCAGGGATGACATGGAAACAGATACCTCCATATGGTTAGAGTTACCAAGAGAAGAGCCATAATAAGCAAAAAATAGATTGGGATTGGAAACAAGACAAAGGGTGAACAAAGAAGGATGATACCAAGCATTACCAGAAATGCTAGTGGGGAAGCACACAATTCAGGTCAAATATTGAGATAAGGGAAGACATGGGTATGCGGGTTCAGTCAGAACCTCAGGGTGTGCACAACCCTGCCCTGCACAGTCCCCGGATTGCCCTTTGACAAGGCGTACTACCCGCATAGCAACCCCTCCTCTTTTCAGCCCACCCTGCCCGAGTAGGGGCGGCCCTTCCTTGGGCGATTGAGCTTCATTGGAGAAACTACAAGTCAAGGATAGCCACTCACTGCCTTGTGAGTTAGGATCTTTGATTCAAATGATAGGCCCACTACCGATAACTCTGGTTGGCGTCTGCAAGGACATGCGGCCATTAAAAACCTCGCCAAAATCAATCATACGGAAAACTTAAACCACGATCATACCGGATCGGTCGAGGTCCGGGTTAACAACGACCGCCACCGACGTTGGAAACCAGCAGAACGTTGATGGAAATTTGGTTACTGTTGGTCAACGTAGGAGGAAGAGAGGAGGTAGAAAGAAGAAAGAAAGGTGCGAGAAAAGAAAGAAAAGGCAAACGACTGTAAGCATTGGCACCCTCAATGTTGGAACAATGACTAGAAAAGGAAGAGAATTAGCAAATCTCATGAGAAGAAAAAATATTGATATCTTATGTATTCAAGAAACGAGATGGAAGGGAAGCAAAGCAAGACAGCCTGGTGATGGATATTTTTCTCTCGTGGAATCGACAGCAGAAATGGTGTGTGGATAGCTGTAGCAGAGGCCTATGTAGAGAGTATTCTCAAAGTGGAAAGAGCCTCGGACAGGGTAATGGGTGTGAAGCTGGATGTTCAAGGCACACCTCTGAACATAGTCTGTGCATATGCACTACAGGCTGGTTGCGCAAGGAAGAGAAAAAAACATTCTGGATTGACATGGATGCCATGCTAGCAAGAATCCCCAGAAGTGAAAGAATTTTTGTTGGAGCAGATTTCAATCGACATGTCGGGGAAGGCAACCGTGGCGATGAAGTTGTGTTGGGAAAATATGGCAATGGCAGAAGAAATGAGGAAGGTCAGAAAATAGTGGACTTGACAATGAGAGCAGATCTGGCAGTGCTAAACACCCATTTCAGGAAAAAAGAAGGTCAGAGAGTGACCTATAAAAGTGGAGGAAACAGTTCACAGATTGACTACATGGCTTGTGGAAGAGCAGTAGGAGCAGGGAAAGAGGATGCAGCTGACCGTATGACGTGAAGGAGACTTATCCGCTGTGGTGACTCCTAAAGGGAGCAGCCGAAAGTAAAAGGAGAAGATTGACATGGGGAAAGATGTGACTTCAAGTTTATCATTGGAGTGAGAATTCAAACACTAAATATGATAAGGAATGAAATCGCCAGATATTAACATATTATTGGATTGCAAAGAAAGGCAGGAAGGGGTAGATGGGAATTAATAAAGAAAAAAACGTAAGTAGTTAGAATGAATCAATGCAAGGCGCAACCAGATAAAGTAATGTTGGATGCTTTCAAAACTAACCACATGTGCAATTGATAATGAGTCCTGAACAAAGATTCATAGACTAAATGTATGACGATGGAAAAGCTTACAAATAGGAGGAAAAAAATATCGTCAGCATCAAGTCTCGTTTATATTTTTAAAAACAGCCACTAAGTAAGACCACACCCAAACAAACCACGTGCCTTCTTATTCCTTAGTAGATGTGTTATTGTATCCTGTATATTTTGATGCTTTACAACTGCAGTACGAGTAACCCTCAGTCAATAAACTTCAAAAAATTTTACTCTCATCATTCCTCATCAAGTACTTGTAACTTCCAGAACAAAACATTGAACAGAACTTAATCATACATACGTTCGGGTTGAAAAGCATGAGGATAAGAACAGATACTTTTGCTGTAAAGTCCATTCGGATGTTGTGTGTATTATGCTTATATTAACTTATTCATATGCTATCAGATAATAACATGCTNAATAAGAGAGTGGAACGTCGATCTCATAGACAAGAGCGAAGTAAAGAAGGCTTTGAAGAAAATATAGAATGGGAAATCTTTAGGCCCTGACAACATCCCCATCGAAGCATGGAAATGCTTAGGCTCACAGAGCCATGAAACACTAACAAAACTTTTCAACCAAATCCTTGTCTATAAGAAAATGCCCGAGGAATGGAGAAAACGTATCCTTATACTTGTATATAAAAACAAGGAAGATGCGCAAGAATGTGAAAATTACAGAGGTATCAAGCTAATTTGTCACACAATGAAGCTGTGGGAAAGGATTTTAGATGCAAGGTTAAGACAGTAAGTGAGCATATGCAAGCAACAGTATGGCTTTATGCCAGGGAAAAGCACTACAGATGCGTTAATTGCTCTGCACGCACTGCTAGAAAAGTACGGAAAAGGACAAAAGGAGCTGCATTGTGTCTTTGTAGACCTGGAGAAGACATATAATAGGATACCCAGGGGAGAGGTATGGAATTGTATGAGAAAGGCAGGAACAGCAGAAAAGTTTGTAAGATTGGCTCAGGATATGTTCAAAGATAGTATGACTGTTACGTGAAGTCCTGTTGGACTAACTGAGTGGTTCGAAAACAAAGTTGGACTGCACCAAGGGTCCGCTCTCAGCTCGTTTAAGTTCGCCATGGTGATGGACGTGCTAACAGACGAAGTAAGACAAGATGCACCCTGGAATATGCTGTTTGTAGATGACATTGTTCTTTGTAGTAAAACAAGAAATGACGCGGAAGAGCAATTGGAAAGATAGCGCCACGCCCTGGAGAAAAGAGGAATGAGAGTAAGCCAAGCGAAGACGGAATATTTGGTGCTGAATGGGAGAGATGAGGATTAAATTCAACTGGAAGGAAGAGAGATGAAAAAGGTAGAAGACTTCAAATATCTAGGATCCACTGTACAAAGTGATGGAGACTGCAACAGAGAAGTAAAAAGGAGAGTGCAGGCTAGATGGAATGGATGGAGAAAAGTGACAGGAGTGATGTGCGACAGAAAGCTAAGTGCCAAGGTAAAGGGAAAAGTTTACGAAGCAGCAGTACGGCCAGCCATGATGTATGGACTCGAAACCATAGCAACAACCAAGAAGCAAGAGAGTGAGTTGGAAGTTGCCGAGGTCCGAATGCTCCATTGGTCGCAGGGAGTCACCAGATTGGATAGGATCCGAAACGAAAGCATCAGGGTCACAGTACATATAGCAAGACTGAGAGATAAGCAAAGAGAAGCAAGACTGAGGTTTTTTTAGGCATGTGATCAGGAGAGAGGAAGACTACATTGGGAAAAGAATGTTGGAAATGAGGGTGCTGGGACGAAGGAAAAGAGAAAGACCAGAGAGAAGACACTTGAATGCAATAGCAGAGGATATGAGAGCAGTAGGAGCAAGGAAAGAGGAAGCAGCTGACCGTATGAAGTGGAGGAGACTTATCCGCTGTGGCGACTCCTAAACGGAGCAGCCGAAAGTAAAAGGAGAAGATTGACATGGGGAAAGATGTGACTTCAAGTTTATCATTGGAGTGAGAATTCAAACACTAAATATGATAAGGAATGAAATCGCCAGATATTAACATAGTATTGGATTGCAAAGAAAGGCAGGAAGGGGTAGATGGGAATTAATAAAGAAAAAAACGTAAGTAGTTAGAATGAATCAATGCAAGGCGCAACCAGATAAAGTAATGTTGGATGCTTTCAAAACTAACCACATGTGCAATTGATAATGAGTCCTGAACAAAGATTCATAGACTAAATGTATGACGATGGAAAAGCTTACAAATAGGAGGAAAAAAATATCGTCAGCATCAAGTCTCGTTTATATTTTTAAAAACAGCCACTAAGTAAGACCACACCCAAACAAACCACGTGCCTTCTTATTCCTTAGTAGATGTGTTATTGTATCCTGTATATTTTGATGCTTTACAACTGCAGTACGAGTAACCCTCAGTCAATAAACTTCAAAAAATTTTACTCTCATCATTCCTCATCAAGTACTTGTAACTTCCAGAACAAAACATTGAACAGAACTTAATCATACATACGTTCGGGTTGAAAAGCATGAGGATAAGAACAGATACTTTTGCTGTAAAGTCCATTCGGATGTTGTGTGTGTTATGCTTATATTAGCTTATTCATATGCTATCAGATAATAACATGCTAAGGATATATGAAGACTTAAAAAAATGCTCCTAAGAAGACTGGAGCCCAGCAAACTTTTTATCATTGTCAGAAAAGAGGGTGCATGCTAGAAATTGATTGGCCTGTGAAAATGCACTGGTTCGAAACCAATTTAGTCCACAAATACTTTTCACTTTTCTATTATTTCAAGTCCAATCTTTTAATATTATTTTAATAAAACGGTTTGTAATCAAGCCATCTTTCAATAATCATCCATTTGTCATAAGTTCCTTCAGCTAACCAGTGGAACTATATCATTTTCATTATTAGACATCATATGTTTATGCCTTTTACGACACCTTATTTTGACTTAACAGTTCTAGCATACAAGTAAAGTCAAGTTAGTGTTTTGTGGATGAGATTGATGGTGAGATTGTTGATTGCAAACCAACACAAGAGAGAGAGAGCTTTTGTCTTTTAGTTTAGATTCACTATCATGATGTATCGATACATATAACCATGTATTATTTTACTTAAACCTAAATCGTTTGTAGTATGAACCCTCCTTTATTCAATTTGTAATGCCAATGCCGGACGCATTCAAAGTCTATTTTCAGTGAAATTTACCTTTTGGAGAATAATAGAGACTTTTCCAAGTAAGAAAAACTTCTTTCTTGACGTTTTTCTTCTTAAGTCATCAAACTAAACTTTCAAAATGTTAGGACTCTCGATTATTGGCCAGTTAAGAAAACGAAATGCTAAATGAGGTGAAATAATAACACTTGTAGGATGATATACTTTCCTTATGTTAAAAAACAACACAAGTATGGCATATTAATCTAAAAAGTTATATGGACGCCCCTAACACCCATATTGTCAAGTGCGCTCTAGAGTTTTGGTTTATCAAATATACAAATGACCTGTTGCCCTTTATGTCTCCTAACGAAAAGTTCTGTTTGTCACTGCTAATGGTTGGGTAGATCTAGGATTGTGAATTGGTCAAGTTAATATTTAGGGTATGTTCGTTGATCAAGAGGAAACCCTGTAAAAAATAAAGTTATAAACAAAGTAGAAAGTTGTTTCTTAGAGTCTAAATTGTTCTGGCAAGTCTTCAGTACACTTCTATCTCGCTGTCGTGAATAAAAAAAGTAGGTTTCTGACAGACATTCAGATGCTTATATTTTAGAATACCAGCAAACGGGTGGAACCGTAGAGCATGCAGAAGATAAGTATTTTTAGGTGGATTAATGACAAGTTTATATCAATAAAAGGCAAACAGAAAAGGGAATGTTACTCATATTCAAAACAGTTTGCATCTTGACAATTTTATTGAAGGATTTTGCATTTTTACCTTTTTAAAATTTAACCTGTGGCCATTTTGTGACATTAGTATGAACTAGTTCAAATTTCTATACTTTAATATTCATATTCCCAAAATCTAAATCAGGCAAATGAGAAAGTCTACTTTTAGTGTAATATATATTAGCCAGGCAACTTTTTTATCGTCTTCCCAACAAGATCATAACAGGAAGTGACCTTTCTAGAATATTAAATGGTATAATTTAGCTTGGGGCGAACAGTTGATATTTAACAAAAACATCAGCTACGTATATACTCTAAAAGAAAAACTAATGTCCTATTAAAAAACTTTGCGTAAAAGATATTTTTTTTAAAACTTTGTTATTATAATGAAATTTCCTTACCTGTAAGTCATATGTATTTGTCAAATATGACGTTTAATTATTGGAACAATATCCAAAGACCGTTTATTTACTAATAATGATCCTGCAATAAACCATAGATTAGATTGCCAATTACAATGTAAATAAAGTAGCCTGTGTCTTATGATCAGTCTATTGTATCCCTGTGATTATCGCGAGGTCTTAAAAAATAGATCAGTCGCAAAATAAAACATAACACATTAGATATAATTAAGCAAACTGAATGTGAAACCTTCCGCATAGAGAGTTGAATCATACTGAATAATAATTAGACTAATTCTTACTGTAATTCTAGTTTCATGACAGTGTTTCGTGAGTGACGAGTAATGGTGATTGGTAGTTTCAAGTCCATTCAATGGCAACTACAGAAATNGGAACAATATCCAAAGACCGTTTATTTACTAATAATGATCCTGCAATAAACCATAGATTAGATTGCCAATTACAATGTAAATAAAGTAGCCTGTGTCTTATGATCAGTCTATTGTATCCCTGTGATTATCGCGAGGTCTTAAAAAATAGATCAGTCGCAAAATAAAACATAACACATTAGATATAATTAAGCAAACTGAATGTGAAACCTTCCGCATAGAGAGTTGAATCATACTGAATATTATTGACGTCACGACATAATAATTAGACTAATTCTTACTGTAATTCTAGTTTCATGACAGTGTTTCGTGAGTGACGAGTAATGGTGATTGGTAGTTTCAAGTCCATTCAATGGCAACTACAGAAATGTCCACAGTCATTACTGGCTCATCAAGGGTTTTTAAACCCATATAAAACTGTTCGCAACAAGACAGTTCACACTGAAACGATCTATTATCATTGAAATATTGTTATAAATGTTCAAAAACAAATAGCAAAAGTCTAAACTTGACATCTTTAATATTCCTCTAAAAAATAGACCTAAATCACAATACAACCAAATTTGCAACACGCAGTTAAACCTAGGACAATTATGGATCAAAAGCACTTTTTATATAACTGTAATCAGAAAGAAAACATGTAGGGACTGGAGAAAGCGGATGAGACTGGGTCGAGTGGCCGACCCGACCTGAAACGTTGGAAAACTTCGAAAGGTGAAGAAGAAGAAGAAGAAGAAGAAGAAGAAGGAGAAGAAGGAGGAGGAGCAGGAGGAGGAGAAGGGGGAGAAGGAGAATGAGAATGAAAACATGTATCAACAACAAGCTTCCCAGCACTGACGGACAGATCTTTGACACCTGGAACGACACAAGGTTTAGCTTGATGACAAATGTATCCAATGTTGACGAAGTTGATTGCTTTTCTCTTATTTTGGCCTGAGCCAACCCCTCTTACTCATAACGGAGTATTTAGTTAGGGATAAAGATGGTACAGTTGGCCAATGAAATGTCAAATTTCCTACTTTTCACAAGTTCTGCAGATATTGTATAAACTTACGATTTTGATTCATATCTATTTTATCATTTTTGTAAGAAACCAGCAGTAAGGCTAAAATTGATGTAAGGCTAAAATGTAAGGCTAAAATTGTACTCTTAGGCATATGTTTTGTATTCAGTGGTTAAATGAGTTTTGAGTTCTGTTTTTTCTTACCAAAGATAAATATTTTAAAACTGGAAGAGATATGTTTTATTCTTATATTCTTATTTTATTCTTACGTTTTATTATTTTATGTTGACCTTTCAAGAAGACTGAGCATTGATTTCGCAATAAAATTTTTTGTAATACTTGTTTGATCTGTTTTGTTTTTTTGGTATGAAATTAAAGCTAAATGGCTCAGAAATACTATTATTTATCTAAACATTATTCATTTTCGATTCTTTGAAATATCCCATGATGGGGGCAGTATTTATCCCGCTTCAGCTCCTAATTTCTCTCTGGGGGCCTAGCGTTTTTCTCCTCTTGACCACTTCAACTTTTAGAAATCATAGGCCCGTTTACATTGGAAGGAGATAGTACAAAAATGATGGTTCCTTCAGCACTTCACTTTCCAGCAGCATTATTTGTGGGACGAGGAAACAGAAATAACCAACAACAGGCATCTGCTGGCGAAGTTTACTGTTATCCTCGTTTGCAATTTTTAATCAACTCGATTTGGCACGAATTGCGATCTGGAAAGGACATCGAAGATGAGGAACATGAAACCTTAAGGAAAAGTTGAAAAAAGTACTGCAGAAACAATGTCAAAGTTTAGTTTAACGAACATAGTTCTTCTTCTGTTTATTGCATATGTTTGCAATTGTATGTACGTGATATATGTTCTTTTTAATCCTCCAAACTGCAAAGGAAAAGCTGATGTTTGTTTAAGGAGCTACCACAAAGCAAAAGGTTTAAAAGCACTGACGGTATGAATAATAACACCATTTGTCTCCAGTAACAACAACTGCGTCTGGGCCATAGGTATAAGACCTGGAATCATCTTAATGGATACAGTTCCCACAGTTTAGATTGGAGGGATGTTAGGCGTCCTGACTTGTTTCTTAGGCCATTTAGCCTCCGTTTTGCCTTTTTATGTTTGAGGTTTAATTAGCAGGGGTAAGACAACAAAATCCCGTATGTAGTAAATTTCAAATTAATTAATTGTCTGGCAGTGATATTCCCAAAAATGCCAACCCAGACGCTAGATGACACACCTGTACCATTGCCGGTGGCCCCTGCGGGCAGTAGTCAGGGGACAATCAGTTTGATTAACAAAGTGACATAATTGCCATGCATTTCACCGTAGAGTAAAGAATCTAGTTTACCTGTATAACTTAGGTTTTAATATAGAGTTAGAGTCAGACTTTAGAACAAAAGATTATTATCTGGTGTTCTTATATGCTCAAAGAAAACACTGCGGATGATAGTGGAGCATAAAGAATATAAGGCAAAGGGGAAAAATGCAAAAAAAGTATTTTTTTGATACACCACACTACACTTCCCCACCCTGATTCCTCATTAAGTTTGGGCGAGGAAGCCAGGGCAGACCTCGACATTAAATTTTGGAAGACCACTTGACATGGCCAGTAACAGTACCTCAGATTCATGGTAAGCTTGGTTGCAGACACAACAGTCGCAGGCATGGACAGAGGTGATTTTTTTTTCCTCTTAATTTTGTTTATTAACAATCCAAACAAAAGAGAGTATTTAAAAAACTAATATGCTTGAGTCGAGCTGTCTGCTAAAGTTTTGAACCAAAGATTTTAACAATAAACATGCAAAAACATCACCCTACGATCCCAAGAAAATGTGTAAAATTATATGGGATTTGACGTAATTGTATGAGTTTACAAACAATTTAATAACATAGAACGTCTTATAAAGTTGTTTGATGATGGTACTAGTCCATGATTTTCCTGAGGCATTTAGTGATGACTTAACAGAAGAATCCAATCAGTTTATGTTTTTGGTGCAAAAACAGTTGATGGCCCAGAGAGTAGGCCCATGGAACATTGAGTAGGCCTTGGATGCATCATTTTAACTTCAATACATTTTCTTCATGCATATCTCCAATGTTGTCTCATGTTCTTCACATTTAACTTCAACAGTTTCTTTTACCATCTTGAAAATTCTGAACTTTTTGGACTTGGAGGAAGCTGTACAAGTAAGAGCCTTATCATCTCATGAATCATAGCTTTTTCTGAGTAGCATTTTGAGAGGTACTTCTCCCATTGACAGGCTCTTTAGTTTATTTTGTATTCTGGTTTCCTTAAAAGATAAATTCAAGTCATTTAATAGTGGTTTTGTACAAATTTCTGTTGTCTTAACCATCTGAGGCTATTCAACAAATAAGTCAAAGGTTTCTAATCACTCTGTTTTTCCATCTTTTGTTTTTTGGAAAAAATGCATTACAGAGCATAGTTGAATTGGTTTATTTGTGTTATTTTTATTGATATTGTTTTGTTGGTGGGATGTATACTACATATGCTGATGGCATACCATGTACATTAATCCATTTTTTAAAATTAGTCTACACGTATTTTTTGATGAGTCTACATATATGCTACTTATTGTATTTTCAAACATCCAAGGCTAATCCAAATCAACTTTGTGGTGGGAAATGTCTGGGGCATGCATGTTTAGACAGCTCTTGTATTTTGACTTTAGGGTGTCTATGTATGTGTACATGCCATACTACAACTTGATTTGACTTGCAAGAATTTAGCTGTTACCAGTGTGTAAAGCACTAAAAAATATCTGCAGCTACATTTTGTAACAAATGTTCATTTGATTGTAAAGAACCTGCATAAAACAGAATTTGTGTTTAATCAGTGAAGTGTTGGTTTTTCCTTATAAATGGGATGATTTGGTTGTTGTTATTACTCAATGGAGAAATAAAGTTGCTCCATTATTATCATCATTGTCATTGTTATTTTCATCATCTTCTTCTTCTTCATTATTATTTTTACTTGCTTTATCTGGATTTTTCATTTCAAATCCATCACCTTTCTCTATGATCAAACAGCTTGGATGCACACACATGCATACCATGTATATAAAATTTCTTCATTTATGAAGAAATTTTTTTTGTGAGTTGTGCCTTTTTATTAGCTGTCTATTTTTCAATTTTTATTGAGTTTGATGCTTTGCACACTCATTGAAACCAATTGAATCCTGTGCCTTGATTTAATGATATCTAGAAACTAGAAACTGATTTGAATAACTATTAATCAACAGTTTTATATCCAGGATACACACACACAAATATATATATATATATATATATATATATAGGGAAAAAATGTATATGTATTATTTGTGTCCAATAACAAAAGACATTTGATGTAAAAACAAAAATGTTAATTGTTTGTTACAGATAAGCCAACATACAAGAAATTCTAATCAAGTATTGAGGTTAAACACAGGAACCACCCAATCAAAAATGTCAGAACTACATTTTTTTATTTCACTTAATGAAAATCCTGAGGTTGTTGATATATATGTTAGTGATGATGTTGGAGTCAAAGAAATGCAGCAAAAGAGGAGACCAGAAAATGTGACTGGTTGTAAGTAATCTACCCTGAAAGGAATGAAAACAACTAAAATGGTAAAACATTATCAGGTCATACCTGTCTTTTTGTTGTGCACATACCATTGCTTCATTAGAGTACACCACTAATGCTGCTGTGCCTCAAGGTTCTATTCTTGGACCAACACTATTTTTCTTTACATCATTAAGCTTCCTGATGCTTTTTTTTAACTATTCTTTCTGGTTATGAGGGCACCTGTTTTTCCATTAAAAGGTTGTAATTTGTTTCTGACCAAAAGTGGTGTGATATGCTGCTGATGAATGGGGTAGAAGGTGGACAATAACTTTTACCTTGACAACACACATCCTATGCCTGACTTAACCATGTTCATTAACAACATTTAAAATTTACTTGCAGTTTTTGTTTCCTGAGTTTTTTCCTCTTAAGTGAGTAGCTCTAACTCACCATGTTATGCTTTTTTTAATTTTACTTTGAACTGATTTGTTTGTAATATCTTTCTGATTCCATTGTCTGTTCTTTTGCCTGATTCTCCCCTGTACCAGACTTCTCTGTCTTGTGTGGTCAGCAGTCTCCTGGGACTCCAAACAAAGGTCTTTGTTAATTGTGTCACTCCACCTTTGTTTTGGCCTTCCTCTCCACATGCCTTCAATCTGCATCTCATGTACTTTTCTGATGATTTTCTCTTCTTCCCAATGTTAGTGATGAGTGTGCCCTTTCATTCTTTTCTATCTCATTTATCTTGAATCAGCATTAGGCCTGCCCCTTGTATAATGTTTTCATTTCATTGGTGTTTTTCAAGGCTTATTCTAAGACAATATCTCAACATATGCATCTCATAGGTCCCTAATTTGTTGGCTATTACAAGTGTGTTTAATCGTGTTTTGTTTCCATAGAGCAAGGTGGGTCTAATTGCTGTTTTGTTGATGAGAATTTTCAATCGTGGTGGTAACAATGTATCACACAGTGCACCTGTTATTTCTCTCCACTTGTGCTAGGCAGTACTGCTTATGTTGTGGGTGTTGTATTTTCTCATTTTGTTGTCCCCTGGTGGTCAGTGTACTGTTTTAGTCCAACACACTCCATCCTGTTCCATCATACCTCAAGCCTTCTCTCTAGCACCTCCTTGTTTTCACAACAGCACAGAGTAATGGCAAACACCATTTCCCATGATGTGCCCTCATTCATATAAGCTCTTATCATGTCAGTAATTATAATGAAAAAGAGTGGAGTAAAGGTAGATCCTTGGTGTAGTCCAACTTCAATGTTGATGTCATTTCATTTCATTGTCTTTCCTGATATATTGTTGATTCTGGTAATGCAATTCTCATACATATCTTTGATGATATTTTTGTATGCTTTTGAGACCCCCTTCCATCTCAAACAGAATCATGCTAGTTCCCTGGAGACTATGTCGTACACTTTTTCTAGGTCAACAAAGACCATGTGTAGAGGCTTGTTATACCCTCTCTTATGTACACATATGGTAACCATGAATTTTCTTGGTAGCAATTATTCTTTGAATGTTTTGCAGAGGTTTGTAACTTGCTCTTTGTATTTATTAAATGTTCAGGGAGTCACAGACTTTTGTCTTTTCATAATTACTTTTGCCTATGCATATTAGAAATTCTAATATCAATAAACTAATGCTTGCTTGAAGTGTGAAGTCAGATGTTTCCTAATTTGTATTCACTCATAGGGAACCTTACCTTCTGTCATGAACATAAAATTCCTGCTTAGGAACTTGTCTGATGTACTCCCAATGAATTGTAGAATTGGTTATATTCAAGTGTGTTTCAGTGGTGACTTTGAAAAGGGGCAGATGCAGAAATGTCCACTTGATTGCCCCCGACTTTTTGAGGATAAAGTACCAACTATGCATAAAAGAGGTTTTGCGTATTAAATGGAAACAACTGGCAAAAATAAGCAATTATATTGTTACATAGGACAATTACTTATTTAATGTCTTTATGCTATGTTAACTTTTATGTATTGTTACATACATTTTGTCACATTTAATTATGACATTTTGATTAGTTTTCTTGATATATAAAGCCTTGATATTTCATGTACATTTTTATATGCATTCTGACAAAGGTATGTGAATATTGAAACAGGTAAATGATGATAAGGTTAAAAACTATCATGTTTTTTATTAAATTTGTATCAATATTTGTGTGGAATCACATTTCTTATTCTAAGTAGGGATTTCCTTCCCAAAGAGCTGTGAGGGTATTGAATGTGGTCTGTGGTCAAGCAAAGAGAACAGTANAATAAGCAATTATATTGTTACATAGGACAATTACTTATTTAATGTCTTTATGCTATGTTAACTTTTATGTATTGTTACATACATTTTGTCACATTTAATTATGACATTTTGATTAGTTTTCTTGATATATAAAGCCTTGATATTTCATGTACATTCTGACAAAGGTATGTGAATATTGAAACATGTAAATGATGATAAGGTTAAAAACTATCATGTTTTTTATTAAATTTGTATCTATATTTGTGCGGAATCACATTTCTTATTCTAAGTAGGGATTTCCTTCCCAAAGAGCTGTGAGGGTATTGAATGCTGTGGTCAAGCAAAGACAACAGTAATGCTAAACTTGTGTGCAAAATATAAACATATTTGGGTAGTACTATGCTCTTGCTTAGCCACTGCATTCATCCCCCTCTTATCACAATTATTATATTTTGAAATTAACATTTTAGTTTGTGCATTTGATATAGCTACTTCTATAAGTGAAAAGCTTTTGTAATATATGGACTACATTGATCCTTGAGAAATTGTGAATGGAGCATAATAAGGCAGTCACTTATTTAACCTGAGATTGTTTAAGGCAATATTGGTTAAAATTATGGTTTTATGAGAGGTATATGATAGACTTATGGATGTATTATAATGCATAATTTAGTAGACTAAGCAATATCAATATGCCTGGTTGTTAAGTAATTTATTTTGAATATTCTCCTGTTTTCAGGTATCAGTCTACACAAGTTCTCTTAAACAAGTTAGCAAGTATGACTTGCAATTGCTTTGGAAAAATAAAAGTGTTTCACTTGTCGATTACCATACAGTGTAAGTTGTTGTAATAGAATTTGTATATGCTCACTGGAGTCAAGCTCATGGTTTTTTGTTAAGGATTCTTAATGGTGTTTGAAAGTCTGAAAAAGGTAGCTCCATTACAGTTTAGATCTATGCCAACTAAAATCATAACAAACCACATTTTCAACCAATTTGGATAGTTTATGAAATCAGTAATTATCATTATCTAGTTGTTAAGTTATCATAGGGGATAGCTGGAAATGGTTATCAACATCCAGACTCAATACTGAATCTGATAACAACTAGTTGAAAGCAGATTCATTCATTTTCCAATATTTTAACAAAGCATCAAGTCTCAAAGAAATACCATTATTTTTTAACTAATGAGAGTCATAAGACTTCCCTATGATGGGACTGGTTATGGTTATGGTTATGCCAATTTTCTGTAACCACGAGGAAGGAGATAAGTCATTGATGAAGACAATTTCTGTGACAAATAAAGTAATAAGCTAATTCTATTTCTTAATTAACAACTAGAATTTACTATTATATCTTCTGCGAACCATAATCTACCAAAATGTATGACAAAAAGCCCAGAAGTTAGTAAAGCATAAATACAACAAAATGTAACATTTAGTGGCATCCAACAACCAAACCTTCTATTATTGCTCCCCAAATACTATATGGACATGTCAGCAACATGTTATGCTTTTAACTTTACCAGGGAAAATAGTAATTAATGTGTATGTACCAAGACTTAAGTGTTTATACAAGGTCCTTGACAAGTTTACAAGGACCTTGGTTATCAATTTTATTTATTTTTTGTTCCAGATTGCACAATAATTGGTTAGTATGCAGCTGTTTAAGGTCAATAGTCCCTTGGCATTTTTTTAATTTGTTCCCATCAGAAAGTTTCCAATAGTGTTTGGCAAGATTAAAAGTTGGTTTAACACAGACAAGGTTCTTGTTTTTATTGACAATTGCCGTGATTGGTTCACTCTGTCAGTAGACTGATAAATATTAAATATTTTTCATAGCCTTGACAAAGGGACTGAGTCAATGGATGAGACAAGATATCTGTGATGAATTTTATAATATACATATTCTTGTAGAAGCTTAACAACTACACAGCTCACTATGGCTTCTTGGAATAATGGTGTATCAGAAAAAGTGCTAGGAAAATAGTCTAGAAAGTAGTAAAGCATGAATTCCAAAAAATATAAACAAATATTGTTGCATTGAGCATTTTTTGCAGGCCTACAGTTAAGGATGCTGTTTGCATAAGTGCTATGATAATTACCACAGTTTTTATTTCATTTTCATTTTTCAAAGGACTGCAAATGTCACCCTACCATCTGAGACACGGAGAAATGGATCCCTGTATGCCCATATATTCATACATTCTGTTGGAGAATCTCCATTTCAAAGAAGGGAAGGAGTAGCATATGCAGTACACCCCCTTACTTGTTATAAAGTACCAAAAGATGAACAGTATAATCTAATGACCAGTGTCAAGAAACAGGTATGTTGGTATTAATGATACACACTCAATGTTCTACCAGGGTTTTTCCATTGTATTGTTGGGTGGAAGCAATCACTTATTTCAGTCATTTTGCAAGTTGTTTTTTTCACCAATTCATCATGCTTTTCTTGATCCAAGGTATTAATTTGATTAATATTAGTCTGGTATATTTCTTCATAGTAAAGTAAGTTTTAATTCCAACTGATTAAAATGGATTTTTTAAAGACAGATTTAACATACAAACAAAGTTGGGTGAATCTCTGGTTGTTTTTTGGAATGTAAAACATGCAAGAAATGGTGAGGGACATTGCCAGAAAAATGGAGTTTTTCTATTCAGGGAAAAAAAGTTTTAAGTGTATTCACACAGACTGGTAGACTGTAGAATCATTGTCAATTGGGGTGTAAATTGTTGTATTAAATGAAAATAAAGTGGTTTTACATGCATTTTATTGTGCAAGAAGCTGTTCTAAGCTGAACATTAATATTCTGAATGTTGCAGGCTTTCTTGATGTGTACCAGAAAACTGTGTACCAAGCTCTTGAAAGATATTATTTCAGGCATTTTGTACTTTTACTGCTTTCAATACAGCTGTTGAAATATTTAGTGCAAAATCTGGTTTTGTATATAAGTTGATAAATAAGTGTTATGATTTTTTTGTGTATTTAGTACATAAAATGATAGATGTGACTATCCTGTGAGCAAAATGACCTTTGAATAGTTTTAGAACTGCTTAACCATTAAGTTCTTTTGAGTAGTATATTTGAGGAACTGGAAGTGTTGTTGTCAGATTTAGAAGAATAATTTTCTTGATGTATATATGTGCTTTACACAGTATAAACTGCAGGTAGGATGAATTATGTAAACTGAGGAGGTAAAAGATGAGTTTAAATTGAGTTTTTTGAAAAAGTAAAAGTATTTCAAGTGACTTGAAGTGTCAACATTTATTTTAGGTTGATAAATCACCAAGAACACACATTCACCCAAGAATAATTATTCAGGCAGTTCCGTATCCAGTGTCATTTCATAGAAATGCAATTCCTGGAGATATTTATCACCTGATAAGGTCAGTGTGTATAAGAGGACCTTTTCTTTATTTTACTGCATATTATACGTTTTTATCAAGAATTTTAGTTAATTCGAATCTTCCACTCATTAAATGATTAAATTGCCTTTTACCTTAGTTGTTACTGCACCATTTTAATACTTTTAACCACAAATTGGCTGCATGCTACCCTTTCCTTAAGCTCAGATGGGCAGTCCAATTTATTTGAAATCACAGCTTGCAAAATCATATACAATTTGCTGATCCATTTTGAATGCTCTTGAAGAAAATAAAAATACAAAAAATAGGCATGTGAAAAACTTATGTAATAAAATTATTCTGCTTTGAAAATATTTACAGATGGACAAGGCTTTAGAATTGTTTGTAACATTAATACCGAGGGTGAAGTGTCTATAGGACTGAGTCTTTTACAGGAACTAAGCATCCATAATGAGCAATAGTTGGTGCTCACTCTTTCTAGCCAGTTCAATTATTATCATTCTATTGCCAATACCAATAGGGTCTGATACAGCTAATTTACAGCTGGATAGCAGGTGGTAGACAATCTCCGTATGGATACCATTGTTTTTTCTTTGTCACATCCAGGCTGCAGATTTCTTAAATTTCTTATTTGGTTTATTTCCTGCTTCTTTCTCAACACCAGACTCTCCTACTCAAAGTCAGCATTGGTTTCAAGCTACTATTGTCTTTCCTTGGCAAGTGTGTTGCGAATTACTGCATTTGATTGTTATTCTAATCTGCTTTAGGGTAGGGTATTCTAAACTACTCTTTTGCTGCACACTTTAATTTATGCCCTATCGATCTCAAATCTGTGAAAATAACATTGAAGCAGATGTCAAATATTATTTACGGATACTTTAGAAATAGCTGTGGAACGATTCAGAAAGCAAACGACAATACATTTTTGAATATTTATTGACAAATGACGGTCAAGGAAGTAATAATGGAATTAAATTCATTGAATTTAACTTGTGGTACCGTTGAAAATATTAATTTTTTCTCTCAGCTTATACGGAGGGAATGTATAACAGACCAGCCTTACAATCTATAACAAACGAGAAAATAAACCATAATGAACGCGTTGTTAAAAACTTTTCGAGATCATTGGGATAATGAAGTCGGTGATCTGTGTTAGACGTAGCCCTGCCTTACGATCTTACTTAATTGAATCCTTTACTTTTCCTGAGAATCAAAATGATGGCACAGGTGACCTTTCTAAGTTTACGCCAATTTCTCGTCAATGTCCGTTTTTTAAAATATTTACATCTTGACTACTTTTATTTTTGACTTTATTATGAGAAATGGTGACATTGAACACAATATCTGAAAAGTGGTGTTATTTCAACATCAGTAGGAGTAACCAAAGGTACAAGTCTAAACTTGAATCTCTTATTTCATAATTACTTTCTAAAATTGATATTCAACTAATTCATCTAAAAAATAAATTATTGATGTATCACAGTCATAAACTCTAAGGATTATTGGCATTTGACTGTAGCTAGTCTGCTGAAAACATGCGTAATGGACAATTTGGATAACATTGTCTCTAAATGTGTCTAAAAATCGATTGAACTGCCTTACAAATACAACCTTAGTGGCTTAGGTCTAACTCTGCTTTGTGTCAAACAGCTACTCGCGATTCTCGAAGAGACTCCAAAAATAAAAATATAAGATATTTGGAGAAATGCTTGGAGTGGCATAAAGTTTCAATGTGACACTTGCGGGAACACCAGAGAAGCTTTTATAGCAAGATCTATATGGTCTAAAGTACAGAGCAACATGCCCCAAAATATGTTCAACTTTTTGATCAGGTTCAAATCAATTATTTTTAAAACAGGAGAAGACTCAATAAATGGTATCCTAGGCCATTACATGGTTGTTCGTTTGGCCTCACACCAAAATCATACCTTAGGCGATAGCCGATTGCAAAAAAAGCGCAAAAAAATTGTTTGACGAATCAAAGTATCAGAGAGGTACCAAAGTGATGAGATACCATTGGGTAGTTCCTGAGAAAACTACACTTTATTTTGTGGAAAATCCTTTTCTATTGTATATGTATAGTGTTTTCTGTTTTATTTCATGTAGATTTGCCCCAGATAGCAGTTATTTGCCTTTATTAAACATAGATAAATTGAGTGAAACGGATAAATACCTTAGAGTAAGTATTTAAATGCGGACTTTGAACATTTATTCTAATTTTGGATTTACGAAAAAAGTTGGTTTTGTTGTGTGGGAATCTGAATGCCTCTTGTCTCTCGTTGTGCACCCGCTCTTACTCACACACAGACACACACACACACACACACACACACACACACACACACACATATATATATATATATATATAATATAAACGTGTGTGTAAGTAAATGCATGCTAACATACGTACCTAGCAAAATACATAAGTTCATACATACCAGATGACCCTCCGGGAAATTCGCAAGGAAAATATATTATAGATGCGGGGAACATACAGCCATTTATTATTTTTTAAACATTGATGGCGTGAGAAAAAAAAGATAAAGAATAAATGCGCTTATAAAGGTTTGCTTTTTGAAAAAAGTGTCCAGTAATTGTAAAACAAAGAGAGCTAATTTTGACAATTTTTAAACTATATGATATTTGACAAGAACAAAATACTTTAAGATGAAATAAAATAACATCACTTGGTAATGTCAACGTCAGCTTCTCGTCATCAAGCACCAATTATTATACTGGTGTGCCATTTGGTGAAAATACATTTTTGCGGACAAATTAACCTTTAACGTTTGATGTGTAGATTGATTCTATGATTAAATTAAAGGGACATTTTGTATCTTGGCATTCTAGCGCATTTAGAGATTTTAACCAACATGAATATGACTCAGAAGTGATTTACTTTTGTTCGTTGTGATACTGGAAAATATGGAAGTAGTATGTAAGAAGTAAATATTACCGAAGTAGCTATTTATAAGTTTTTTGTAATGGTTTCCATTCTTGGGTTGCCCCACATTTTTCATAATCTGACGCTTGCTAATAATTGTTGATGCCTTCACGCTTCTTTGCACATTAAGTTTATTACAATCTGCTAACATATTTTTTATAACTTTTTTGGTCCAGAAAATATTTTTATGGGTATCCCCCCTTGTGTCTTTACTTTGTTTTGTAAACGAGGATTTTAACCACAACAAATGGTGATAAGTTAACTTCATACCATGCCACTTTTTTACAGTTAGTAAATGAAAGCACGGTTCGGATGTCTCTAAAGATTGAGTATTCACCTGTCTCGATTGGAAAGCTAAGAATGTGGGCATCAGTTGAACAAACATTAGACAATATGAAAGGACTAGGCAAGTTTTTTATTGTTAACTTTTTTTATTTCTACTGCACAGTTTTGCATGTCTTATTGGTTAGTTTGAGAAGCTGTCACTCCTATAATTTATAACAATGAGTTTTACACTAATGCATCATTGTTGACCTTTCATGTTTTAAACTCTTGCCTATGTTTTATAAAATTTTAAAATTAAGTACTAAATATATACCTTTTAATGTTTGGATGATTACATATGTACATATAATTAAAAGTGTTAAAATATGTTGATGTATATTTGCGTTTATGTTTGAGTTTACACTTAAGTCCAATCTGTGTCCTATTAAGGTGCTTGATTTTTAATCTTTGAAGCTTTTAAGCGCCACTGAGAAAATTATATGATTCAGTGCCATAGGAGAGTACCTTAATACCTACAAGAGCTGTGAGCGTTCCAATGTCGCAGGGGAACAACGTCATCAATCACACTGAGTATACAGCAACACTAGATACTGTGTATCGTTTATACTTCATTGATTTTTTGCACCCAAAAACGTATTAATGGCAAATATTAATAGGAAGGTAACAATTTGGAAGTTTAAACATAATAAGAATCATCCATATGTTGATTTGTGTTGTAGAAAAGGTTTAATAGGCGACCTTTGAGGGTAAATGGTTGTTTTCGTTCAACAGACGAAAACAGTTACTGGGGTTTCAATGCAAAGTGATAGGATCTGAGCACCGCATTACTAGAGTATTGGTTTTAGGTGGCGGAAAAGTGAAAGATTCTATACTAACAAGGTACAACGGTAGACAACAAAGGAGGAATAGGCCCGATTATGGGTGTATTTGAAATGGGAGAGGGTTTGAGGAGGGGATTTAAGAACTGAGTGAATGGTTTGAATTAGTTATAATGTTTGTTTTTTATTTTGTTTTACTAAGAAATGACATTTTTTAGTGTATATTATCTCTCTACATATACTCGTGTATATTTTACCATACTACTTTACAACTTTGACCTTGCGGTTATTCTTTTCAGTTAAAATTTGCATCCAAAGTTAAGTAATGATGTATTTAAACAGAGAATTAATTCGACGCCTTTCCTGGAGAGTTGCCTTTTACTAGTAAAAAATGACTTCACTTTATAATGGTAGCTTTTTAGAAACATTCTTATTTTACTGAAATGGGAGCAGGACAGCTTGCATTATTACCTAGATAGAAAACAGTGTTGCTGTTAGTTAGTTTTGCATTTTACTGAAGCACAGGTCATCACTGTTAAATGGTTAGTTTCTCCTTTTTGGCGATTAATTTTTATTTAATAGTTAAGACTTCAGGGTATTCGCGCGACTGAAAACTGTGCTATGGGTGTTTTTGTTTATAATGCTGGTGAAAATGAAGCACGTGACAATATTGGTGGTGTTAGTAATGATTGTGGACAATAATGACTAGGCAGAAAGCAGATAGTGAAAATATCCGTAGCAGTAATGCCTAAAACGTGGGGAACAGTGCTGGAATGAAAGTATACTTAACAAATACCTGGACTATCAGGGTACTTATTTTGAGACCTCCAAATGCATTACCAACAATCGTTTTCTTGGATATTTTCCAGCAGATCTGATAGCTTATTATATTTTGATATATAACCATATCAATAAAACGTGCAGAATGGAAGAAATCCAAGGCTGTAGAAGAAAATTAAGCAGAACAATGGCAATAAAATTGAAGAGATGCTTAACGATGTATAATACCACTTGATGACAACAGGGAGTGCTTATTAACGTATGTATATAAACTATACACTTCCTGCGCTTGCCATTCCAAAGTCTCCTATCCTGTACGCCTTCATTCAGTTTATCTATGGTGAGACTAGACCACTTCTTAACGTTGTCTAACCAGGTAGTTAGTCGGCTTCATCGGGTTTTTTTCGTAGGGACTAATCCTTCTACACTTTGTTTTGATAGAACATTTTGGGAGCCCTTACATGGCCATATAGTTCCTAACCATATAGAGCATATAGTTTGTGACCTAGGTAGACAAATTCTTAACTAACCTATATAGATATTTGTTTATAGCTTCCAAGATGAAAAGTGAAATAAATTGCACATAAATTGCAAATATATCACAAAAGAAGTATGATATTTTTATTGCAGGATTTTCTGATAAGGATTTAGATGATTTGAAGGGGATCTTCACGGATACGAATTTGTACTTCCTGGCAATGACTTTCTCAATAGCAATACTGCATGTAAGTTTCCAGTCTTTCATTTTACTCTTACTGTTTCTTTTCTTTTAGTCTGTTGTTGAGGTCTAAGAGTATTCGAGGGATTGGGTTTTGTTTTTGGGATGGCGAGTGGGTATTTGTTAGTAGTAGTGTACGTTTTTTTTATTGATGCCAACATCTGTAGTAAATAGTTAGGAACAGTCACCACTGTAGACCCTATTTCCTAGCAAAAGTGTAAAAATCTCCCTTCATTTCCATATGTTTCTCTAATAATCTTGAAAATTCTGGACGCCATAGATGTAAGAGCTTTATCATGTCATAAGCTTTTTCCGAGCTCTGTTTCGAGAGATACGTCTCCCATCGTCAGACTCTCGTCAGGGAATAATCTGGCATAACACTAGTTTAGCTTCTCTTTTTATTACTGTATCCCATTATTTTTAGAACAGCCTCAGCCCCAGAGGCTATTTTTTGACATTATTTTTGTTGGCAGTCGAAACCCACCTACTTAAAAGCATGAAGGTTTGCTGTTTGTTAAATGCGACCCCCAAATTTACCATACGCTTGTTTCAGTTTCAGATACTATTGCCAAGGGTATGATGATGACTTCTTTGTATCCGTAGAAATCGCATTGTGGTGTAGCCGAAAAGTAAAACTGTCGCCCTAATACTTGACGGGAAAAAGCGGTTACGATCCCTAACCGTATTGTATCTCTACCCTTAACGGGACCTGCAGAGGCCATAATCACATTTGTTAGCAGTATTGTTATTTGTATTCTGGAACAAAAGAAACCTTTCCAGAACGAAACAACAGTTGGCAAGGCATTCGGAATTTTCCGTTCCACGTTAGACCCACACACGAAAACCACCATTAATTCCCGTAATATTACTGCTCGAATGTGAGTGCTAATCTAGGTGATTTTCTAACGGTCGATTTATAAATTTTTGCAAAATAAAAGCTGGATTTTAGTTGTTAATGCGGTTTGTCTATGAGTGGTAACAGACCCTCCTCCAATTTTTTAGATGTTATTTGACTTCCTTGCGTTTAAAAATGACATAAATTTTTGGCGGAAAAAGCAAACTATGGAAGGAATGTCACTCCGAACAGGTAAGATTACTTTTATGCTCCATTATTTGGACGGGTATTAAAATTTTGAACGAATAAAGGTCAATATTAATAGGAACTGTGTCGCATTTTTTCCAGCGAGAGTACTGTACCGCTTGACCCATAAAGTTTAAATTGAATGTTGTTTTATTAAAAAGACCTTTTTTATTATTGTTTGCTTGCTGCGAAGATATAATGGGGCTGTTCAATGCAGCTATGGTTCTTTAGCAAATTATTATTGGTGTCGTAAATTGAGAGTCAGGCTAAGGGATTTCAAATATAATGTTACTATATAATGTGGTAAGGTACCTCCAAGAAATTTATTCTGTTAGCTGGAATGTTTTCAATATAGAATTTTCCCTTAGTGTTTTTTTTCATCCAACATTATGAAGACAGAAGTGACAGTAATATAGTCCCGGTAGACACTCAGACGTACTCAACAGTACGCAACAGACTCGACCATACATGGCTATTCTTTTCTTATCTCCGTATCAGTCATGGGCACTGCCACTTTTTAAGTCGTAATAAGATACCTTGAAATTCTGAAATTGTTTTATTTAATTGGCAAATTAAACTTCCAGGTTATACTTTTGTTATTTTCTTGCAGTATTATGGCGATGTATTAGCACTGGGATTATCTTCCTGTATTTGCTGGATGAAGAGACCAGTTTGTTAGTTCTTGTGCCAGCAGGAATTGGAACACTTATTGAGGTAAACTTGGAAAAACATTTGCTAAATCTTGAATACATGCGGATAACTTGCCTGTATATCAGATTGTGTTTTTGAGTGGGCTATGGAGTCTTTTAAAACAGTAGCTACCTTTAGCTGGATTCAAAATAGATCTCAATGATAATTTTTTAAAAATTCAGTCTGATTGAAATTGTAACTTGCTACAGATTTTAACAACCACAGGATGGAAGAGAAAAAATTTACCTGCGACCCTTTTTATAAGAACAAAAAAAATGACGCGTTAACAGTGAAGAGCTGAACTTAAGGTGCTGGTAAACGGTTTTTATTTGCAGTACCATGTATTCCAATTGTATGAACATCTGAGAAAAGGTTTTTTGCTTGAGAAAGTAATTTTGGCTTGTTGCATATTTTCATATAGCATGCCATAGGCTGTACCCTGTAACACGGGTTGAATTTGGTATGTTGTTGATCTAGCCTTTGGCATTAGTAATATATGTCTCCCATAAAATTTGCATTCTGATTTGTTTTTGTTTAGTAAGTCTAGTCATTTGCAACTTCACCATTTTTTTGGCACAATTTGTTTCTATTCAGCGCGCACACCAGAATTCTTTCCATCATTTTTCCTGCAAACGATGGCTAAGTAGCAATTTTACATTACCTTTCCAATGGACACATTAAAGTGCTATCTACTAGTGTTTTTACGATTGGCTGAAATTTTCCCTAATTGCAATACTTCTTCATTAACGGTCACTTTTTATTTGGTGTTAAAGCACCACTATGGGTAGCCAGTTGAGCGTTAATTATGCATCTCTTGTTTGTCTCATGAATAATAGATTTGAATTATAGAAAATAGTTATTCAATAACTACACAACTGTCGTCATCTGATTGTACTGTTATCTAGTCCAAAATTTGAGGCTATTATCCCGTCACCCCTCCCCTTCTCCGTGTATTATGAATAGATAATTTACTGCCGATGGCAATTAAGAATAGTGTTAATTATTTTGTATCCAACGAATAAAAAATGACTCTTGTGCTAATATCATTCTTTTCTTTGCCTTAGATATGGAAAGTCATGAAAGCTATGAAAGTACAAATATCTTTTCAAGGAAGAATAATCCCTGAAATAAAGGTAGTCATAACATTACGATTTTTTAATTAAGGGATAAGTAGCCCTTATCGTCTAATTCGAAGCTAATTTCGGCTGCTTTAATGAGATTAAAGAAATGAAAACATGGCAAATTCATAAATCTGCCGTCTTAAAATAGAAAATTTCAGTCTTAACGCTGTTTTTGTAAATCCATAATTGACATAGATAGCTATTTTGAAATGCCCAATGTGAGACGTTCCTAGAATTGTAACACTTTTAAGACTACTGGGACAGCCATATTGTTGTTTTTCTATAGCTTCCATTAATAAAACCGTGGTCATGATACATGGAAATGGTATCAAGTCTTTCTTAATGGTTAGAAACCATACAGCGCATGAAGCCGTAAGGTGTATGGAACTATGAAATAAAGGTTACTCCACGAGGCAGCAGTTGACTTAAAAGCATTAAGACTTTAATGGAGAAAAGCGCTTAGGAGCCAAAGATTCCTAGAATCCGGCCACCCGAGCAAAACACTATTCATAAAAATAGTTATCAGATAGAGGGGCAACAACTGCACGAGGGTGAAAACATTGAGAGAAACAAATCACACAAGATGCAACAAAATAGACCGGTACAAGTGAAGAAAGCTTGTTAGAACACCTACAATGTTTATGCATATCGACAAGACTGAGACAAGTGACATTTCTCCGATGAGACAAAGGTTGAAGAGTAGTAGCAAGATTTGGATCTCTCGAGTTACAAATGCGGCTCGAAGATGGATTAAGGAGCGCCTGTTTAGTTGTGACAAAAATACTTCATGCAACTACGAAAGGTACACCTATTGAGATACAAATACACCTATTGAGATACAAAATGGCTTCTGCTGTAAGGTACTCTCTGCTACGATACATAGAACCAAACTTTTTAGAAGCAGACTTACGAGTGAGATAGATCACATGCATCCTTGAAGACAAGGACGGTTTTAGAGACATCCCAGAAGATAGAAAACAATAGTCCGATAAGCAATGATTGAAAGGTTTGGAAAGCAAAGAAGATTGCGAAGGAACCCACTTTTTAAAGACTGGAATCGAATCTTGACTAATAGCTTTGGATTGATCAAGCGCATGAATAACTTTTAACAACCAAAATTATAATCACGATGACAGTCGAAAATCTTATCAGTTTGTAAAGAGAACTATGGTACTAGAACAGCAGTGTTGTTAAGAAAAGAATTAAGAGGAATGCCCGAGTGCAAAAGATTATTGTAAGTTGTCCAGAAAAAATCTTAAAATAATGGTGACTTGTCAACAAAACTTGAAACAGTTGCTTCAACTTTTCCAGTAATAACTGCATGATCTGAAGATCCATAAGGAGGTAAAGATGAAACTGTACAATACTCCGAAGCAAGAGTGAAATAGAAGAATTAAAAGGTTATAATGAGTTTGAATAAGGAAATCTTTTGGAAAGTTCAACAAACTGTATAAGATTATGGGCAGGAACGAAGTCGTAAGTAACATCTGCAGGTCCGTCAGATTTATTGAAAAAGTCAACCAGATTTTGCGATTAGCGATGAACATACCAGTTACAAGGATATTAGCGGTATGATGCTTGTCTTTGGCTTTATCAGTGGATCCTGATACCGCATCAATAACTAACCAAGTGCCAGAAGAGAAAGATCGATACAATAAAATAGGAAACAATTGGTTGGAAGAAGATACCTTTTTAACCACATGAAAGGCATCTTTACAGTCAAGTTCTTGTTCTCTAACTGGGAGATCCTATCAGACATAGATAGCAAGTCCATGAAGATGAGTTGTAGAGTCCAAACGAAGGTAAAAAGTTGTCAACATGAAGATACCTATTACTACAGCTTTCACTGAGGGTTTTAAGGCTTGATGCAAAGTGAAGAAGAGAGTATTTATGACGATATCAGGTTTTTCCAGGTCTGCGTAGAGCCAGTACTACCTCGCCTTAGCCTGCATCTCTGATGTGGAGTCACTTATTGGCCCGGAGATCTTTCGCATTCTTTAACCTCTCTGGGCTGTAGGATACCAGGGCAAGTCGTTTGGCGGAAACTGTCAGTAAAAAGCTGGAAGTAAATTTAGATGTCCGAAACCATAACGTAGATGCAAATCATCGGAATGCCGACCGAGGTCTCGAAGGTGAAGTTAATAGATGAAAGCTAACTAATTTTTTTCTAGAAGGTCAATGATAAGTTTTATTCGTTTCAGTTTATGCAAAATTTAATCCACTTTTGATGAAAATAGAGAGAAATAACAAAAACAGCTGTATTTAGTTGGATATGTGGGTTGGGACGGGGGGAGCTTTACTCTCTACCGCATGCGTAAATCTAGCTTGTTTTAGGCGACTCTTTTAGATGGCTATTGGTAGCTGCTTGGTGTTTTTACTGTGTTAACTGAGTACGAATACTATAACTAAATAACATAAAAGTAGGAGAGAAGCCTGTAGAGATATGTAATATTCTACCTTTTAGGTGCTACCATTAAACAATTTTACTTAAAAATAGGAAGTAGAAGAGAGAAAGCTACATTTTTTAACTTGGCTATTGGGAATAGTTTCAGGTGGGTGATTTGTTTCGTTTTATTTGCACGGTTTTGTGTTCCTGTAGATAGGTAAAGTGACTTACTTCTCTTTCATATTCACGTTATCACTTTCTTTTGCAGCTGGGGGAGAGAACAAAATCGGAAGCAGAAACAGATGAATATGATAGCCAGGTATTAAATGTTGTTTGTGCTTTTGTCTTTCTCTCTACTTTTCTTTGCCGCTTACGTTAGCCACATTTGTAGCTTTTTTGCCCGAGAATGTTTTGTATTAGTTTGCTTTTCTACTTCGTTGAATTTAGGCAATTGAATACTGTGCTGCGCTTTAATATAATGGACAGAAAAACCCCCCTCTCCCCATCGCGTATTTTCACCTTTTATTTCTTTCAGTCAGCTGTTCGTGATGTAGTTATACCTTGATCTTCATTAGTAAGAAATATAATGGCCATAAAAACGTAACTCAGTAAGAGCACTCTTACTGAGCTTTTTTTTGACCAATGTACGAAGATTAATGATGATTCTCCTTCCGGAAAAAACGCCACAAGATATAATCTTTGGTAATAATAAAGAATAATTAAATTTTCTTAATAGATATCGAAAGTGACACCCACAAATTGGAAATTAGGTTATGCCCGGGAGCTTTATATGATCACTTTTAGTATTTTTGTTTGGCATTCATGCAACGTTTAAAATAAATGATACTTCGCTTAGTACATTTGTTACATGATCTGAGGATACTATTGCGTTCCGTTGTGGTTGTATTTTCCACAAAATGGGGGGATCAATTCACTTCTTTCCCAAAATGGAGAAAAAAATGAATGAAAAGAAAACAATATCACCCCCTCCCACCAACGCAGCAAAACAAAAAAGAAGTAAAGATAAGTCAAGCTATTTTTCTGGAAGGAAAATAAGTCAGCATGAGCTGCAAATACCTCGGGAGGAAAGAGCCCTCAAGCTTTGTAGACATTTTACACCGTGATAGTAAAATAATCAGACCAGAAAAAGAGAATAACCAAGCAATCGTATAGAATCTCGAATCGTGTTTTATGCCACTGTAGCGAATCGCTGTGATGTCTCTGCTCGTATATAGCAGTGTTTTAGATGCATCGATTGGTTCCACTTTGTAGTGAAAGTGGGATGGATATTTGAAATTAAGGTTATAATTGTAAAGGGTAAAAGAAATTAGTTAGCTTCAATCTTTACTATTTGATTAGAATATAACTGCCACAGTTTTTAAGCAGTAGCTTACTTGTTAAATTATACGAATACCGCCAGCCCCTAATACCAAATCCTGTGTATGGACCTTGCCTCTTATTTTTTTGCCAAAGACATTAGTCCATGTGATATTGAATACCACTTTTGGAAGAAAAATACTTATTTCTTCATTAAAAGTAGTACAAGTCATTTTGTATTTAAGGGTTCTAAAGATGTCCGGTAGAGGATGGTTGAAATTTACGGCAATAGTAATACAGCTTTTTGTTCAGGCTTATCAATGAAGGTGGGAGATCAGCAAAATGGAAGGAATAATGACTGATTGAATCAGAACCATGTTAATTGTTGTTGTGCATAGCAATAAATTTCAATTTGTGACAAGAAACTGACGACCTAATTTGGGGGTTATCGCGAGTGAGCAACCAGACCTTTTTTTAATCAATGACAAATGATTTAAAAACCCACATTACATGTCGTATCATGACTAGAGTCTGAGACATTATTGCCTGACTTCCAAGATAATCGAAAACGCATATTTAGTAGTGAGCTTTACCGTAGTTACCTGTATTGCCATAATATTGTTGTTCCTTCTTTACTTCAGGCTATGAAATACCTGTCATATGCGTTGTACCCGCTTCTCCTTTGTGGAGCCATTTACTCATTAATTTATCAACCGCACAAAAGGTAAGACTTAATTGCAGGGTTATTTGCTTATAGGAGAACTTGGTTAGCATGTCCAAGCCCGTGAGGATGGTTTGGTGCACTGGTAAGCATTTCGTAGACTTAAAACGATTATTTCTTGTGACGCTTGATGAGAGAGAGAGCTGTGCATTTCAAAATGATATTTGATAATGTTTGTATCTTATAAAGATGCTTGCAGAGACTTCCAAAGTAGAACGAAGGTTTAAGAGGTTGTGAAATTGCTGGTAAGAAGATAGTCAATGAGGATGGAATTCCTCTCCTACTTTTTCGCGTCAAGTTGTTTATTTGTGTAAAGATGCAGGGAAACATTAAACAGCTTATTGTAAGGAATCAAAATGCGGAAACTGTCTTGAAAGCCCTGAAATTTGACTAAATGTTGAAACACCAAGCTTACTTCTTTTTTCTATATTTGATGAAAATTACGCGAGTTTGAACCCCTGGCTTTGAACATGTTTGACTTGACTTACTCTGTTTAGCTTAATTGATAAGAAAGGTTTGAGATATTTCAAGGGCTTATTACACATCGTTTTACCTTAGCTCTTAGCTTCGGAAAAGCAAAATAGAAAGACCCCTCCCAATCCCCCCGCGTTATAATGGTTGGAAATGGGGACCAGCTTGTTTAAACCTTTCAAACTTCCTCAAAAAGCCTCTTTAATTGAACAATTAATGAATATGAAATAATTCTCAAGTGGTAACAATCTTAAATCTGAAATGACATAGTTAAAATTTGACCCCAGCGTTATTTAGTTAACTTTTCATCTGCAGTATTATTCTGACCTTAAGTCAACTACTTAAAAAATTGGTATTATTGAATGTGGTTTGATTGGGTTCGGACGAAATGATTTATTTATGAGGTAGTGTTTTGCTTTTGTTATGTGGAGCTTCATTACCAAGAAATCATAACGAGAAGAAAAACTGCAAGGCTTTTTGTGTACCAATAAAAAACCTTGTGTGCTTTTAGCCCGGCTGAAATGCCAATGCCACGTCCAGTCAGTGGATGATAATAATTATATAAGTAATTTCTTTTCTTCTATATCATGCCTCGTGGAAATAGTTCCCTGTCAAGATATTCGTTCCCTACAGCCACCTGTCTTATTTCAACTGTTATCCCGTTGGTTACAGGTCCGGTTGAAGCAAACCATTCCACTTGTAATTTTTGGTGTTACTGGCATTTCCTTTAAAGTTGAACCACTGAAACAGTGAGAGCATTTTTGTGGAAAGTCAAGTTAACTCCTGGCTATTTCAGGGCTTTAATCGAATTCGGCCAACTCCTCGTATAGATTAGGCACAAGTTAACTTTTTAAGATTTATTCCAAATGAGTGTCATGGAAGAGTTTATATTTCTGTTACCATGTCTCATTAAGATGATTTTTTTCCTTATCTTTCTTTATTTCGCGAACCGTAAACCTTTCTCATGGTAAGATTTTGATTTTACCATTTGGCCACTATATTTTACCACCATAAAAGCAAGAAATAGTGTATCCACAGTAGCATCGGTGCTGAAAATTGTGCATGGCAAGGGGCGAATATGAAAAATCAGTCTCAGTTAGTTCACTGTCGTAAGGTTACAGGCCATACTGTGCATCTATCCTCTAAAAACTGGCGTTTATTGACACAGGCGCACACATCTCATTTATAATATAGATTATTAAAAAGTAGTAAAGCTGTTTTCTAGTACACATCTTAAAGGAAGCCATTATTAATATTATAAGTGAATGTTGGATCCACACATCTCATTTATAATATAGATTATTAAAAAGTAGTAAAGCTGTTTTCTAGTACACATCTTAAAGGAAGCCATTATTAATATTATAAGTGAATGTTGGATCCAGCTAAATGATTAATACTCTACAATTTTGTAGTATTTAGTAGAAGATAAATGACCATTATGATTTGGGTTTGAAGACCCAGCTAGGCCTTTTTAATTGCATTATGGTAACATCTGACAAATTAGAATATGTGAAATTTGTAGCAGTGTAATTTCAGTGTTTTTATTTAAACCATATGAAAAAAAAAGTGTCTATGTATACATCTATGCTTAATTGAATAAAAAGCAGCCACGTCAAAAAATAGGAAAAGGACTGTGCATAGTAAGCTTTGCTATGGAAAGGCGAACCAATATATGGATTGATAGGGAACTCAAAGCCTCTGCGTTGCGGCTGTTCTGTCCTATGATTTGGTTTTTAGAGATAAACATAGATAGTAAATAAAGTGGAAGGAAGAGAGTTATAACTTATTTGATTTTTTGTGGTGCAGGAGATTACTGGGGTTTCGTATGCCAGATATAGAACCAAAGAATATGTGCTGAAGCAGCCAAAACTAATAACAGTGGCAGTGTAGAAACGATTGTCACGGATAGTCACCAAAAAGATAAATGACCAGAAAAAGAATTGAAACAATGTTAATGATAGAAAAAGCTGGTATATTGTAACCACGGCAGAAATAAAGAGCGAAACAGCGGTTTGACAGTATGTCGTAATCGATGTTCTTTGTTACTGCAATACATGGTAATGATGATGGTGGTACTAATGATGATGGTGATAAAATATTTGCTTTAGTGATGGTGACAATGATGACGACAATAAAGTTTAAAATTTCACTGTATATCGAAGAATATCAAGTTTAAATACAGGAAAACTCATCACGCGTCATAGTTTTTGGGGAACAGCATACTTTAGATGACAGTGATATAGTGCCGCACAATTTTTAATATTATCAAACGCAAGTAGCGCTGAACCCTTATTATCGAAACTCCTATTAACTTGTATCGAACAATCTACAATCGTAACGCAGTCGGACCTAATTAAAATAAACTGGGCACTTAACGTTTATATATATGTATATGTGTGTGTGTTTACATACACCCCACATACTTTACATATACGCTACACGAAGATTTATTCTGCTTGAAAGTGTTTTTTCCTGTGATCATTTGCTAATTGCATCAAACTACATTTTTATTTACCCATTTTAATAGTATCATTGGTTAAAGGTAAAGTGCTATTCCCAGGTACCGGGCTACCTTCCGTTTACCTCCTCGGTAAAATCTAGTTTGCGACCCTTTTGTGTTTATTTCTGTCATGCCAAGCCCTAGAGGAAACCGCAATTACATTTAGAACAGTTTAAAACAGGCAACTAGTCATTTTAATTTAAATTTCAATTTTCATTTCAATTTACAAATACCATTTGTAACTTTCCTTTAGCTGGTACTCTTGGATTGTAAGATGTGCAGTTAATGGTAAGTGTGTATATGAATTTTCTCTCGGAAGCGGTGTATGAATACAAATATTTAAGAATATTATGCCATTACTATGTAATCAAAGCAAAAGTGATGTTTAAGTTTTGCTTACTTTCAGTTTTATAAGAAATCCACGCAAATAATTTTATGCCTAACAACCGCACATGATTAATTAATTTGAATCTGATAATGTACTTTCCGTCGACGTTTTTTCTGGACTTTCACAAAAGCTTCGAAAAACCAAGCTTGTTAATAGTCATTGATGAGAGCTGGGAAAAGAATTATCCTTCCTTCCTGTTGCCTTCTCTGCTAAACTCCTGAATTGGCCAAGGTATAGTAGATGCCACAGATGTGTGCCGGATGACGTTTCAATGTTACCATTTTTTTACACTTTACCGTGTTCTTCCTAACTCGACAACAGAAACAGAAACCATAGCCCTTTACACATGTATTTTCGTGTTCTATGCTGTACTATGGTAGTGTTAAACTATTTTGAATTGCGACTATCAAGGAAATCTAACTTTTTCTTTGTTTTTTGAAATAGGAGTTTATGCATTTGGATTTCTCTTTATGTTGCCGCAACTTTTCGTCAATTACAAGGTACATGTATTAACCTGTTTTTTGTCGTTGGTTGTTGGGGTTTTGTGTGGCCTTCTGTTCACATTTAATACGCAGTAACACAAGCACATCGTCTTCTACTAAATGACACCAGTAAGCAAGGAAGTAATATTTATTGAGCAAGTGTTGCTCCTTCAGGACATTTTATGGTAAATTACGCTGGAAATTGAATCCATTGGTCAATTCACTATGTACCCAAGACAGCATTTAACATTGGTATTGAGTCATTGCCATCTTCGAACTGCGATGACTTGACAATACGATAGGGAATGCTATGGAGATTCTAACTTGCTTTTGAATGACGAGATGAGTCATATGTATTTGTTATAGTTTGTGAAGTTTTATTATACGAGGACAAATAGAACTAATACGTCATTAAACTCGATTAACAAATAAGTTGCAAGCAGCAATTTTTTAGGGAAAATGTTTGTCAAAGTAAAAAAAAATTAACATGACTAATACTGTTTCAATGCATTACTTTACTAACGTATGCAGGTTTACAAGCCTTCGTCGACATTTTGATATGTAGATCATATCGCACTGAAAAGCTGTTCACGACATGCATTGCAGAACAAGCTAAAAATGCTCTGCATCTATACTATGTGCTTCTTAAGGCAAATAAAGAATTAACATCGTTTAAGAGTAATAGTTAGGAACAAGTTAAAGTCCTTTTATATTATCGTGATAAGCCCTTACATGTATGTAAGTTCTTATTTAAACATTTGTTAATTTTGATTTGCAAATATATTCTTTGACACAAGTTCATATTCTTGCTAATTGTGAACTTTAGTGGAGAAATTTTGAATATTGCTTCCTTCCAAATGCTGTGTTTTTCAGTTGACCTGACACGCTAAAAAACACGGCATAACGATGGCATATTTTTTCAACAATTGTAAGCTATTCTTTCTGTATGTTATCAAATTTCAATTTATTTTCAGCTGAAGTCAGTTGCACATTTACCTTGGAGAGCTTTCATGTACAAGGTAAAGTACTTAAGTTTGAAATGCTACGCCGTAGGAAAGAAGCACTGAGCACTTGTATCTTTTCATTTTGTACATTTTTTCTACGTCACAACTATTTAAGATATACACGGCCGTTGCGTATGCCGTAATTCATTTTCACCTGTTTGAGAGATGCTGTTATACAGGATGGATACTGGTATCAGCTATCCTACCATTCTAAAACCAAGTTTCCTTTGGACAAATAATGTGTATCATGTGAACCCATGCATTGGGGCAACTGTATTAGCCACTGTAGAATACACAAAGAAAAGATTCGTTTTGGATTTCTCTGTTGGAACGAGGAGCACGGAAGAAGGGAACACACCCGGTTGACTAGTTTCAGGCTACTTTAAAATTTACAGACAGAAATTGTGGTCAAAACACAGTGCAAGGCTCTGTACGTATAATTATGATCTATATACAATCACACATAACATTTATATATATCTTACGATGTATAATATATAATCATGACCACTGAAAGTAAGAAGGAAATTCCTCTTGTACAAAGCCATATGCTGTCTGTCAGCACAGCAATTGTCAATTGTTACGTCTTCTGTTGCAGTCATATCAACATACTTATCTTCCAAATACTCCTGACACAATTTTTTTTTTCCTGACACAATAACAGTGCTAATTCCATGCACTAGAGTTAGTTGCACGTGTAATGTAGATGTGAGCTTTTTATGAATGACGTATTAGCGTAGCACGCTGTGAAAAAAAGGAAGATTGATCAAAGAAACCTAAATTTTACGTTCGTGAGGATAAAAACAATTTGGGGGGCGGGTGGATCAAATCGAAAAATTATTGAAAATAACAGAGCGCGCACTGCACACTATCCGTTTTACGTCATCGAGACACGTCCGACGTGTGTATGACTTGCAGCCGTCTTTAACAAGTTCAGTAGTAAAAAAATAAATCGGAAAGCCATTACTGTATCTTAACTTCCCGTATTTCTTTTAAAGGGTGATCAGAGTAATTTCGCCCGCAGAAAGACTTTGTTTCTGGAAATTACACTGGCCACCAGGCTATACGAAAGTATGAAAATATAGCTGCTGTATTGACCGTTCTGTGTACAATAGACGGTCTCAAGGTTCATTTTATGTGATGCAACAAATTTTTGTTGCAATTTCACGATTATTTTACCGATAATTACGCCGACCTGCAAATATTTCCCAGAAGCAGATTCCTTGCCCACTATGTAGAGTTTTAGGCCGGACACCTACCGTCACAATGCCCGACAAGTATTTGTTCTCTAGGTGAATATTACTTCGACAAAAAAAATGAGAAAATAAAAGATTGAACAAATCTGTAACTGTGTTAACTACCCAAACTTACTGGTAAGTTTGCATGTAGCTTTTTGCAGACTTCTGAAGAAGCGCAAACAGTACAATGAAATCGAATCAAGGTATTTTTACCTAGACTCATATGTAAATATACAAATATGTAAATTTTTACCTCCGTTTTTAAATATTAAAGTAATGAGCTTAATTAGGTATAATTTTTCATTGCCTGCTTAAGTACAAATGTATCGTAGGCTTTAATTTTTCTCCAACAGGCATTCAACACATTTATTGATGACGTATTTGCATTTATAATCACTATGCCAACTGCACATAGACTGGCTTGCTTCCGAGATGACGTCGTCTTTTTAGTGTACTTATACCAGAGATGGTGAGTTGTTTATATTTTTAAGCTATCGATAGTTGGGACACGAGAAAGACCTAGCTTATCTAACAGTAGCTTAATACTTTGCCTGGCTGTGTTATGATACTGTATTAACTCCGCCTATTTTGTGTGGTTGTTTCTTGGCTTTTCCATTAAAAAGATCCAGGAAAACTCGATTCGTGTGCAGTCTGCTGTTGATAAAATTAGTGGCATTACTCAGTGCGCTCGCATTACTGTGTCCAACGGCATGCTGTTGACAACAGTAATGCAGTGATGAAGCCGAGAGCAGTGGTGTAATATAACGTTTATCTTAAGAAGAATGTTTTAGCTGCAGCCCAATTAACCTAGTTAAGTTCGTGGTGTATCTTTTTATTATTATAGAGAAGTGTAAAATATGGGTGCACCGAACTGAGTCTAACGTGCTTCAGTATAACGGCTACATGCACCATTCCCCCTATGATTTTAACCAGCTCACTTTTACAAACATATTCTTCACTTTCTAGCATTAGTATCCAGCATAAATCAAGCTGCATATTTTTTTGTTGATTATGTTAGGGAACTGACGTGACTGTGTCTTGAAACTATGTAAAACATTATCAGGTAAACTGCACACTACCGAATGCTCCCGAGATGTTACACGTTTTGTTTTTTTCCTTGGGACCAGCGAGGTAAAGGCAGCTCCACACTTTGCACACAAAACAGTCAAGCTTTTTAACATAAACTGAAAAAAAGTGTCTGGGGTGGGGTGGTAGCTAAGCAACACCTATGTACTCTACTTTATCCCTTTTAAGTACGTAGCTCGTCATGCTTTTAATCTGTGATACCCCACCTTCACTCGGTAAATAAAATCCTGGTATTTATACGTCTGGAATTAATATTGTGCTTTTTTTCTCTTATTGTAGGTTGTATCCAGTAGATAAAAGCAGAGTCAACGAATACGGCTTATCTTACGAGCACGAGACAGAAGATCAAAAAATAAAATCGGAATAACAAAGTAATAAATGTATATTGATTTTAAATACAATTGTTAAAAGTTAATATCTGTATATCATTGCCTTGACAGTCTTCGTTTTCGGTTGGTTGTTTTAGTGTCTTTGCGCGCGACTCTTGGTACAGGTAAACGGGGGGGAGGTTGATTTCTTGGTCTTAAGCACCCCATCGGTAACCTGGAATTCACTCAACTTCCACGTTCACAATTTTAACACAAAATGTAAAGAAAGAGAAAAGTTAACAATGAGACAGAATTATTTTTATAAGGTTTCAACGTGCTATAAGTATTAATTGTAAACTACTTAGTGAAGATAAAATAACCCCCAAACATTGTTAAGCCTGGACTCCCAGTTATGCGCCGGAATATGAACTACTGAGCAACAAAAACTCCACTGTAGGGCTCCGGGAATCAAACAGGTTTAGCAATTAAGTAAATCAAACACAGCTTGAGTTTTCATTGACAAATCTGTATTAGGCAAAGAAATGTTACTAATGCGTAGGAACAACAAGTGCGTATGCGAAATGCAACGTCTATTTTCAAAGTGGACAGGTAAACAATCACCATTAGGCATATTTCCTCACAATGACAGCCCCTTAGACCATTAGTTGCCTGGCTCAGGCCAATTATCACCTCATATGCACTGGTTCATCACAGTATACTGGCCTTTATAGACAAGCCAAAGCACAGTGGCACATTTGCAACCTTAAGAATCTCCTATGCTCACCAGTCACTACTACTTAAACAATCCCATCACTTTCACTCCACTACTTGACTTTTTCATACGTAATATTTTCTTTGCGGTATGCTTGGGGCATTACTGAAACGTAATCTCACGTTGCGGAGAAAGCTTGTGTCTCTGTTGTGCGGGTCACATGATATGGAAAACTGCAAATGAAAAGCATCTAGATTTTTGGCGCTAGCTTAAAAGTGGGGAACTGCAATACTGTATTTTGAAGTGATCGAATTATCTGATATCTCCTTCCATAAATCACTCAACGGCTGCTTACATGATGTAAATACTACATACATATTATTTTTACATACCGTTTAACAACCAATTATGAATTCTTTGTAGTAAGGTACCCTAATATGAATGGGCAAGGGCACATTAGAAACTCTTACATAATATGCCATTTAAATTATGAGAAAATCAGTGAACTGAATTTCTTGAAGCTTCTTTTTCGACGGGGAATGAGTACTTTAGTTCCCTGTAAAGTGCTGAAGTACATCCGGATTGCCCCTTCACGAAAGCGTGGACTCGGACACCATATGTGCTTTTCTGCCACAGTATTTCACAACTTCTTATCCTATAAAAAACTCGTATTAATCATCATCGTCTGAATCAAGAGCATATCGTCTTCTGTTTATCTGCATAAAAGATATAAATATACCATGACGTAAAGATTTAGCAACTGAAAAAAAATGAACAAAACAAAAAAGTGATCCACAAACTAAAAACGTGCCTATTGGGAATTGGGAGGAGGGAAAAGTGGGGAAGGTCAGCAGTATTTGGCAATATTTCGAACGGGGCGGCGGGTTAATATGTTAGAATTTCTTCAAATAATGACGCCTAATCATCGCTGCCAACCAACAGAATCTAAAACCACACTTCAATGAAACATTGTACTCCTATGAACATGTAAGTACTTAAGGCAGTTAGGGACTGTAACACTAAGGTACTGCAGAAAAGGAAATAGAAGATTGCTGTTTCGGGGGGAGGGGAGGGGGATTGTTGTGGTCAAAGATGCATACAGCATTTGGCGACCATTCAATAATAATTTTTACCGTTTTCTGGCAGGTACTGTAAAGGGCTATTTTCGATAGTTACGGTTTCAAAACGTAAAAATCAAATTTCGTGCAATTTAAGCTTTGAAGCCTTTTTTTTATTCTTAAATGTATTTGAAATGAGCAACATTGTCTCCTCAGTTTCTAACATAGTATTGTACTGTAATATTTAATATTTCCCAATTCCAGAAAGACATGAGCTTTAGAATAATTGTTTCACGACATAGTTATGTCATAACAGTGTTGGATTAAAACATGGTCTAACAATACATCCGAGTGGATACTAGTTTCGCCATAAAGCATAGGAAGTTCTTGTTTGCTGGAAAGTAACTGGTTTAATTATGCCCTGGAGACCTCTGACATCAACGTTCGTGGTACACAACACGTGGCTTTGTACACTCAATAAAAATAAACTTGTACACTCAATAAAGCACTTGATGTGACGTATAAGTGATTCCTACTTGAGAACCAACTTAAGTTTTAAACCTGGTGTCAAAAAATCAGTCATAACCTTGAAATTTCTTGATTTTATGGACTCAGTGGAAGCCATTGATGTAAGATATTTATCATGTCGTGAGTCGTAAGCTTTTTCTCAGCTGAGAAAAAGGTTGACTCATGGCATGATAAATATCTTACATTAATAGTCATAAGCTTGTTAAAATCAGGGGTTATATGGTTTATATTCCTCAGGCATAACCCTGCTTAGTCTCGTGTGCTGAAATATTTATTGCCATCAATTACAAAAACTTTTTTAGTTTTTTAGTTAAAGTGTTTCTTTTCTAAAAATACGTTTAATGTATATTGCAACTCTTCACTAGTCACAATTCACGACCAAAACGGATAAACAAAGTAAAACAATTAATTCTGCATTCTCGAATGGGGAATAGGAATTTCAAAGGCATGTGAGAATGCTTTGATATATTACACCCATTCTTTTTTCAGGAAACAAAGGCCGGCATTGAGTATTCCAGTTTCTTAAAGTTGGTGTATATTTTTGTACTCGTTTCTTAAAAATTCCACAGGATTTTCCAGCCCTTACTTTTAAGTGAGAGGTTTCGCAGCTAAAATTGTATTATGTTTCTGTTATTCTCTCTCGTAGAGAATCCTCTTCCCGGCAAAGGTGTTCCGTCTGTCAACATGAAGTTTCTATATACTTATAAACAGTTTTCATTTTAATTCAGCCTTGACTTTAAATCCTCACGACAACAACAAAAATTTAAGAAGTTTCAAGTGTAATTATAGATAACCTGTTTATTGGTGAACGGAAAACGCACAGTAAAGAAGAAAAGTTGAAACTCGGTGAGATGTTTGGTAAGTTCCAAGACGAAAATGCCGTTAAGATTGATAAAAATGTTCGATGAGTATGGTATTCACCTCATGTTGGAAATAAGAAAAGCTCTTTACCAAAGGGATTAAATTCTTCTTTTCAGGGTGTACCTATTACTGTATCTGTCCAACCTAATGATACTGATCTTCACCACCCCCTCAAAGCACTTAATGGAAACTAAAGACTGTTTTTGTCTGTATCGTAGAACAAGGAAGTCCATTTTGTATAAGTATTCAAGAAGCTACGTATAAGTATTCAAAAGGTTCAGGGGCCTTGTTCTTCTTCTTTGGGTGTCATAGTCGATCCAATCTTTGACGACTCGTGTTTTAACTTGAAGCTTTCGATTTCTAGCGAGACCAGATATCCTGCGGTGATATAAGTCCAGTAAATTCCTGATTCCGGAACAAAAGTCTTTTGCCGCCTCTAGCTTTCTTTCCTGGGACTTTGCCGGTGAAGCTGAGGTCTTCAAATTCACTATTCAAATTTACTACACAGAGTTCGTTTGTCGTTCTTTTCCTGGTCGTCGCAGCACCGAGGAGTTTGTTTCGTGTGCTGTGTACGATAAGCTGGGGCATGCTCCGATAAAACTACATTTCCGTGGCTTCATGTTCTTGGCCATTGTTGGGGAAAGAGTTAATGACTCCCAGCCATAAAACAGAACTGACCAAATGAAACACTTAAGTGTGATCTTAAGCTGCATTGATAGCTTCTTGTCTTTCAGAAAAGAGGTCGTTTGATTGACGCTGGTCTTGGCCATTCCTATGTACCTTCTAATCTCCTTCTCATGCCTCCCATCCACCGTCATTGCGGAACCCAAGTAATTAAAGGAGTTAACCTGTACAATCGGTTTTGTTGCATGTCTCGCTGTTCGTTGGAGATTGTTGTCTTTGGATACAACTATACAAAGTAGCCTTTGAAGGCCCATTTTACTATCCATGATCAATGCGCTGTCGTTAGGATATCTGATGTTGTTGATAGAAACATCATTGATGATCACACCGTTGTTCGATTCCTGGAGTCGCAGGGGTATGTTTTCGCTGTACAAGTTGAAAAAACCTGGGCTCATCATGCAACCTTGTCGTACCCCGGGATTGACTTCTTTCCATTCCGTCAGGCCATTCAGCAGTTTGATAACGCCTTTCTAGAGGTTATAAAGATTCTTTATGGTCCATTGGTCTTTGTCATCAAGTAAGATGTTCTTCAGCATGTTGAAAAGACTTCAGTGGGTAACTCGAGCAAATGCTTTTTTGTAGTCTATGAAACAAATTCAGTTGGTGTTGTACACTTCCTTTGCAAAGCACTTTGAGGGCAAAAATTGCGTTTTTTGCACCCCCGGTCAGGCATGAAACCCTATTGACACTGGGCTATTTCTGGGTGAATCTTGGAGTGGCAGTGTTCAAATGTGATTTTTTAACAGCAACTTTTGGGCGTGACTCATGAAACTAACTGTTCCGTATTAAAAGCAATACAATGTATTCTGTTTCTTTCACGTGGTCAAAACTAGAACATTATGATACGGGAGGTTCTTTAGCATATCGCCCGAGTCGTAGATTTTGTTGATAGGCCTGTGGAGAATGTTAATACCTCTGTCACCAAGTGCTTTGAGCATCTCTGTGACTACCTGGTCAGGCCCTTCTGCTTTTTTTTATTTCATTTTGTGTAGGGCTCATCTGACTTCTTCATCTGTAATTGGTGGACTAAAGAGTCATATGGGTGGAATCATCTCTTCCTCGATATGAATGTCTTCGAAGAGCTGGCTGAGATATTCTGATCAACGTCTCGCGATATCTTCTGGTTAGTAAAGGATTTTACGAGTAGAGGATTTGTTACCTGTCGAAGGACTGGATGATGTTTTCCAGTAACTTCCTGGATTCGATTGAACATTTCCTTGGGATTCTGATTCTTTAACGGTTCGATCTCTTGAAATCTATGTTCAAGTTCTTTCGCCTCTATATTCTGGTGACAGCGTTGTGTATCTGGTCGTAATTTTCATTGTCTACTTTTCCCAGTCTTCTTTTATCCATGATGACTTCGATATTTTTGGGTCGTCCATTGATAACCAGTGGCCCTCAGTTCCTCTTTTGGTATGTGCTTGTTTGCTGGTTTGACTACAGCGTTTTTGGGCTCGTTCCATGGAAATTTTGAAGGAGCTGAAGATTCGNGGTTCGATCTCTTGAAATCTATGTTCAAGTTCTTTCGCCTCTATATTCTGGTGACAGCGTTGTGTAGCTGGTCGTAATTTTCATGGTCTACTTTTCCCAGTCTTCTTTTATCCATGATGACTTCGATATTTTTGGGTCGTCCATTGATAACCAGTGGCCCTCAGTTCCTCTTTTGGTATGTGCTTGTTTGCTGGTTTGACTACAGCGTTTTGGGGATCGTTCCATGGAAATTTTGAAGGAGCTGAAGATTCGATGTCTTGCAAACGCACTATTACAGCTGTGCAAAATTTCTTTCGGGCATCAACTTCATTGAGGGGATTGAGAATGAACTTTGATACACGTTTTAAAGTTTTCACTTTTTTGTGATGTATTTGAACTGTTGTAACTACTGTTTTTTCATTAGGTCCACAGCCTACTTTTGCGTTAAAATCACCCATAACTATCTTGGCCTCTTTCGGTTTGCAATGTGCGCAGGCCCCCTCCAAGTCATCACAGAAGTTGTTGATTTCGCCTTCGTCGGATTCAGCTGTTGGTACATATCTAACGACGGACCAGATTTCAGCTTTACTAGAAGTGTGCGACCAGATCGCGGCAAGACCGTCAAAATAGATTTTGTGAACTGTTTATTTAGGATGAGAGGACGTCCACCGTGGTGTTTGTACTCCGACTCTCCTCCGTTCCATTCCGAGTAGATCACTGTTTTGTTTCCTTGCATGAATTGTCCTGTTCCAGTCCACCGAATTTCATACAGTCCCAGTGCACTGAACTTGAGACTTTCAAACTTTAGGATCACACTGTCGAGCTTTTCTTGCTGGTGAATAGATCTCATGTTTCATGTGGAAAATAAAGAACCGGGTAATGTTTTAAAATCCTATTAAAATAGATTGAATCAGAATTTTACGAAGTCATATAAAATTTTAAACAGGGTATCTTTAGATTGGGACAAAAATAATTGCCTTGAAATGGAAGATGAACCAAGCATCTTTGAAATTTTAGAGAAAACAACATTTATTGTGATGCATTTGTCGTTACGTCTAATATTTTTTCAAGCCTTATTTCATATGGTTTTCTTTCAAGATTTAAAGTAATAAAAACCCAATTGAATATTTGAGTAGAAACCCCCCCCCCCTTTACCAGATTGCGTAATTTTCCATCCCCTGATTATTTTAAACCCCCGGTCTATTCGGAACCCAAGAGTAGTTTAATTAGCAAATCTGTGTGGGTATAACACGTAATAAAAGAACACAATCAAAATACACGTACAATTATACTTACAGTAACTTTGGTGTTTCTTTCTGTTTGTTTATTCACAGACTCCAACAAACTAATCAAATTTTCTTCTTTAAGCTAAAAAAAGGGAGCAGACATTACAGGAAAACTTGCAAAAATTGCAAGATCAATATCTAATAAGCCAATTCAACACTGCAAAAACGGAAATACGACTAGTTTAAAAAATCTTAAAAATTGTAAAGCTTTTAATTGAGCTGTTCGCGTCTACTTTGTGAAGAGCTGCAATTACTCTTTTCAACTAATTCCAGCTGTCGAATATTAGTGAAAAACGGAACACTAATAAAACTGGAATCCAGTTACAATACAAGAACAAGATTTTCTTACAGTATTTTTCGGCATTGGTTTTATATTTTCTATACGTTAGTCAAATTTCAAGTAACTTATTCAGGAAAAGTGTCCGGTAGAATAAATGACAACGACAAGGCAGTGAAACGTTATCTCTCCGTGAAGTGAAAATTTAGGAGAAACTAAAAAATGATTTCGTAATCTGCGCGGCCAGTTGAGCTTAACATTAAAATCTAATATATCTATAAAACATCAGCTCTATTTCAACCGTTTTCTAACAAAAACTGTACAAGGAGCTAATTAAAGTATTGAAAGAAGTGGTTTTAGTATTAATCGATAACCAATCGTGCTTCAACAAAATTTGCTCCGGTTTCTGTATAACGTCGCTATAACGTTAAACTTCATAATCTGGCAGGTAATTTGCCTCTTCTACAGGACCCTACAGTAAAAGGGAACAGCTACATTTTTGATGACTTGATCATTTTATTCACTAAAAGCTAACTGTGTTAGGAGGAGGTATAATACCACCCAATTCAACCGCACATACTATTTGAATAGTCTAAGGGGGCAACGATTGCGGGTTTCCTTTATATTCAGTGCATTCCAAATACTGATTTTCGTAACAATTAACACATTTAGAATTCTACAACTACAATATCGTCTGTCTGGGCTGCTACGGCAAAAGTAATGTTCGTGCGAATACTGTTGAAAACAATCTGGACCATTTTGTCCGTAAATATCAGGATGTTCTTGTACACAAACTGTTCCTAGATTCCACGTTTGTACGTTTATCAAGTTGGTTTCTAAAAAATCTGTATATGAGAGTACGACAATTTAGTATGTCAAAGAAACAGGATTGTCGACTAGCTAAGGGTGACAGAGGGCCATTCTGTCTCTGACGGGTACTAGCATTCCCAACCGTTAAACTTTGATGATTCTTTCGTTTAGACAACATGCCGTGGATGCTTTAACAATGTTGATTATCCCCTTCAAAAGCCAACCCCGCTATTGCATCTCAAATGACACATTCGGCTGTGTGTGCCCAGAATTCTGTCCCATGCACGGATTTTGTGCACAGCTCGCCAAAATTTCCTGGTGTTACCGTGTCTTGAATAAATTCCCCACAGGTGTAAGTCGGAAATTAAATATGCATAAAAATCCCGGCTCAGCTCGATGGCAACGACTTATGACTAAGGATCTCTGGAGATCATGGTCAAACTGTAATGAACTGTCTCACACTTTGTGTGGAACTCAAATCAAAAAGTTGACTTAAAGTATCTTTCATTTCAAAAAATAATTTTACAGCTTTAAAACTCAAAAGTAACTTTTGGTAGAAAACAAAAGTACCGCGTATATGTGACATGAATCGTTAACTTGCACTAACAACAAGGTGAAATATTTAAAAGAAAATTAAAAAATTAAAAATGTATAAACCTTATGCCAAATACAAAAACTAACTTCAGTTCCTTCATTGCCACAGTAAAAGTCCCTCTGAGGGGCAAAAAAAGTATAAATGTTACTTTGGGGTCAAATAAATTTTATGACCTTAAAAACGGTTGAACTCTCTTCAATACTACTCTGAAAATACATTAAAAAACTAAATATGCAAAGCACCCACCTTTTCCATTATTTGGCCACGCTGAGCCATTTGTATCAGCATACCCTCTACCATTTTTGCTTTTTCTGGCTTTACCAATGCAATACTGTTTACTGTGTATAAACAAAAAGATTACCCAGTATTTTCAAATGATTAGACTAGGACAGAAAGAAAACCCTAAAAAACAGCAATCTGAAGAGTAAAGATATCAAAATATATGACACTACCTAAAATTCAAAGAAAATTCTGTCTTGGTCAGTGCCGGATAAAGCCTTCATGAGGCCTAGTCCACTTGTGAACTTAAAATCTCTTTACATATCAGCATTTTAAAAAAATAGATACAAAATGCAGAAAATTTACTTATGAAAATTATGTAATCAAATAATCAATAAAGTATTTATCAAATGCTCTGTTTTCCCGTTTTGTTGGAAACGAAAAAATCAATTATGATTGAAAAGGTCATCTGTGAACGTTTTGTTTTGATATTAAGCAGACAGAGACTGTCCATTTGCTCTTGCCCCATTAAGTACGTGGTGTTGACCCTATTTCTTTCAGATGACTGAAAATCGTTCTCCTTTACCAATGGGCACTGTTACAGTACGAAAAATTTGTAAGAGTAAAAATATTGGTAAATATCATCAATTCATGCCCAGACATGATGTTCTGCATGGAAAACGGTATACCCTCAGCCATGTTCATCATTTTTACTCGAATTTTCCATTGCCGTCATTTATTTTGCACTATTTTGAAATTTTTCATGCTACTGGACGCTCTGGGCCTTCATGGTTATTTCTGCCCCTAAAGATGGGCAACATTTTTACAATTCCCGAGTATACTTCATTTAAGTTAAGAAAGTTTCCAATGAACGAATCAAACACTACAACAATGTTCTAATTAGCAGCCTTCCAGTGAATGTCAGCTCATCCTCATTGACGTTTTGCCAAATTCGTTGATCGGAGAAATCATTATCACTGGTAGTACCATTTGCCCGCGTGCCAAATTCGGTGAACCTTTTAATATCATTCCGTAGTTCCATTAAAAACTTTTTTCAGGTCATTACTATTTAAACTGCTATCCCTGGGTCAATCGGTTTGGTTTGCAGCATCTTATGTACCCAAACTTCAAACTACCATCATTACTCCCGTTTCCAACTTCTTCGTTGATTTAATGAGAAATTGCTTTTGCTCTGGTATCCCTCGGCATAACAGGATATTCTTTGATTCGCGTTAGTAACCTATATAGCAGGTTTGAAAAGTTGATTCGATAACGTTATGCAGACATTCTCCTGTCCTATCCTGTTTCAGTCCTCTGGACGGCTATCTTGTCACCACGGAGATGGATTGTTGAACTGCCACTCAATCAATGCAGCAAAATCAGTTTTTAAATATGTGGTTCTTTTAGCTTGTTCAGTGGAGACATTCAACATCTTTGTGATGTTGATTAACGGATCCCGATGGTAAGCCCGTTTTGATGTCGCAAACATCTTTGTCTCCTGTGAAGAGATTTACGAAGAAAAATACACCAAAGTGTAAAAGTTAACTGATTATCATATGTGATAACTCGAAGAGAGTCAATACTCGACGAAAATAACCAACGAATTTTAGCTCGTGCGGAATTGTGTTTCTCACATGAAACCCATTAATGCAATAAACTCGTCGCAAGTTGTTGATGACAGTCAGGAAGCTCTACCACGACCACCATTATTATACTTTTCAATGTGCTTCGAGACATGGATCATACGTTGCCATTATTTTTAATCAATCAAAAAAATTCCCATCGCTAATACTGCCAAACTTTTCCTCAAAACCTCTAAATGCCGAAATTGGAAACTTGACTGTAGACAAAATTCGCTTTCGTACTTCTCCCCAGCATTCAATTTCTTTCTCCATTTCATAAAATACAATTCTACCAATATTCACGTTGTTTGCAACACGAACAGAATAACTCGTAAGGGTAGTGCGAAGATCCGAAGAATGTTCATGATCAAATAATCTGTTTATATGATCTTACGTCTCATACCCAGTACTTGCAAAAGTACTCTTGTTTTCATAGAAAGCAAACGGCACATGAAACAAAATAAACGGTTTGATGATCAAGAATAAAAAAATAAATGCCTGACGAATCATTTAGTTTTCCCTTTATTTCATTTGCACATGCATTTTGTACATTTTGTACGTTGTCATACAAAATTGAAAATAGAAATAGATGTCTGAAATCATTACCTCGACACATACCATCAGCATGCCGACTTACTGTGCCCTATGATGATGCTGGTGGTAAGCAGACACTGTCTACTACATATTGCCGCCATAAAAGAGGAGTGGTGATGAGGGGTCAACACCAAAGGTGATTTTATTAAGACACCAACTTAAGGTGGGTTGGTAACCAAGGCTCAGGTGGCCTCTTTTTCCCAAGAGGCAGACTTAACTCCGCCAGATGCCAACCTGCTACTTCAAGATTTTGCGAGGATTTGGACCAAATTTTTCTTTTCTTAATACCAAACGCATAACATTTCTAAGAACTCATCCTAAGGAAAAATAGCTAACCCAACTGGAATAAGAAGCCTGGCCAGTGATGTTAATAATATTGCAGTGCAAAAGTGGCTAATGATGTCAAAATATGTAAAGCTGTAACATGAGGTGATTAAGCAACCTTGCCAACTAACCCTATTCCGGATTCAAACTTACTGTTATCCAAATGTCGAGGCAGTTTTGTTTGTATACTATTAGATTGTATCACATCCATATTGTATTACGTCATTTTGATTATTATTCACAACGTCGTTTCAAGCTAAAGATTTTAGACTCGTTCCTCTATATTCACAATACAACAAAACGGAGCTTATGATGTCAATATCCATGAAAGGTTAACTAATAATATGTAAATGTAGATAGATGGATAGACGAATAGACAGATAGATAGATAGACAGATAGGTAGATAGATAGATGGATAGATAGATAGATAGATAGATAGATAGATAGAAAGATAGATAGATAGGTAGATAGATAGATAAATAGAAAGGAAAATGGATTGATCGACAGAAAGATCTTTACTTTTGATTTCTTTATTAATCACGTCTATTAATAGTCCTTCTCTGAGCTGACGTCCACGCTAATAAGAAATGTAGTTACTTGGTGGACTATAGTCAGATTAAGCTCGTTTGACGAATACATGTGTATGAAGGTAAAAGCAATTTAATTAAAGCACTTTCATACTTACATCTTGCCCTTGCACCTTGGCTAAGAATTTGACTAAGCATTGCATTTTTCATCTCTGCATCTCTTCAAGAAAAAAACAAAGATGTCACGTATATTAAGCGGATTAGTGGAACCAGGATCTTTAAGCTATTTGTCTAATTTTGATGACAAGGAGCTCTTTTATTGCTTTATTACACTTAATATGTGCCTATAGCAGCTGAAATCCGATATTCACTGATAAAACGGCAGTTTCCTTAATTTCCTTACCAAAACGGTTCTGGCTATTAAACGGGTTTTTCTGGCATTCATAAGCACAAACTCTGGGCATTAAGTGTTTGAAATCTGACTTTGGCCGCAGTACATTAAATCAACTAAAAAGAATGGTCTGCAGTAAACCGATTGCTAGCAGAAAGACGTCCAAAGTACTAGCAGCTTTGCGATATAACCTAAACCACAATACTTCTTTTGTGTAATAGTCTTCATTCAAATTTGTAATTTCACGCTGTAAATTAAAGATATGATGCAGAGCTAAAAGGGTTACTTTTGAAGTACGCTTGCAGTTAAGAGTATAATGCAACACACGGTTTGAACTGCAGGCCCGGAGGTTTTGTGGCAATCTGCCATAATATAAGAGAATATGAAGCACAGTTTTTAAAAGTGTTCTGTAACGATGTGGCAACATACATCTTAATGAACACACGAGATTTTTGGCAAAATGGATTCAGTGCCTATTTTCATGTCAGTGTAACCATCACGAATGCTCCATCAGCAGGTGCATTCCAAAAGTGAAAGTATACTTAAAAAACATAGGAAGTGAGCCTCTTTCTTTCAAGGACTAATCTGTAGGTATTGGATCTGGTACATATTTAAATAACTCTTTTATTGTGTGCCATTATCTGTGCCAATATGTGCAACTAAGTCGCAGGTATGCCTTAAAGTGGCTAGTTAGTTAGTTAATTAGTTAGTCAGTCAGTTAGGTAGGCAGGTATCTATCTATCTATCTATCTATCTATCTATCTATCTATCTATCTATCTATCTATCTATCTATCTATCTATCAACATGTACATATTATTATTGTTAATATTATGTAACTTTATAACCGCAGGTAAACAGCACACACATAATTAGTGGATACAATATATATCCATGGCCAGAGTTTTTACCTGATACGTTTTAATATCTAATGTAAATATCATTCATCCAATTCATCCAGACAATACTTTTCTAATAATTTTTTTTTAACTTCACATGATTTTATTTGTAGATAAACGATCTAGAAAATTTACAATGAAATTGATCTACTCAATACAGGTTGCAACACAACTGAGCTGTCACTGGATGTAGAGGACTGGAAACAAGACAAGAAATAGCACAATGAAGCCTAGTTGTGGTACATCCTCTATAGTGATACTCTCCATTTGGGCA
>RDPX01000243.1:658531-690624 GCA_003991215.1 Morbakka virulenta
CGCGGTGATATCAAAACTGTTGAGGTGGTCTTCCGTTTGTGGCTCTATGACAATGTCTTTGATATTTATCATTTTTTTGTTTATCATACGCATATATATATTCATAAGAAGTTTTGTGATTTTTAGGTTACACACCCCCCAGTGCTTTTATCAAGGCAGCATCACTCGTTTGCCATGACCAAACCTAAAGACCAGTGTATCTTGTAAAAAAGATATGCAAAGGAATCATCACCTGTGTTTATAAAAGAGCTAACCCAAACAAATGGTAAGTATACACAATGTTCACACAAATATCAATTTTTTTTCACTATCAATTACCAACAAAATCTTGAAATAATTAGAATGGGTGAATCTCATTAGCAACTTCTCCTATCTTGCCAAACAAATTCAACTGCAGTATGTCTTAAAAACACATAGATATCTCTCATAAGTTCTGGATTCCTACTTATGCTCCCTATGTACTGAGCCAGTTTAATAAAAATGTATCATATCAATTTCATTATTTATTGTGTACAAAAAGTGAATATTATACAATCAAACCTGTCTACAGTAGCCAGCCAAGGCAAATGGTCAAAGTGGTTGCTTAGGGAAGGTGGCTAATTAATGGAGGTTATAGATATTTGTTCAGTTTGAACATAATCATACCAACAGAGCACAGTACTCACGTGTGAAAATATTTATAATGAAGATGTATACAGTGTGCACTGAATGTATTATATGTCTTGTATGTCCATCAACAAATATACATGCATACAAATGTGCATTTATATACATGTATGAATGTAAAATATAAATACACTAGAAAAACATCATTTTGCCTTAACTAGCTCATCTTTATTTGGTCACAAGAGTTTTGAACATGGCTCTTTGTATAGACCTCATTTGTTCCCATTATACTATACAGCACTTCAGCATGCTCTTTCTGTTATGGATACTGCCTCGATTTGTCCAAACATTCACTAACCTCATGGAGGTGGATGTGAACTACCTTCATCATTGCTGGGATCACAATTATCCTTCACTGTATCCTTCATAATATCCCGAGCACTGGATTTCCAGTCAAACAGTTCCATGGCCATTTTATGCATAGCTGGGGCATATTCTCAACATCACCGTCTTGTTAGAATAAAGTCTCTGTTTTGTTTAGGTTGATTTATTTCTCTGTAATCTTAACTTTATTTTCCCTTGCAGCTGAACGATTTTGTTGTCTGATTCTATTTTTAAAAGTTGATTGCATGTAGAACTCAAATTCAAAATATAAAACAATTAACTGAGACTGAACTGATGTGACTTACAAAATAGTAACTGTATATCTTACAAACAAATTGAACAGCAGACAAATGAAGTACACTAAATTGCAGTCAGCCATTAGGAGATCTAAAAAAATAAATGCTGCTTTTACTCTAAACAAAATTGCATTAAAACCAATATATGATCCATTGTCTACTGTCTTTTCTTAAAATCATCATAGCATACTATTAGCTTGCCTTTTTAAAGTCTGGTTTAAAAGGTATGCCAACCAAAGTCACATCCAAACCATCCAACATGATGCAACCCAAACTCTTCCAAATACTTGCCTCAAACAATCAATTTTACATAAAAACTGGGTATATACAGTCTCATTGCTTTGGAAAGAACATCACTTTTGCAGCAAAATATACAAAATAAGCACTTTTATGTGGAATGGCAAGACAGAATGAAGAGATGTACCACAACTAGTATAAAAAGGGTAGTTGTTTCATATTTCACTAAAGGAACAATTGCTTTGGTGTTTACATTGCTATTTTTAATGATCACCTTGCAGCCTCTGAAGCATGTATCTAATTACATCTTTTCTATTGATTTTCTAAAAGCTATCACTTGTGGCCAAATTTACTACCCCCTCCCATAGAAACAACTTTTTGCATTAAAGTACATTATGTGAAAAAAAAATGCTTAACCCAAACCCTAATTTTAGTTTGTTCTTACTGGGCCATTTTACTGAATAAAATTACAGAACAAAGTACACTGTAATTACCTTCTTACAGCTTCCTGTTCTTGCTTGTTATCATTTACATTGCCACCCTGCATGAAGAAATAAATGTGACTCAGTGTATTTTCAAATAAAAAACCTGTAATTCAAGGGGTAGTTTGATCATACAAGAACTTGTATTAAAGATAGGAAGGCCAATGTATTTAGCAATAAGCAGGTTTTATTGATTTCATCAGTAGGCACACTAAAGTTACCAAAGTACCCTTTTGTATGGTTGTCAGGTTCAATATTTACAAACAGGAGATGTTGCAACAAAGAACTTTAACACCATTATTAAATCTCTCAGTTCAAACTTGATTAATCTCATATTTCAAAATATATCTTGTCTTACATTTGCCAGTTTATTTACATCCACATTGGATCTAACATTTGGGTTACAGTTTATCCATATATTAAAAGCTTTCTGTGTGGCTTCCCACTGGTTTTTCTTAAGACAAATAAAAAGAATACATAATCTCTACATAATCCTCTCTGTTCCAGCATTTTCCTTTTGCTTTTTACTTTGGTAGTGTGGCTCTAGATAGGCCAGCTAATAGGTTTCCCTGTGCTTGGTGACCATCAGAGTTTTCATTATTAATTGAAGTTGCTGTTTCAGTTGTTCACTTTTCAACCCCAAGGCGGTTTGGTTCCCTTGGGGGATGTAACCATTGTTTGACCATGTGATTGATGTGGTATGTTCTTTCACCTCTGTTTTTCAATATTTACAGAGTTGCATATGAACCTTTCTGCCAAGCAGCTGGATATTCTGTGCCAGATGCCATCCAATATTTCAAGTCCTCGTGGATTTATTGGTTTATTGTTCTGAGTTTACCTTCTTGTAAGATGGGTGCCAACTAAGGCTAATGACCTCATCCTTGCCATAAGTCAGGCTTACCCCACTAGATGGCAAGCTGGTACTTCATGGTCTTGGGGAGAGCTAACAGGTACTACATCTTGCTCAAGGGTGACCTGGAGGTAGCTGTGGCAAGGGGAAGCCTTTCACATATATATATATATACTGATTCATTGAAATTGTCTATAAATGTCTATAGCCAGGATCAGACCCTGATCCTTGGGCTCTCCACCTCCTCCACTCAAAGCAAGAAAAGCTTGCTATATATTCTCATTGTCCCCAGCTGTGCTATTTTGTATAGCACCTCAACTGACAGGGATTTAAGATTGAGGTCCTTCAAGTGAAATTACTTTCCTCCTCTCACTAGTCAATGGGAACCAAATATAACTGCCTCTCTAGCTATTTTGGTGTTCCATAATCTTGCTATTTCTATTTCCAGATCTTAAAATTTGCCTTATTTCTAATTTTCTTTGAATATAAGGTTTCTCTTCAGTGATACTACTATATCCATTTACAAACCAGTAACAACTCAGTTTGGCCAACAACCTTTCTGGGTAAATACCAAGTAGTGGTATTTCTTGCAATGTTTCTTCCACCTTGGTCATGATATTTTTTCATCAATTTCATGTTGTGTTCATCAAGTATGTACTTATAATACATAACCAGAAAGAGCAAGATTTTATATTGTTGAAATTTAAAGTTTTTACAAAACAATCATATTACCAAGCACCTTTACTGTAAAACATATGTCCCTGGTGTACACTTATACAACCCCAATACAAATCAGTGCTTTAGCCCAAGCAAAAGTTTTTATAAACCAATCTATTAAGAAATTGGACAGTCTTCATTGTCTTCATTTCACCTTGATTGGTATTGTTGGTAAGTAAAAATGGTTATTTCTACTATGATTCAATATTTTAGTCATTATAGTTGTTGCATGGTCCATATTTAGTGTTTTGGTACAATACATACAAAGGTTTTGAAGCACCTGGCAATGATGAGAGATTAGAGTGAAATAAGTAGTATATTTTACATAAATATTATTTAAATATACATATTATTATGTTAAATGATATCCTGCATTGCTTGGATAATTACAGTACTATTTTCTAATAAATCTTCCCACTTCATAAAAAATTCAGAAAGTCTCAGACTTTGGGATGACAAAATAATGCCTGCTTCTTACAAAATATGCTTTAGTGTGCACTTTGTATCTTTTTACTATCTCTTTAGTATTTTTTAAACAATAGGATACCCATTTTCATATGCAGTGAAGTCAGAGGACAAATTTTGCTCTTCATCTGTGTAAGTGGCTGACTAAAAAAAACTTGTTGGGGTCTTGTTATTGGTTTTCATTGTTTCCCTTGTCATGCACGAGTTCCCAGTTGCATTAGCTTTGATGAGTGATAAGATGCTCTATTTCCAAGGTTATACAATTAGTATTAATTTTGCCTTAGTAAAATAGAACCATTCTCATGGACTTGTATTTTATAATTATTATCTATTTTTATGTTTACCTGTATCCAAATGTTTTTCTTTAAGCCAATGATAAAATAAAGTGTCCCTGTAAAGCCAAATCAAAACATATGCAGGAGGGTAAAGAACTGTTGAAAAAGTAGAATTCTATGGTTAGGGAGATTGGGCTCTAGTTAGCCATCATTAAAATATTTTCAAAATTTCCCTTGAGAGTATTAAACCTTTATTAATAGTCTCTAGTGAAATTTTGGTTGCATTGCTTTGGATTTTAGGTAAAATTTTAGTGATCAAAATGATTTTGTAAAACTGATACGGAAACTGGGAGTAAGTGAATGGCTGATTATGGTTGTTCAGGCAATGTACAGAAATGCTAAAAGTTGGGTAAGGGTAAACATTTCCTATACTGAGTTTTGGTGTGGGAGTTGGAGTTCATTAGGGATCTGTATTTAGTCCACTGCTTTTTATTTGTGTTTTGGAAGCACTGTCAAGAGAGTTTCAAAAGGGTTGCCCAGAGGAACTGCTATATGCAGATGACCTCATTCTCTCCAGTGAGACATTGGATGGTCTACTTGCTAAGTTGGAGACTTGGAAGAAGGGCTTGGGAGGTAAAGGTTTGAGAGTAAATATGGGAAAGACAAAAGTGACGGTCAGTGGTCACAATTTAGGAAAACCATTGGAGAAAGGAAAGTTTCCCTGTTCAGTCTGTGGGAAGGGAGTTGGGAGCAACTCAATCTATTGTGGTACTTGCAAGTACTGGGTACATAAACGGTGCAGTGGAATTAATAGGCAAACTGACAGAAAGTAACTGTTTTAGCTGCAAGAGGTGCATAGAAGGAGAGGCAACCTGTCACTTAGACCTATGGAAAGTGCATTTGGAGGGTGAGGAAACTGAAGTTGTCCAGAAGTTTTGCTACCTTGGTGACACCCTTGGAGCTGAGGGAGGAGCTGGTGCAAGTGTAACGGCAAGGGTTAACAGTGGATGGAGGAGTAAGTTCAGGGAGCTGATGCCACTGTTAACCAGCAGAGCACTGCCATTACCTACCAAAGGTAGAGTCTACCAGGCATGTGTACATAGCACAATGATGTATGGCAGTGAAACATGGCCAGTGAAAGCTGAAGGAGATTGAATCTGGACATTATTGGCAGCTGTATGCAGAATAGGTGGCTTCATTGGTTTGGTCATGTGGAGAGAATGGACAAGAATGCTTGGGCAAGTAGATGCAGAACAATCAAGGTGACAGGAACCACTGACAGAGGAAGACCGAAGAAAACATGGGTGAAAGTGATAAGGATGGATCTCAAACAAAAAGGTGTCAGCAGAGACCCGGTGAAGGATAGGATAACTTGGAAGTCAATTTCAATAAAGCGTCCAACACATGCTAGTGTGTAAAATGGGCATTAGACTGAATATGATGATATGATGATCATCATCATTTTTTGTAAAAATGAACTTTTAAACTCCCCAAAATATGCAAATTTGTCTACAATTAATCAGATTCATGTTAGTTAAAATAACGTATATCACAGCATGAAGAATTTATTGAGCTTTAATCTGATATATACATTTACTATATTAACAAAACCTTCATGCTCATAAATGCCATTTTTCAAAGAAACGGATTTAAATTTGAGACAATTCAATAAATTCAGCTGCCAAAGAGTTAAAACTGTTAAACTATGCAGCTAGTGGTGGAAGTGAGGAAGATTTACATTTTCATTCACTTTCATTCATCTCTCTTCATGAAGCTGGAACTGATGTGCAGAGACATCATTAACTTGCTTGAGAAAAGCAGAGTCCCTGGTGTAAATAGGCCTATCACCAGTGTGGTGGTTGTTGACGTTGAGAGTTGGACTCTTGAGAGAGGTTATTTTGGGGATAATGAACTGGTAGGTGAAGAAGCTTACTGGTGAGTTGGGTGCAAAGCAAACAATTCAACCAGCATTATTAAAGAAGGTGACAGCTGCATACCAGGCATTGGCCAAGGAGAAAAGAGAGTGTGTGAAGTTCAAAACTCACTCCATTTCTGGCTTACCATTTAAAGTTCACCAGCCCATAAAAGTGCAGGTAACTCCAGCTAACACAATTTTCACCACAAATGCAAAGCTATGCAATGAAAACTGGCTGCTGTAGGATAAAGTTGTGAGGCTAAAGGGTGAACTGCCAAAAGCTGAAAGAAACAGTCCATCAATTGGCCAAAGAAAGACAGTATTATTGACACTAGGCTTAAGAGATGAGGCTGAAAGTAAACGAGCAAAAGTAAATTATTTACCAGCTATAGACAATTAACATTCCACAGCGGAACAACATTAACTACCTCAAGTTTATCAACCAGCATTCTAAAAGTCAAATAGATACAATGATCATATGCAGCAAACTATATGATGCCTGCAAAGTGTAGGCACTGTAGCAGCATCTAAAGGTGAGAAACTAATCCCCATTATTTTGAGGTGTCTACTTACACAAGAAGTAGGGGAGTTGCAAAACGTTAACCATCCATTAACATAGCAGAAGGAATTTGGGGAATGAGAAATATTAAGGCTGCTAAAAAACTTGACTTCCACAGTGCTATGTTACACACCGATGGTACACCCTATGACCACAAGAAATATGTGGGCCAGCAAATCACACAGGACTCTGGGGAAGGTTTTACTTTAGATTTTCAGACTGTAGCCAGAGGGGATAAGGCATTAGCAAACTTCAAACCCAAATTCTGTCTTTTGTTTCAAATTTACCTGCCTGAAAAAATCATGCTTGAATTTGAAAATGTTAATAATAGGCTCAGTGAAAACCAGACATAGTAAATAAAGAATGAAGTTGTACTGGTGGTTCAAAAGTGCACTTTCCTGTTTTTACCTGCAAATTTTATGATTTCAAATTGGCATACTTTTGAACAAATGTAATTACAGAGATGAAACATTGTGTTTAGAGTAAAAAGATCTTAAAAGATAGGAACTTACTTTAAGTCTGATTGAACTAATTTAAAAAAATGCTTATGCATATCTACTACCATAACATTAACTTTCTTTTTGCTTGGAATGTGAATTCTGTCTACCTGGCTGCTTCACTTTATATTATCACTTTTAAATATTCTTACCACTAAGGTACTTGGGGTAAAAAATTGATTTTGCCCTGCTTTTCTCCAATAACAGGGAAATACTATAACAATATGTGACACTGGATCCATATTCCACAGCTCTAACATTCTTTTCAAGAATTCTTGATCACATTTTATTAAAGTTGAATTTGTCTGTCTGGTTTAAATACACATTTAGCCTTGCAGCTCGTTAGAAATAGCCCTAACTGAAGATTCAGTTACAAAAAATCAAGATAATGGAGAAAATGTACAAAGCGTATGTTGGGTGTAATTTCATGACTTTGATACTACTGATATATTTTAATCATTTTAAGATCATAAATACTTGTAAAAAGCTTTATTTTACTATTTTGAGCATTTAATTACTGGTTTTTTATCAAGTTTAACTTATATTCAGCCCATTTCTTTCAGGCATATTTTGGTAGCAGATGGCACTGGACAGTAGATGGTTTCTCAGGAGTTTTTGAACTATGAGCCTCCAATCCAGTTGGCTTGGACTTAACCTTGTTTTGCAGAAGAGACATAGATCTACACATTGGTGGATTCTATATAATGATCAGCCTAGAGAATGGGTGTTTAAATATGATAAAAAAAGCTTTTCATACATTTTCATTCAATTGTGTATTACAGTAAAGATATTTAAAAAACTACAGCTGCTTTATTCTTGCATTAGTCTATTTTTTCTATTATTTGATTTGCTGCACATGGCTAGAAGTGAAATTATAATGCTGTTGAAGTTGAGGAAATATTTCCTGATTTTTTTTCTTCTCTCCAGTTACACAGATCCACAATTGATGAATTAAAGATCATAGAAAGTTGCTTCTTGATCTCCTTATTCTTCTTTCTGGTTACAATACATTAATTTAGAAACTACATAAAAATACAGTTGATATTTTTAGTTTCAACTTTCTTTTGTTATTGATGCCATCATAATAGCCTAGTTCAGAATGCAATCATAAACCTTATGCATAAATTTTTGTCAGATGTGGTTTCTCTTTCTATTCATTATTCTACTTTCTTAAAACTCTTGTCATTGGGCAAAACATTTTGATGCCAGCTCATTTGATGTCTGCATGTATTGTTTCCAGCAAGTTTGAGCAGTGTCTGCCACGCCTAGCCTGGTACTTTTTGCTTCCACCAATTGCAAACTCCAGAGCTTGTAGTGCCAGTGTCTGTCCATATGGAGGATGTGACCTAGCATGGACCAGCGTTGTCAGATTATCCTCTTGAAGAGTGGCTCACATTTGCAGGTCTTCTGTAGTGCCTTGTTGGAGATGAGGCTGTGTGGCCATCTATGTCCTGTGATGGTACAGAGGTTTGATGTCTTTGTTGCTGTAGAGTAGAAAGCCCAGGATCTTGCTTTTTCTCCAGTGTTCGTGTCCTCGGGAGACTTGGCCATCTTCATCCAATTTTCCAACTTCTCAGCGAGGTAGATGTGAGTGTGTTATGTTTTGGACTCGTTCATGAATAGGCTGTGCTGCTTTAGGGTGGTTTTGCAAATGTCTTGAATTCTGTTCTGTGTAAATCTTTTTTTATCAAGGAAATCAACATTGTCAGAGTATTCCATCTCAAGTGGCATGCCTGTGTCTGAGATGGGTGGATTGGATCTTGTGGAGAGAGTACATTCTGATTGCAATGCTGTGGTTAAGTAGTAGGTGAAGAGTACTGGGGACAGACTACTGCCTTGGGGTGAGCTGATGGATGTATTGAATTCAGCTGATGTTTCAGTGAATTGCTCTTGGAACCATGTTCTTATGGCATTGGCTTTTCCATTGTCTGACCCAATGAAGTTGCTTTCTGATATCATGAACAGTTATAGGAGGGCTACGCTGGGATGATCTTAGCCTTTTGGCTGCTTTGAACATTCTTCAACAGTACCAATAAAGTAAAGTCAAATATCTTCCAACTAAAGACCTAAAATCGTCAACTTAAAACTGTGTCCATTTCTGTCCTTGACATTCTATTGATCAAAACATTGTAAAATATCCCCCAAACAAAGCTCTTTCTTTTGTATCCCATGTGATAAAAATCAATATATAATAAACTGTCTTATGAATTTATGTCCCAATGCTAATCACAATTTATATTCTTTAAGGCGTTATTCAAGTAAAGACGATCGCCAACAAAAAGTAAACCAGAGCTGAATGCACACATTAAAGCAGAGAGAAGGAGAAAAGCCCAAAATTCCAGGTGACAGTCTGCTTTTTTCAATTTGCACAGTTGTAAATGTTTAAAGCTTTGTCCTAGGCTGTCACATTACTAAACGTAAATTATTTGGTAAGAAAAACGTAATGCTGCAGTTGTGTTGTAATAAAAGTTTTTTCTTACCCCTCCCATTTGCTGCTGCAGCTCTGCCATACGGCGCGCCTTAATTTCCTCAAGCTCTTTGTCAGCCATGTTTACAGTTGATTCAACTGACTGCTTGTTGTTGTTGTTGTTGGATTGCTTGATGTAAGCTGCACGAGAATGTAATTTAATTCACACAATGCACACTCGGTTGAACATGGCAAGAAGGATGGGATTGAGGTTCTTCATCGATTTTCATCACAGAAAATTCGTATCTGAGTGGCTCAACGTTTATGTTGTTCTCAAAAACATAGTGGAAAATACCGGGGAAAAGCACGAGCTCAGGCTACAGAAGTTCTGGAAACAGAAGCAAAATAAGAATTTGTAATTGAGTTTGTATTTGAGTATATTCGAAAGAGGTGTAGGGGGTGTCCGGACGGAGTACAATCCAGTAGCAACCATCAGCTGACCTCCGGGCGATGGACCTACTGGTCTCCTGAAGGTACCCAACTCTCATGTCTGGCTCCAAGTAGCTGCTTGTGCGTGGCAGCGGCCACACCCTGGTAAACCGCTTCAGCTGGCGGGCTAAATGACATAAGGGTAGCCAGCAACTTGTTGCTGGTGAGAAGTTCATGTCTCGCACTGAAGCGCATGAAGTCAGGAAACGGCGGAGTTGGCGGAAGAGTCGCCACTTAGACCAACGGCAACGAAGGCGTAACCTGCATGCGCATTGCGGTATGCTGAGGTATGCTGAATGAGACAATAGTGTGAGTGGCCATCCGCCGGTGGAAGGCAATGGCAAACGACCACTGTATCCTGCCTAGAACAATCATGGCAATGCACAGATTAATGTCTAACGCTAACAGCGTGAACGGGATTGATGACCATGCAGCCATCAACACCTCGCTCGGCAGGGACACTCATGTTCGACAGGTGAGACCAGATCGTCAACCTGCTACTGTCAGAAACAAAACCACTCTACGAATTGGTACATGGAACGTACGCACTTTGTATCAAGCAGGGAAATTGGCAAATGTGAAGATGGAAATGGAAAGACTGAATATCAATATGCTGGGTTTATGTGAAACAAGATGGACAGATACAGGATGTTTCGACATGGAAGGAAATAAGATCATATACCCTGGAGGAGAAAAGCATGAAAGGGGAGTTGCTATGATTTTGGACAAAGAACTGAGTAAATGTGTTTCTGAATATTGGGCCCTTTCNACTCATGTTCGACAGGTGAGACCAGATCGTCAACCTGCTACTGTCAGAAACAAAACCACTCTACGAATTGGTACATGGAACGTACGCACTTTGTATCAAGCAGGGAAATTGGCAAATGTGAAGATGGAAATGGAAAGACTGAATATCAATATGCTGGGTTTATGTGAAACAAGATGGACAGATACAGGATGTTTCGACATGGAAGGAAATAAGATCATATACCCTGGAGGAGAAAAGCATGAAAGGGGAGTTGCTATGATTTTGGACAAAGAACTGAGTAAATGTGTTTCTGAATATTGGGTCCTTTCAGAAAGAATTCTGCTTGTCAAGGTGAAAGGGCAGCCTTTTGATTTAACTGTCATTCAAGTGTATGCACTAACAGCCGACAGCAACGATGACGAGAAAGATACTTCTATGAACAGCTTGAGGAAGCTATGAGGCACTGTAAATCTCAAGATATTCTCATGGTGATGGGAGACCTAAATGCAAAAGTTGGAAGCCAAAGAATAGGAAATATAGTGGGAGAGCATGGCCAAGGAACACAAAATGAAAGAGGAGAAAGATTGGTAGACTGGTGCACAGCACATGATCAGGTGATTATGAACACATGGTTCAGAAATCATAACAGACGCCTGTGGACTTGAAAAGACCCTGGAGAGAGGTACAAAAATCAAATCGACCCTGTGACCATCAACAGTCGTTTTAGAAATGCTGTTCAGCAAGCGAAATCCTACCCTAGAGAAGAATGTGGAGTGGCCACAATCCGGTTGTATGTACAGTCAGACTGAAACTTCGTCGCTTAAAACGTACATCCACAAAATCGAAGCTACAATGGAAACTTTTGCGTGAAAACCAGAAGCTTAGAGCCAGATATGCAGTTGCGGTGCAGAACCGGTTCGAAATACTCTAAACGGAAGAAGGCAGTAAGTGGGAAGTGTTTAAAGAAGCAATAGTAGAAACAGGGAAAGAAGTTATTCAACCCAAAGAAAAAGAGCAAAAGCAAGCTTGGATGAAACCAGAAATTCTACGAAAGATGGGAGAGAGACAGAAAATTTTGGAAAGAGACTCGACTCAATACAAATATCTAGACCGTGACATAAGATACGACTGTAGAAAAGCGAAAGAGGCATGGATAAATGAGCAATGTCGAGAAATTGAAAACTGCAAGACCGCTGATTCAAGCTACATGCACAAAAAGATTAAGGCGTTGCTAGGAAAGAGACCCTGCTGCTCAAGCGGATACATTAAGGGAAAAGACGGATCTATGGTCATGGAGAAAGAAGAGTTGATAGACCGTTGGGCAGAGTATATTGACGAGTTATTAATGGATGAAAGGGGAGGAAAGCCAACCATCAAAAAAGCTACCGAAGGACCCAGAATTCTACCATGTGAAGTGAAAGAGGCAATTAAGAAGATGAAAGCGAATAAAGCCACGGGTCCAGACAACTCAACGACATATACGACAGCGGAAAAATCCCTTCAGACTTAACCAAATCTGTATTCATCACTCTGCCCAAGAAACCAGGTGCTACTGAATGTGAGCTCCACAGGACCACCAGTCTAATGAATCATATAACTAAGGTCCTAATGCGAGTCATAATGGGCAGAGCACGGAGAGGAATAAGACCAGAGATAGGGAAGTAGCAATTCGGTTTTTTCTAAGATGCAGGAACAAGAAATGCTATATTTGTGATAAGAATGCTGTCGGAACGAGCCATAGAAATGCAACATGATCTATACATGTGTTTCATCGACTACTCAAAAGCATTTGACAAAGTGAAACACGAGTGCCTGATAGAGCTGATGCAAGATCTGGACATAGACGGAAAGAACATTAGACTCATAAGGAACTTATACTGGGAGCAGACTGCGGGTGTGAAAGTGCAGAACGAAGTTGGAAAATACGGCAATATTCGAAGAGGAGTCAGACAAGGCTGTGTCTTTTTACCAGACCTATTTAATCTATATAGTGAGAACATCATAAGAAGTATCGAAGGAAAAGACGGTTTCGTTATCGGAGGGTACAACATGAATAATATACGTTACGCTGACGACACAACTCTCATAATTAACAGTCCAGAGAAGCTACAACAACTGCTAGACACAGTCGTAGAAGAAAGTGGGGCAAAAGATCTCAATATCAATCGCCGTAAGACTTTTTGCATGGCGGTGAGCAAAAGACATGTGAACTTGAGCTGCAAGATAACCATAGATGGAGAAGACATACAGCAAGTAAATAAATTTAATCATCTTGGCAGCATGATTACATCAGACGGAAGATGTTTGGTGGAAATATGGAAACGAATTGCCACAGCAAAAGAGATATTCTAGCGGATGTCCAAAATTCTGAGGAACCGAACTATTTCCTTGGACACCAAGCTCAGAGTCCTCAATTCTTACGTAATTCCAGTGCGTACCTATGGGAGTGAAAGCTGCACCATCACACTAACCCTAGAGAAGAAGCTGGAAGCAGCAGAGATGTAGTTTCTACGCCGAATACTAAGGATTTCATGGACAGAGCATGTTACCAATGAAGAGGTACTGAGACGAGCAGGATGCAAAAGAAAGCTACTGTCCACTATTCGAAAAAGATAGCTGTCATTCCTAGGACATGTAATGAGGAAAGGGGAACTAGAAGAGTTGTCAGTGACACGGCACCTGAGGATCGGGAGGAGGATTTTCGAAAAAATATTGTAGAAAAAGTTTATTTAAATATGTTCGTATTCCAAGAGAACAAATTTTACTGCGTGTATAAGATACCTTTGTTTTTACAAAAAAAGCATTTTTTTGTTTATTTATTTATTTATTTATTCAAGAAAAGTCATGTCTCTAATAGGAAAATTAACTTTATGTCTTTGTTATTTCCTTGTTTTGTCTTTCGAGGTGAACTCCGAAAATATTGCGTCATCTTCTTGAGCAAACCAGGCTGGCCTACCTACAAAACGGATCGCTTATAGTTCCAGGTGGAATAAAGACGATCTTTTGAAGAACGATTATGTCAATATAGCTGAAAGTATTTTGCAATCCTATTAGAATTTAATGGATCATATTCTTCTGAAAAGAGACTATCCTTAGTTCTATAATGAAAGTAACTCTGTAGAAATTGTGCACATTTGTGGTTTCCCAACAGTTGTCCATCTGCCTTCACAACGACTTTGCTAAAAAAGCCCTGTAGGACTAAGTTTTTCCCGTTGTAAAAAGGCTCTTGCACTTCACCTTTGTTATTTTCACTATTTTGGAATGATCATTTTTATTTGTTGTGTCAGAAAATATTTAGCCTTCTCAGTGTGATCAGGATTCAGCAGGCAGGGAAACACGGATGATAGATATGCTGCTGTAAGATACATACTGTCAATTTTGTTGCGATCTAGATTAATAAAAGGACTAAATTTCTTAGCTAGTGTTTCTCTTATTTAATGACAAACAACATGGGCTTCCTTATGGTCAGCTGAAGGTTTTTCAGATGACTTTTTAAGTCCAGAAGAGTACTTTGCATACTGGAGTGCCTCTTTCTGTCATGGATTGTCTACAGACAATGTGTAAGGCTGCAACAGATCAGTCATGATTTTTACTTTGTGCCATTGGGCTGGAAGCAGAGGAACCCAACTACTATCTTGCCAGAAAGTATCTATACACCCTACATATTTGGAAAATTCCAAAATACGTTGCCAAAGGACCTATGTTGATGACTAACAAATAGAAACATTGAAAGGATTTTTCCAGTTCCCTTATTCAAACCCTCAGTAAATCTTACCAAAACCGGTAATTTTCACAACTAATGATTTCATGGATTCTAGAGCTGCTTTGCCAGAGTCACTGTTGCACTGCCACCCTCACACTATATGTTAAACAGACAGGTGTTGATTTCGATCGAATATGAAATTCAATTCAGACTAAGCATACTAATTATTCTCTTTTAGGTCTTAATCATCAAATTTTAGATGTTGCTCAAACCTTTTCAGCATGTGTTATTCTTGATCAGTAACTGAATATTTGCATAATGTTATTAGTCATTTTCCTAGTTTTGTTTCTTTTGTGAGGATGAGGAAGTGACTGTAATTCGAATATTGGGGTTTTACTTTGTTGTTTTCCGTAATAAAAAATTGCTTTTAAGCCTAGCAATAATTCTGGTAAACGTTTCAACTAAACATCTCCTATCACTTTCAATAATTCTGGATGTTGGAGAAGAATGTTGAGTGTTTAGCTGTATATTTTCGTAAACATGACCATGCTGTTGCAGTATGCTTTTCAATTGCTGTCTTGGTCATCATCTTTTTCCACTTCCAGCTAGTTTGTCAGATTTGAGCTTATGAATCCGCTTTCTCCTGAGTGCCTGGTTTTCTGTATCTTCTTAATTTAGTTCTGCCAGCTACACATCCTCTTCTGTATCCTCTATAAGGCTTTTTTGCTCCAGCCACTTTGATCTCTTTCTTTAATCAGCATTCTCCACTATGTTTCCCCCTATATTTCCATCTTTCAACCAAAGCAAGTGTCCATACCAACTCAAACGACAATGGCCAACCTTAGTCTCAATGTTGGTCACACCAAGATCAGCTTTCATTCATCATTTTGTAATCTATCAAGTTGGGTTACTCCCTTGATGCTTCTTAACATTTTATCTATGTTGTCCCAAGGATTTTCTCTTTTCTTCAACCCACTACTCTGTTCAATACCAGCAAGCTAGTCTGAACACAGGCTCATAAAATTTTACTTTCATCCTTCTTGCATCCGCTTGTCATAGATAATAACCCCATAGAAATCTTCCAACTTCACCGAAGCTGTACCAATTCTTGGCGTGGCAGCCTCTTATTTCAGCTATTACAGAGTTCTTTTAGTTCTCTGGCATACTGATGGTCTTGCTCACACTTTCGAATATCATTTCTGGCCATTAACATTTTTCTACTTATGTTATCCACGCCTCCTGTCTTACCGGTGTTCAATTTCCTTAGAGTCTTTTTTACCTCTTCTATCATAAAAGAACTGGTTTTGATTTCCTAAATGACCCCAGTAATATCATAGTGAACATATGTAGTATAATATGTAGTATAGTATGTAGTATAATATGTAGTATAACATGTAGTATAACATGTAGTATAATATGCAGTGGAAATGAAGCCGATAATTATCGGCTTCATTTTTACTACATTGGTTCTCGATGTTCAAAACTTCCTCAAAGTGTTCCTTATATCTTTAAAGTAACTGATCTTCTTCAATAAGTAGCTTACCTCTCTTGCCTCTTACTCCAGTTGTTGACAGTCTTTTCTTATTACAAAGTTCTTTTCTAAACTTGTACAGAGTTCCCATAGTATTGCTCTTCTCTGCATGTCCCTGCTCCTTAACAAGCCTGTTGACCCTTCCTCGCTTATCTGCTCGAATTTTGTTCTTCACACCCCTATCCCTTTTATGGTACGTTTTTTGTTTAATGTCATGTATTCTCTCTTCACTTGTACAGTTAACTTCACATTTCAACTGTTTTCTTTCATCTACAATTTTCCAAGTTTCGCTGCTTAACCACTTTTTCTGCTTTCTTTGTTTATTATACAAGATTTTTTCAGCTGCTTCTGTGTAAAAGTTAGTGAAGTCTCCCATGCTCTCTGTATGTTATTTCCATCCAAGATATCTTGGATATCTTTGGAATTCTTCTCCAGTGCTTCAATCACGTACTTTAATTTTATTATTTACTGCTTTTGGGTGGTTTTTTGGTTCAGAAATGAGGTATTATTTGCTGTCATTTTTATGGTATTCCTGACTCTGTCGGAATTATCTCAATTTCACCCTCACTTTCACCAAATACTAGATTTTAGCAGGTTCAAGCACTTACAGCTGTCATACCTCGGACGTAAGCAATAAATCTTCTATACCTGTTGTTAATGTTGAAGTGCTCAATTCGGCTTTTGCTTATGTTATTTAGCGAGATCCATGTCTATTTGTGAATGCCTTTGTGCTTGAAAACTGTAGTCCAAATCATTAGATCATATTGTACACATAGTTAAATCAGTCTCTTCCCGTTCTCATTGATATTAACCAAGCCTTCTTTTCCAAATACTTTCTTGTGGCGTTTGCTGTTACTGCACTCTTTGGAACGTGTCGTTGTTCATAGAAGGTAACTCTCTCTTCTTCATTGGCAGCGTTGGCAGGGCTGTACATCTGAATGATGGTGAGTTTCACATACCTGAATTGAACCTGGCACATATGACTCTTTCATTCACTGGGTTCACTTGATAAAACATTTCCTCGCCTCGCCTTTCTGATGCCAATCCTTCGATTCAGAGTCCAGAATAGGCTACCCGGTGTCAACCTTCACTTTTTCAAATCCGATCCATCTCAGCTCACTACTCCAAAGCACATATAGGTGGTACTTCCTTATTTCTCTCGGTTCTATAGCATTTTTTCCAATAGCATATTTGGTCTTGATGTTTCAGCATCCTACACGAATGAACCTCTTTAGTGTTAGTAGTGATCTCATATATGTTCTTTTAGGTTGGAGACTTTCCTCGGGCTTTCATCTCCAAAGGTCATCTGCGCATCCTCCAACCCTAGGCCATCCTCTTCAGGGATTTCATGTGACATGATTCCGTGACCCGTAGATAGTATCATTTATTATTCAATTTTCCGTTATCAGTACTTTTTCTGGAAAGTCCTGCCACTCAAAGTAAAACCTAGCTATGTAAAAACGTCAGGCCCTACTTTAACTTGTGGCCATCTCGGTCAGTGCTATTTATCTCAATACGTGTTGACAAGTTTCTATTTCCTAGGTCTTGACTGTGTTGATTTTCAATCAAAGCTTGCCGTCATGTGTTCCAGAACTTTCTTTTGTTTTGAATTTTCTTTTCTTTTGTTTTTGTTGTTGCCATATTTCTAAACTTTCTTGCTAAAAGAGTTTCTGTTAAGTTCCTTGTATCATAGGGAATCTCTTCTTTTGACCATATTGCATTTTTTATAATGTTCCTTGGGAGGAGCGAGGGTTATACTCTAACCTTGTTCTTACTCTTTCTCAATATGTTACTGAGTAAGACTTTATCTGACATTGTTATCTTGGCAGATGATACCACTTGTATTCTTGTCTGCGGGTAGACAAGACAAAGGCTGGAGCTAGCAAAATCTTTGCAAAACAATATTGAATCTATTGTTAAGTAGAACTGAAAATTACTGCCCATTAATTATATTAAAGAGCCCTTTTTACTATCAGTTTGTATTGAGAAAACCACCCTAAATAGATTTATTTTTTCTTCTTTGTCTAACCTCTTTCACCAATGTCTTTGAATCATTACATAGTAACATTAATAAGCCTTAATAAACATTAATAAGCTACGCCTGTTGCTGTAAAAGGAGGTTTCTTTCTTTATCTCTCTCCTTTTTTTTACCTCCCTCTCTCATCCTTTCCCCCTTTCTCTCCCTCTTCGCCCTCCTCTCCCTTTCTTCCGTGGTAAAGTTACTAACTTGTGAGAATATCCTTTATCTGTTTAAATCAATCATTGCCTATGTTTGGAGTATTGCAGTTATATATTTTGTTGGTGTCACAGTCACTTCCTCATTTTATTAGATCTGGTTCAAAGGGTATTAAAGAAAATAGCCGTTTTTGTTTTTGCTATTTGTCATCAATCTCTGCCCCACTGTTGAAATGTTGCACCATCCTGGTTATTTTAAAGATATATCCAATAAAGAACCTCATTCGAACTTGCTATTTTTATCCTTTGTTATATTCTCGGCTCCTTGATTGTCTTGTGAATCGTCTCACTGAATTGTCAATATGTCTAGTCGGTCACTGTCGTAAACAGAGGAGTCCCTTCTAGTAAAATGTTTGAATTTCCCTTCAGCTTCTAAGATATTTTCTTGATATTATCTTGATAGTTGAAACAGCAGTAAAAGATCTTTCCAAAATTGAAGCTGACATAGTCCGAGCAAAAACAAGTCTTTCTCTTAAATATTCAAAAGTTCCCATTGACAACCTTACCAAAAAGGAATGTGGCATCAAGAGCTTAACGGATAATGATGTAATTTCCATTCTTCCTGCTGGCAAAGGCCGTTCAACTGTGATTCCGTACTATGGATATCCGATGGCGGCGGGGGGGGGGGGGGGTTACGAAAAACTAGGAGGCGTAATCATAAAGAAGAAAAAGAACCTGTAAAAGAAATATGTCTTTCCTATGTCAAGGGCATCAGCGAACAGCTAAGACAAACTCTCTAACAGCATAATATCAAGCGTTCATTGTTTACAACATCCACCCTTAGACTATACTCCCCAAGCCAAAGGATCCAGTTCCACTTGAAGGAAGAAACAATATTGTTTGCAAGCTAAATTGTAAGGACTGTCCTGCCATCTACATTGAAGAATCAAACCCTTTCTTGGGTCAAAGAGAAAAGAACATAAGAGAGCTTCCTGTACAAAAAGGTAACACCGAAAGTCATGAAATAGTGTAGCACTGCTGGACAAAAGATCACACCTTTGAGAGTCAAAATAAAACGATTTTAGACAGGTAACTAAACAACACAACAAGAAAAGTAAAAAAAACCATTTATTTCCTACAGCACAGGAATCACATTTATAACATATTTAATATCCTTTGAGACATACGGCTTTCAAAATTACAGAAAAGGAACAAAGATGGGTGTTGCGCCACTCCTGAAAACAACTCGATTCCTGTTACCAAGTATGTCCGCACTATCAAAGTACAAAATAGATATGCCTTATCACTTTATTAGCCTGAAAATGGGAGGATTATTCCTCGAAACGTAGCTTAGAAAACGGGTATGACTCACAAGGTAATAACTCCACATTAATTATAAAACTGAATTAAAATTTCAAATAATGATACACAAAATGCTCCACTCTTCCAAATTTTGTTGGTATCTCATCTACTCTAAAAGGTTTTACTGCAGAAAGAGGTTTTAATATTGGAAATAGATGCTTGGGTGTTATATGGTTTGGTAATAATGGGAGGAATCTCAGATACTATCCTTTTTTTTAGCTCTATAGCCTTGAATTTATGTAAAGTCAAAATTATTTGTGCTCCACACAAAACCAACAGAGAAAAATGAGAAATGTATGGCATTTCAACATTTTCCTATTCAAAATCTTCTCAATAAAATTACGGTACTTTATATAAAGTAACAGTTAAAAACAAAACGTAAACCACTTCCCAATACCTTATTATAATAGAGAAAATAACAAAGAGATGAAAAAGCGAAAATAATTTAAAGTTTTAAGGCCTCCAACTGACAACGTAAGAAATCATGAAACTTGCAAGGGAGGCTAGGGTTACTGAAATCCTAAAGACTTTTGGTTTCCCTTTCTGCCTGTATCCACAAAAAGGTTTAAAACATATTGAAGATGTATTCTTGACTTTCATTTTGAGGGCCGTATTGGTACTAACGAGATTAAACACGATTGAATAATAATTAAGCAAGCCAATAATTAAATGATATTGTTGAGATCCAGAGCAGAAAACCAAATCCTATGATAGTTAATGAAAAGGAAATCACATTGTGAGTTGGCTTTCTAGTTCCTGCAGGTAATCGCATTAGTGTTAGAGAGGAAGTGAGGTGCTAAAATTGCCAAGAAAATTAAGCCATTGAAAAATCTTTATGATCAAGTTTGTCCGCAAAAATTGAAAATAACAAAATGAAATATAAATGGCGCGATGGTATGGTGATTTGAATTAAGTGGTGAATTAATTTTTGATCAATGTATTTAATCTTTTAATTTTCTATTCTTTTTATTTACATTAAGAAATATATAAATTCATTCTTTCATTTGTTAATGGGTAAGTTTATTGGTCTTTCAAATAAATATCTGATACAGTTTGTTAAATATCCATAAAAATGAATTGACGTTAGAATTGGTTACTAAGGCTGACTCCAAGGTAATAATTTTTATCTCGATAAGAAATCATCCAAAAAGAGTATTGCTTTAGCTATACATTGACTCTTAGGCATAAAATTACATCGGCTTACCGGCTTGTTGTCGCTCGCTTCAGCGCTCAAATAGTACGGCCAATTTACAACGTGATAGCATAGCCGTCCTTTGACTTTTAAGTGAACATTATGGAAACGTTTGCTTTTCACTTCGAATGGAAGGCTCTTTCACTAACTTCCTGTCTTGGTGCCAAACGTTGATTTTTGCACTTTTGCCAGGAATCTTTAAGTTTTAAGACAGAAGAGTAAGCATATTTAGTGGGAAGGCAAATGTATTTTGACACAGATTTTGAAGCCGGTCATCTTGCAAAAACCATAATATATGGTATTAACCAATTTTGCAGTAAAACATGTTGAATCGAAATGGACACATTCTTCAGAAAAATCAAATATGTACCTGACAATTAAGTATCTCTGTATCTAAAGCATCGCTTTTAGTAATTACTCTTCTTTATAGGGTATCTGGATGAAATCCTGTAAAATCTTAGACAGGAAATAAAATATATTTAAACATATGCTCACTTTTAGGCGTTTTTTCAAAGCTCACATTACTACATGGTCCTTTTTTACTTAAATGCTTTTATTCTATTCCTCATCAGTCAGCTGACGTCGACATTTGGTTTTGGTCTGTTTCATTTTAGAAAAGAATTGGTCGCAGCATTAGGTCCTGTCAAAGAAGGAGCTCATTTTTCTTGCATTATGTACAAACATGGAAATTTCTTACACATATGTAGTTTGCAAAAATCTACCAAATTGGTCTCAGAATAGTCTTCCTGTTAATGTTCATGTCAAACTAAACTCAATGAGTTCTATTTAGGAACAGTCAAGACTATCGTCCACGCAAAAGTCGACGAGTTGGGCAAACAATTTCAATTTTGCTTCATTCTTTTGAAAGTCTACAAAACGGTTTGTAAACTCATTATACATCATATCAATGCTTGCTGCATATCGGATATAATAAAGATTTGGAAATGTTGTCTTCCTGCTTGCAAGACAGGTAAAACTGGTCAAGATGGCTTACTTAACTTGGCCTGGAAAATATGCATTTATTTTCAAAGTGCACAAACATGCTCAAATTTGTTCATATACTGACCTTTGCCTTTCAGTTTAAAATTCAGCTCCGAAAGGTACTGTGTAACATCTGTGAGAAATTCCAAGTTATTCAATCAGCCTTCGTCTTTTAAATATGACACATTTCGGCGTTTACCTTCCATGCTAGTCTTAATCTGCTATGGCAGGCTGCTGAAGCTTCTCAAAGTGGCAGCTGTACTGAGCCAAGGTACAGCTGAGAAATAAAAAATAACAGGGTAATTGGAATCCAAGTTTTGCAAAAATAGCTTAAAGTTGCTGACGATATAATTCCCGTACTCTGGTGTAATTTATACACTGGACAACACTTTTCATCACTTCAGCAAAAACCAAAATTTTGTGCACAAGCTCTCCTAGTAAATAGTGCTATTACTTGCAACTAAATTTTGTGCTCCATCTGCATAAAGAAATATTGTCTATCAATCCATTGGTCTTACTAGCCAAAGACGGAGCTCTTTCTGTTCTTTTACTTTAATTGCTTTTTCACTCATTTCCTGCTTTGTGCTTGTAAAGAAAAGTCTTCCCATAATAAAAACGTTTCCATAATATCAAAGCTCACAGTAACTACCCTGATAAATATCAGAAATTGAGGTGTGTTACTTTTATCTATGTTTTCATCCAAAGCTTCCAAGCCACTTAGTGACTTGGGGACTAGGTTGTGACCCCTTTATTTGATACGCCCAATCTAATCAGTTAATTTTGGTCCAACTGACTCCTATGACAGAGCCCACTGTTATAGCTCCTTTTCCACAAAACGCTGCTTCCCCTACTTTGATCTATCCCTCCTTGAGTTTCTTGAGTCTTCCATTGCAAGACAAGCCTTGTGATGGCCTTTTTTTGCTTTATACTTTTTGGTCCAGCCATTGTCATCGTCTTCTCTCTAGTACTTTTAAGAGAGAGATTGATACTCAAATTTTTTCTGGTCACAAAATCTTTTTTATTTGTCTCACGCATTTTTCCTTGCATACCCTGACTTTCTTTTTATTCTTGTTTGTTATATTTTAGATGTCTCCACCACACAAAATAAAACTAATATCCTTATTTTTGTTTCAAACAAAATGAAAGATTTCTTTCTTGATTACTGAAATAGTGTAAAATGATGGAGTTCCATTCTGAACGTGGAAACTGTGTCCTAAGTACTGTTAGCTTCTCCAACTACGATGGTCCCTTACAGGTTTAAAACGTTTGGAATTAGGATTCAAAGTCTTGCTGTTGCTGTCCTGTATCTGAACAGCTTTGACTTCCTTATATTAATCTTGAGATTGACCTTCTCTGAGGCTTTACCTAGGCATTTTCTGCTAAATACCAATATGTTTGGATGTGAAAAAACCCATTTCATCAGCAAAGTTCAGAACTTTAAGCACTAAGATAAGCATGCACTGGATTCCTTTTGTATGTTTTGTGTAGAATCCAATCCAGAACTAAAAAAAAGGTGTTAGTGAAAAAAACGAGAGCTGTTTGACGCCTATTTTTCTTCAAAATTTTCAGTAGACCAAACATCACATATGCTCAAGCTAATTAAACGTATGTAGATTAGATGCCTTTTACAAGTTCTTTTTATATTTTATTTACTAGAAGTGTCACTGTTCAACAGAGACAGTTTAAACATTTCTCAAAGCTGAATAACACAGGACGGTGTGCCTCGTTCCATTTGTTTGAATGCTGGATGATGTGCAATAGAAAAAAAGACAGCTACAAAGACCTAATAAGTCCAAAACCAGCTATCTCTTTCCATGGTTTATTCTCCAACGCTTTGATGATTCTGTTCGAGTTAATTCTGTAGAAGAACTTGCTCATGAACAACAGGAGTCACATCTCTGCAGTTGTCAGGGTCCTGAGTTTGCCTTTTTTTAAAGTCTATTATGAGAAGAGTGTTAAATTCTTCTAGTACCTCCAAATAAGCATCTCCGTCGTCACTACATCGTGTTCTGATGCCTTGGACAAAAGAACCTACCATTCATATTTCACACTGCCCTACAGTAGCTTGAACGGGAAATACGCCTGTCAGCCTAGCCCCAAAAGGATACAGTTTGTTCTTAATACAATAAACAATAACAAAAACAAAAGGTCTTAATTTGAAGTATGTATATAAGGAAGTCACGAGGGACATCATCTTTGTGCCAAATAACAATCGTGATTTAGGAGTTTTCCCTTAGACAATATAATTGTATTATTATCTAGTGTTTACATACCATCTAGTGATGGATGGGTGGAAACTCCACATTTAGCCCCCAGCAACAAGGCAGGTAAGCTGAATACAGGCACATGTACTACAGCCACCAGAATGAGATAAATAGAAAACCAAATTAAAATGGCAAAATCACTTCAACCTTGCAAGTGCCACCCTACAATCAGTGAGAAAGCCACATTGCTTAAGCGGTTGTTGTTGTATGACAACAAATCATGACTACAACTCTTCCCATTCCTAACCAGACAGCTGACAATACATAGAAAATTATCCTAGTACTAGTACTAAGTCTCGTATTGAATTCAGGATGGATATTTGTTATTGTCCTGCTTGGTGACATTATTATTATTATTATTATTATTATTATTATTATTGAGTGGTGGAGCAATACGACCCCACGGAGGACTCAGGGGTAGAAACCACATGGGGGATATCGTGGGCTATGTCTACACCATACATATTTATACATCTATATACAAATATATACATGTATATATACATGTATATACATATATATATAAATACATGTATATACATACATATATACATATATATATACATATACATAGACATAGACATAGACAGAGACAGAGACAGAGACAGAGACAAAGACACAGACAGAGACACACAGACACAGACATAGACATAGATAAGACGGAGGCAGAGGCAGAGGCAGAGGCAGAGGCAGAGGCAGAGACAGAGACAGAGACATGGACATAGACATAGACANTTGTGCTTAAATGAGTATTTTTCGTTGAATTTAATTAAGTTTTATTTACAAAAACTAAAACCAGCATGTTTTTTTTCTACTCTCTCTCTCTCTCTCTCTCTCTTCTTTGTACGTTTTGTCTAGAAAAGATAGTATAAATAATTGATGAAAAAAGGCTTACATTTCCTCTTACAGCTTAACATCCTGCTTTTTCTAAACAAACCACTTAAATCTATGAAATAATAGTCTTCTGTCAGCATTTAAACAGTAACTGTTCTTAAGTATTCAAGCAATACAAATGCTCCTATTTGCCTTTCTTTTCTATCTTTTATTTCCTGAAGGACTCATTCTTCCCCCAAAAATGAACATTAAAATATTGTGATCATCTTAGTAATCATAGTACATGGTGATCTACTTGAAAGCTTAAGGTTAAAGTTGAGGTGGATTATGGAAGGAGAGTTCCTGCTGCGCAGAGTAAAACAGCTGATTTTACTGTTAAGAACTTTAGGAAAACCGTAGCATATGAATCTCCTTAATCTCTTCTATGAGCAATTATAAATCTCTTTATAGATGCCATCTCTTGGTGGTAACCTTTTCTTGTGATCCAACACGCAGATTTGGTTATCATACAAATCAATTGCAAGAACTAAGCTCCGCCTTGAATACAGTAGCCATGCAAAAGGTAATCGTATTAAAAATATCATTCTTAAATCAAAATTATTTACGGTTATCATATTTCGGTAAATAACTAGAATTCTGCTTGTGTGGTATAGATATTTGTATCAGAGACAGCCATGAATGGTTGAAAACCCCTTGCATTTATTAGGGGTTGTACACACCACCATACTGTGTAACCCTCCAATAATGATTTCATTTGTGACAATTATTTTATCGCTGACAAAAAGGAGATTCCCTTGTCCATAGATGGGCTGAATAGTGTACCTCGTCTTCATGACTCTAGTTTAACATGTAAAGAAAAGCAAGCAGCTTTTATAGCTGAATACTTTTATTCAAAAAAGCTCATACAGTAAGTAAAACTAGCTCTTCAAAGTGCAATATGCAAAAGTAAAAATATCACACAAAGATAAAAAATATGTTTAAAAAATAAAAATCAAAGAAAATTTTGAACTGTCGGTTAAAATTGATACTTGTAGGGGACAGAACAGAATGTATTAAAATAATTTGGAGTGAATGTTATACCAATGAACTGTCTGTGACGTTGAATTGAAGATGACCATGAACGATGTTTAATAAGAATAAATATATAAGAAACTTGAAGGAAGCCCTCAGTATCAAAATGCCATGTATCAAAAAATGAAACCGTTTCGATTTGGGTCGAACAGTTTGTTTCTTGGAGATATAAGTGTATGCAAAGCAGAGATACAAAACCTCCAAGGGTCAGGGAGCTATCATGGAAAGAAATATTTAAAGAAAATTGAGCACCGTGACTACAGGTTAATACTTATATCATTGCTGCACTAAAACATTTATAAAACTAGATCTAATAACCCAGTTGCCTTTTTCGACGGCTTTTTTAAATTTCACATCAGAAACGAGTAGTTTTTTTCAAAATGTTACTACTTTTTCCTACAAGAATGAGAAAAGTTAAGAAAGGTTTTTTAATAAAAAATGACAAAAACATTATGCATACGGACATGGGCATGACTTACATAAATGATATATATATATGTATGTATGTATATATATATATATATATAGTAAACGATCGTCGTTAAAACTATCGTTTAAATACGTGAAACTGACAATTCCATATTCCATATTTTGTTGTTGTTTCTTACCTGATAAATCTGTAAACGTTGTTTACAACTCTGGTTACATATACAACAGAAGGTACATACACACACAAACACACACACACACACACACACACATATATATATATATATATATATATATATNTATGATGAACTATTTACTAGTCATCTTGATTCTTGTATGAGTTCTTGCCTTATATCCTGGGCAACAAGGTCTTTAGGGCACACTGCAGGGTCCATGAGCATAACATATATTTTCTGTGTTTACGGAAAATATATAAACTTGCAGGTTTTGAGTAAAAAGAAAGGAATTTATTTAATCACAAGAAATCCAACAATAACTAGTTTGAAGGGGTAACGTTTGTCTGATACTCTTTGGTGTAACCTTTCACTCCAGGTGAAACAACTATTTTTAATCTTGATTGTGATATCTACATTTTCTTCCGTCAATCTCCCACAGTTGCTTTTGTTTGTTATATAAAAGTGCAGGAACTTACTTAAATGCAATAGGTTTATTAAAATGCATTATATATATACATATATGTATGTATAATTATTATTACTAATGCGTAGGCTAATCGTACACTGTTAAATATTAAACATCCTTACTGTTTCTAATAAATGGTGGTTTTTTGTAGAAATGCTATTTTGGTCATTATTTGTAACTTCTCAAATCCAGTTCTTTAGTTACACCCTCTAGGCCTTCTATTGCAAGTGGTACTACTTGGAAATTTTAAATCTCGAAGGCCTTTTATATCTCTCTTTAATTTTTTATACTTTCCCACCTTCTTTTGTCTCTGATGAAACTTTTCGTTCTCCGTTATTGTTATATTAATGTTATTATTCTTGTTATTGTCCTTCTTTTTTTCAGTAAACACATTTTTGTGTACTTTTTCGATTTTACTCAGTCATTAATTTGCAGTCGCTCTATAAAGATTTTATTTGCTGTATTTTGTATTGTTTCAGTCAACAACAGCAAAAGATTTATAAAAGACAAATAAAACTTTTTACTTAACTTCAAAGTTTAAACCAAAACAAATGTGGACAGCCTCAATGTAATCGATACTTTCTTTTGGTGGGCATTATTTCTGAAACCACATATTTTACTGTAGAAAAATTTGACTTATGTATTTGTATACACAAAAGGATTTATAGACTAACAAAATTGAAAAGTCCTTTTTTGTGACTTCTCTTAATAAGACTTTAGAACATTTAAATGTCTTATCCGCTGACGGTATTGGTTTTCAAGTTTTCTTTATTCCAAAACTATCGGTATTTCACTAAACTAATGTGGTTGTTAATAGTGTACATTCAAAATCTGTCCCTGAAACCTTAAAACCACACTACTTTAAATCTCCAATACTTAATCCAGGATAAATAACACCATGTCTATAGCTTGTACAAATTTTTCCAATTGCGTTTTATCACTCTTTGTTTTGTTTAATCTCTAGGTCAACAGTCTGCCCCAAATTTCTTGCACATTATTATTAAAGTCACAGGAAAAATATGGAATAGGAAAAAGAATTCTTACTTTCTCATTGTCAAGACCCACTTTGAGAATACTAAGGCCAACTGAGTCATTACCTCTAAATGGGTCTTCAAAAACAGCAAAGCAAGGCTGCTACAAAGAAGAATAGATTTCTTTAATTTGATATTATATCCCAAGAGGGGTCTTTGAACACCTGGTACTCTAAAAAGCTCACTGTGTTGCCACAAAAGGGTCTTCGTATAAATATGTGATTCAATAGCAGCCTATGGTACTTTTGCTAGACATTTGAACACATATTGATAGAGTGCCTGTTTGATCCTCAGTGATCCAACCAAGACTACAAGGATGAAAATATCAGTACCCAGGAATAGACGCAGTATTGGCTTGGTGTCATTAATAACCATCTTTACTTTTTCACTGGTAAAACACACAGTAATTTATTGGGATTCAAGCCAACAGCTATAAGCACCGAAGGTTCTATTTATAAAGTTTCGTTAGTTAAAGCTGTTCTAAATTTGTTTGGAGTTGTCAAGGTCCCGTACTTTTATTTCCTATAATGTTTGTTGATCGGTCTCCAGTCTTTCATCACTTATCTTGAGTAACAAAACTTAAGCCTTTTACAAGAACTCCCCCTTTTTAATACCTTTTAGTAATTTTCATCGCTTAAATGTTAAATTACTCAGCCAACCTAATTACTTTTACAACCGAATTAAGTGTGAAAGATTTTTTCCGTAAACCATGAACTAAGGGTTTATTGAGCAAGCCACCATTCCATACTCTCAAAAAGGCCTTGGTTATATAAAGAGCTATAAAAAAACCTTGATCTGATTTAATACGAAGGGTCAGATGTGTCCTGTGATAACAGTATGGAGATCAATAGTAGAGCTAGTGCGTTAAAAGCCATAGTATACAAAAACAATGAATCCAAACCTCTTCAAAAACTCAATTAATTTGTTATTGCTGAGGGGTTCGAAAATCAACAACTCGTTCCAACAACTACAAGGATATTAAAAAGAAGATATTTGTTTAAATCATGACGTTTGTCATCATTCTTAAAAGCTGGAATAGCTGTAGATACCGTCTAATAAGATAAGCAAGTTGAATGACTTAGAGAGAAAAGCAGAGGAGTTAGAAACACACTGCTTTCAAATAACCACAAGGATGTAGTCCAGAAAAAACCTATGAAAGTAATGTCTAGGGTTAAGGTCAGAGAATCAACATTCTGACTTAACGGCATATTAACAAGTAAAAAGGTTAGGATTTTCCTCAGAAAACCTCGAACATCTCACCAAAATATTGAGACAAAACAGAATTACTAGTATTGGTACTAATGTTGTAGATTCTCCAAATATCAGCGAATTCCAATCCTCCGTGAAGTAAAGAATTCAAAAATGGTTCGTTTTAAAAAAGATTCAGCATCAGCAATATCTATTGTATTGCTACTTTTAGTCCTGTAAAAATAATCAAGTTTATCAATACACTGGTGCTGCCGAAAAAGCTGATAACATTATTTTCATAGGCAAATGCAAGTGCACAGAATCCATTGTATTAAAAACAGTCCTGTGGCTGTGGTCTAAAACTGTAACCAGAAGTGTCAATATCAAGCAATTCAACTACAGTAAAAGTAACAAATTTTTTAATGAACTAGTCAGAAGAAAACAGAAACCATCTCAATTAGTCTATCAAAAACTGGAAACCTTAAGACGATAAAGTTGGGCTACATTAACAACAATAAAAGATTTACAATTGGCCCTGACTACAGGACCCCTTGTGCACAACAAGGACAAAAAGGCATCGCCCAGCAATTCTCCTGGACAGAAATCCAAAACAGATAAAGAAAAAAAATTATGTACTAGTATTGCTGTCAGGGAACCTAGCTGGAAAATGAGTAATATGAGAAAGGTCACGGTCCAGAGAAAGGTTAGAGGTAACTTCCCCTACTCTGTTGGTTTGGTGGGAATGTGAACCAGGTTTAAGGTGAGCATTGAAATCACTAAGCACAGAGACATAAGACAAATCTATGGGTCTTTGAGGACCTGTCAATACCATCGGATACAGCCCAAATAGCCTATAAAGAGACAGTGAAAAGGCACCGATATGAGAAAAAAAGGCAAGAATACGCTCGAAGACCAGAGACACAAGAATATATACAAGATTCATTCAACATTCAGGACAAGACTCTGTGGTTAATGAGAGAACCCTTTACACCAGGACTGTATGGTATCAGAATCATTACTGAACAGAGGCAAACATACATCAACCTTGAGATCAATGTTGCTCTTAGTTAGTACAAGAACAAGTGACAATATTAAACGAGGAAAGAACATGACAACTACAAAGTTGGATTGAAGACTTCTACTACTGATGAAAGGTACAAAAAAGACCAAGTCGTGTGGGTTTAAAGGTTCCGTTTTAGCTGCTTTTGACATAATTGACATTATTAATTACCATCTCCATTTCAGCAAGGAATGCAGGGAGGCAAAACTCAGCTACAGAAAACAGTTAGAGTGTCACACCCATACAAAAACACCCTCTTGCAAGTAACGAGCATATCTTTTTTACTGCATAAAATGTCAATTTTCTACCTTCAAATTTTAACATTTTTTTGTTCAGCAATAGCACCAACGTGTTTCGTTGATTCTCTAGGCAAGACAGTTACCACTCCTTGCGGAAGGGTAATGCCTTGACTGGATATATTTACTGTTACCTATCTTTTTATTCGATTTGGTTTGAAAATAACGATAAAATACAGAGAAAAATAAACCGTCATAATAAAATATCTTATTTTGGACATATAGTTTTACAAAAGAAATTAACACGAAAAGTGTAACTATGAATAAGATTCTTCTAATACTTTGTTGATACACTTAATACACCAGGAAATCTTTTTAAGGAAATTCCTTACTAATATTCACAAGAGTATGGACAACATATCAAAAGATGACACCTCATAGTCACACTGTATATAGTAATTATTATTTGTATTACCTTCTATTTTTATCATTTGAAACATTACGGCAAAAATAAAGATTTTACAATGGTGTCTGAAAAATCCCAAGTTATACCAAACACAGAAAATTACTTAAGATTTAAACAACAAAACACATTAACATGTAAGAAAGTTGTTGTAATTGACTCCTGTTGTCCGTTCCTTGTAAATTCACGTTTATGAAATTAAGGATTAGTTTTCTATCTTATGTTTAAATTAATAAGACCATTCTGGTTGATGTGGCTTACATAAACATCGACTTTGAGGTTGTTGTTTTGAACACCACAAGAGGGTGAACTATCAGCTGCTTCAAAAGTTGCAGTTCCTCGTAAAATATATTATAGTTATTGGAGGGTAATGGTCAATTTTTAAGCCTGCTGACACGCGTTTCATTAGTTTTTTAATTAGAATACAGCCCTTTTTTTTATCTAAATGTCAAAGTGCTTAGACACACAAAACAAAGGAGTTGAAATGTTTTGAGAAGCTTCCTCTGTACATTTTTTTACCTATTAATGGCATTTTTTATCCACTTGAACCATATTTCTATCAACTTCATTCCTAGTACTTGAATTAATATTATTAAACACTTTTTCAAACAGCTGTTAAATTCAGAATTTCAAGAAACGTTTGGGGCTGCAGGACGGCTTTTGAAATGATGTAGCCAGAAACAGAAACCTAGGATGCTGAATAAATTCACTGGTAGTAATAAAAGTGAATTGACATTGAAAATAATAAAATTTCAAGAAATTTATTAGCATTTAATATCATGAGGAGCCGTGGCTTAATGGTTAGTGCACTGCACAGTAACCAAGAGTTCCGGGTTCGATTCCCCGAGCTGTCGAGGAGAATTTAGAACTTTGCGAAAAGAAAAAGCCATCGGTTGGCGTCAGGAAGGGCATCCGGCCAAGAAATTCCTCACTGCCAAATCAAAGTCCCTGTGAAGGGCACCGTCTGAGCCCCAATTGCTGGGGAAAAATGACGTTAAAACTAC
>RDPX01000243.1:690700-718096 GCA_003991215.1 Morbakka virulenta
CCCGGTGAAGGGCCCCGTCTGGGCCCCAATTGCGGGGGAAAAAAGAGTTAAAAATAAAAAAAAAAAAAAAAAAAAAAAAAAAAAATCATGCTATTAGCGTTTAATATAATTCTTCAATTTCTTTTTTTTCAAAAAAATACATTAAATACATTAAATGTAGTTAAATTAGTTTAAATGTGACTTAAAAATATCGAAGCACATGAAACAGTTAAATTGCGGCAGTGCTGAAAGAAATTAAGGCAGGAGCTCCATTATTTTAATTACGTAAATCTACCCTCCACTCAGAAGCATTGAAAGGAATTCAAATTCAACTTTACCGCCTCTGCTTTGTAGACAAATAGATTTTCGGATGGTCTTTAACTGTTTTAAACAGCCAATCACAAAATGGAGCGGGTTGCCTCGATTCTCTCTTCGTTTTTCGTACAGATACCATACTCTATGTCGTGTTTTTTATTCTTTCGTCTCAGTTCTATCGTGAGAATAAATGTCGATCAGAAGAGTAAATTCTCGTCGTCAAGTAGAGATTACAGAAATATTTTGGGATTCTACCTACTGACCGGTAGCTTTTAGCACACTTGAAACAAACATAGCTCCTTGTCTAGAGACTCTTTAAGCTTGTTGGACATATTCTAGAGGTGATATCTTCCTTTTCGTCAAACTCTGTCACAAATTTTCGCATTGTTGGATGCATTTCCTTCTCGATTACCTTTACGTGATAGGTGATGTTAAAGTATCTATTCTCTTAATTAGCTTACAGAGTCCCTTTGAGTGGAGGCCGACTATTTGTTACTTCATAAGTCAATTAACTATCGATTCTGGCCTCTCGCAGCTTCCTTGAGCTCCAACAGCACCACCCAAGTCAGTTCTATAATGTCTTCGATGCTTCTTGTGGGCTGGCTGCCTCTTTGCCAAATTAGCTTACAAAGAAAAGTTTCCAAATTTGTACTTTTAAATTGTTGTTCAGGATGCTACAATACATTAGTGAATAAATTTTTATGGTCAATAAATAATATTTTTTTCATGTTCATAATTTTAGAATGACGTCCAGAATAAAAACATTCATAAGCTTTCTTCAGTGAATGTGCTTTATAATTAGGGTCGATTAGCACATAGTGAATTCAAGGCTGTAACTTCTTTCAGTAAAACACACAGAGATTTGTTATTGCTCTTACATGTCTCAGTTCAGAACTTGTGGCAGAAAGAAAACTAGGAAATAAAATCTGTTGAAAAAAATAATATTTTGTAGTGGCGATTTTGTAATTTATGTAGGTCTTGTGACTTTTGTGGTAAAACTATATAACAATTAAGGTTATACAGTAAATTAAGTAAGCTCTTTTAAGCAGTTTCAAATTAGAGGAAATCATCATGTTACCGCAACAGAAAGCTGCCTAAAATTCATTGTGCGAATTATCAAAAATGTGTTCAAATTAACTAGGCTGCATGTGCAAATACAAAGCATATGAAACATGAAAAGTTTGTTAATAGACCAAATGATGAAAGTAGTATTCAAATAGAATAACTTTGAATTTCATAAAATTTTACATTTAATTTCAGAGATTTGATTTCAAATTTATTAGGCAAGGTAAGCACACTGCTGGTCAGTTACGATGAACCAAATTTGAAATACCTGGTATGGCATACATCAATAAGCGTGAAAGAACAAACGATTAATAGAGGCCCTTGGATGATGCATGAAGTTCTTTAAGACTAACAATTAAGTTGGTGTTTTCTTCTTGATTTACCAGGTTTGCACGTGATCCGCGAAACCTAGATTTTTATTTTCCTATAGCTTAAGCTAACAGTGACAAAAGACCATTTTACCAGAGTCAGAGAAAAGGAAGAGGTCAATTGGTAATTTAATGAACAATAAAAGTTTTGAGTTTAAGAATGGCAACCTAGAAACCCTCTGTAATTACATCAGAAAATTTTTTAAGAAACTTAATATCACTGGTTCTATAGAGCTTTAGAAAGGTATTACTGACTGAGGTACTGCAATTGAGATAGCTAAGTAGGAATGCTTATAGAAATAATAAAAAGTTTAATTTCCTTGTTCTGAGGAATCCAGGTTTCTAGGGAGTTGTCATTGGTAGAGAGTTTATCATAAAGTAGCTTAGAATAAGTAGTTTTAGACAATTCTATCCCTTCTCATAAATATATTTCTGGCTTTATTGACAGGTATTTTATGTCATACTAAACATATCAAAATTGACATAAGAATTGTATTTAGCAAGTGATGTGCAAAATTTTATCAATCTCCTTTTTTGGGCTTGGTAATAACAGTAAAGCATTTAATTACCCTCTAGTTTCATTAACAACATAAAAAAGCTGAATTTTCAAGTTTAGAGGTCATTTTAAAGGTCTCTGAAATAAAGTTTAGTCTTTTCTAGTTATTTTATGTTGTAATCTGTCTTTCCTTCAGGGCAGTAGTTAGGAATTTGTTGCACAGCATTCCTCTCTTAACACCTATTGGAATCTACTGTTCCACCCCACCATAAAAATCTTCAAAATTAATAGAGAAGCAACGAATATATTGGTGATATTGATCTTGCCTTACAAAATTAGCATTTTTACCATGATATTGAATGAGATCGAGAAAGTAAAAACAAATACAGCAAAAATGTGATAATGTCATAATTACTGACATTATTTTTATTGATTGAACGTTAAAGAATAAAAATGATTTAATAATTTCATTGATTAAGAAATTGAAGATCTACAATTAATTCCCAACCCTAAGACTGATGGTCGGCAGGCAGGTATCGAACGTATGGTACAAAATTTGTTAATTAAAACCTGAGGTCTCCTGATTCAGTAATATCCAGAGAACTAATTTGTTATTAATCTATTGCTGTGCTGAAGGCGCATTCTACCAAATCAATTGTAGGAAACGCAAGAAGCTGTTCTTATCAGATGACACCCAGTCTCAGTACTTGGATGTGATTTGTACATTCATTCACGTTAGTTCTACTTTTATTCTATGAATTTGTTTTACACGTTTGTCACCTCTAAGAATTCATCTGAAATGTCGGCGTTTCAGTGAATCTTATATGTTTTGAGCAAATTTGATGGTGCTGAATCCAAAAATGAACCTTGTTTTGTTTGATTAGCTACGGTTTAGGGTGTATAGAAATGGCCTACATTTGAAAAAAGTGCAATTTTTTGTTTTACAATATGTTTCCAGTGGCTTCTTTTTGGAAACGTTCTTGTACAAGAGTATTCAAGATTACTATTATTGAACTGTAAAGAGATGTATTATGACAAAGCAAACTACAAGGGAGATGGAGCTTCACTTTTTATTCTAAAATGATCATCATGTCGTTGAAGAAATTTTCCTTCAGCACAGAATTTATGTCCAAATATTTAAAGTCAATTTGGAATGGTCTGCGAAATTCAGATAGATGATAATCATTGTTCTCTGAGGACATTTCATTTAATTTTTTCAGCTTACTACAGGCCATGCAGGTTAGACATTGAATTGAAAGAAAAGAGGACATCATTATAAGACAAAAACCACATTAAAAAATACAATGTGCAGTTTGTTATGTGGGGAACTTATTGTCTTCCTTCATGAATTGATTGAACACAGTGTATTGGTATGGCATTGCGTAAGTGATTCCAGCTGTGCAGTTAAGAAGGCATGCAGACACCGTCAATTGCATAAAATACTCTCAATTGTAATTTTAATTTCGATCACAATATCACCGTGAACACTATGGTCCCAGTTGCTAAACTTACTTTGTTTGAAGACCTGACATTTTCTTCTCTTTATGTCAAAGTTTATACAGGTTAACTTTGTTGATGATTGGATTTTTCTCTTAAAGGAGTGGTCTTCTGTGCTGCAGGTGGCTGTTTGTCTTACAATGTTGTTTTTTTTCACAAAGACATAAATCAGATAGGTACATCGAGGAGATGTGTAAATGATCCAGACAGTTTCTGCTACACATATGGTGAATTTACACCAAAGCCAATCGAAAGCCAATATCTGACTTTTGCAAGAATGAATATCGTGCTTACTTCCACGTCGAATTAGGTGATCAGGACAAAACATTGGCTCCGCATATTGTTTGCAAAACATGCTCAGGAAATATGAGATTTTGGACTCCTGGCAAACTGCAGTCCTTGATACATGCTATTCCGATGATTTGGCGGGAGCCACAGAACCATTTAAAAGACTTTTGTTGCGTGAGCACTGCAGGACTGAACCAAAAGAAACGCAGATCGCTCACCTACACAAGCCTTCCGTCACCAATTCCACCAGATCCACATTCGGATGAATAACTAGTCCCAGTTTTTCAGAAGAATCGCCACACAGAAAACGCCGAATCTGACACTGATATCATAGATGAACATGATGGCTACGATCTTGACATTGTGCGAGAAAGTTCTTTTTAAGCGTTTACTCAACGATTTGGTTCGTGACTGAGCAAGGAGTCTGGAAAACTTTTAGCTTGTTAGCCCAAAATACAAAGGTAACATTTTACCGAAATAGGGATGTAGAATTTATTCAGTTCCTTGAAGAGAGCGGTGATCTTTTATATTGTACTGATTCAACAAATGTTCTTCTTTGTCTGGATCTTCAAGCGTACAGTCTGGCTGAATGGAAGTTGTTCCTCGACAGTTTCAAAATGCGGCTTTTTTTGCTTGGGATCCACCCCAAACGACAATTGCGTAGGACACATTACGATCAAAACACTGTTCTGATTCCAAATTAAAAGCAAATAAAATTTTTCAATACAAACTTATTTCATTGGACATGTGTAGGAATGGGATATTTGCATTGTTTTCTTTGCGTGCCACCTCAAAAAGGTGGTGCCAACCGTGTCCTCACATCATGCCATTAAAAAAATAGGAGATTTTTCAAAAAAAGGGGCAAATCTCTATTGAAAAAACCATAACTAACGGTGAAAAACTGAGGTCATTTTTAGATTTAGCACGCTCAAATTAGCTAAAAACCACATATAGTTTAATGACACTTTGAACATTTTTTTTCCTTTTGACCAATTTTATCCAGGCAGGAAAGTTCACTGATATTGTATCAAAGAAACTATTTTTGAAACCCACTTAAAGTTTTTCAAATTGATTGCAAATTACTCTCAGAGACTGAGAAACGTTGATCATAACCAAAGTTAATCACAGTATCACACAGTGCAACCAATCTTGCAGTAGAATTGTCCGTTGACAACCATCCAGCAGCCTGACATAATCTACTTTTAATTTCTGACAAAGCATTTTGAAAAGTCGTTCAGTTTTAGGATTGGCCTTGATATAATTGATCACTTTGATAGCATTTTTCAAAGTTTTATGAAATTTAGCACTGAGGTGATCATTGGACAGATTCTTGCGATATATGATGCAGTAAGCGATCAATATATCGGGATTGTCGTCATTATAGTTGCTAATCCATCTGGTGCCGTGGAAACGATATTTGAAACTGGATTTTGTTGTTTTCAGATAATCCTTAAATACGTAATAAATATCTGCTGTAGTTGTTGTCAGTGATTTGCAAAATAACATATCTTCTACAAATTTAGAATTGTAATGCAACTAAACTTAGGTAAGCAACCGAGCCTCGTTCTCACGGACAGCGTTTTCATCGAGTGCGAGGGAACTTTTTGTCCTCCTGAGAATTTTAACCAACTGGGAATCGATGTCAGCAGACATCTCATTGAAGTAGTGGAAAGCTGTATCGTGGCTCAGCAGCAAATTACCAAGTTTTTGCTTAGCTCGTTTCTCACTACATGCTATTACGGTAGACCTCTAACGCTGGTTTCAACAACTATTTCTCATCATTATGGAGTTCGGTTTACTTTGCCAAGGCGAGACTTAATTTGTAACTCACTACTAGCCCACGTTGTTCTTGCGATAGGTCTCTTTTTTGGTTTCATTGACATTTTTGTTTATGAAATCATTTGGCTTATCAGCGTGCTCAACGAGAGCATGCTTCAAATGTTCCTTTTGTGTTCGCATCAACCACTGTACAAGCTCTTTCCCCATAGTAAACAGTGTGGTTTTGTTCCATCCCTGGTATCTCCTTTCTGAGTCTACTTGTCAAAATGAGACAATTAAACTCAATCAAACTCTTCTCTTCCTAATATTTTGTTTGACACATTCCACTCACTCCAGAAATTCAGTTGATATTCTGTGTTATAAAGACAAACTCAGTCGACAACCTTTTGATGACTTATTTAACCGTGAGGTAGGTGTGAATGACATTCTAATCACAGCAAGCAAGTGAATCACAGACTTTCTCAACAGAATAGCAGGCAAATGTTAATAAAATTTCTTATATGAATGTAAGTTACCTTCTTTATCCCCATTTCTTTCCTAGAGCCAAGCTCCTCGTGTGACATTTTATTTCCTACCTGGGGAGACAAGTTCCTCCTTTTGAGAACCACTGCTTTAGAGTATAGGTTAGCCTTATCATTACTTTCCATTCTCTCTTCGTTCCTTAGTGAGTTAAGTATCGCTTTTATCAATTTCAGATACAAAAATCATCTATCTATGGTCACCATTTTTCTCCTAACCATCTTGTTGACTGTTCGTTTACTTTTGAACAGGTCTTGTCAATATGGAACCTAAATGGACAAACGAAAGTTTGAAGTATTATTTGAGAAACTCAGAACCAATAAGGCATTCAGTACTGTTCCTTCAGAAAGCGTACAAAAAACACCCAAAACTAGTACAACAAACTTATTGTCGTTAAGAGTATCACACTACTATGAGTTGTCTTAGGGACCAATGTAATACTATATTGGCCCCTATGTAAGTTGAATTTGCAAACAAGATTGAGTAACAAAAACACTCCTACACTACCCTTTTCTTGAAAACTCTTCTGAATACTAGGAGTACATATACATCATTTAATCAAGACAGGGATTCACTTGTTTCATTTGTGACTGAATTAAGCTCCATAGACTTTTAGAGACTTTACCATTCTTCCAATTTTCGTCTTGAGATTAATAACCATAGTGGGTCAAATCCTTTTTTGAAAGATAAATCCACTGCAATTTGCATCTGTTTAAACATTGTTGAATAAGCTCTTGTTTTGAATCACTCTATGCAATGTAATTACGACCACGAAATGCTATTAACATCGAACCTTGGATAGCTGTTCAAACAATTTAATCTTTATTCGATTACAAAAAACCCTCTGCATAGTTCATGAATTAAAGTTAATATTAATGAAAAGGAATTATGGTATTATATCAGATGAAATAGCAAGAAATAAACAGTATTTAATTAAATTGTATGACATTTATCTTTACTCCTCCATTTAACTTATAGTGTTGGGGTAATGCTTATTAACATCTAACATAATTATGAATCTTTTGCATTCCGTCCTCCAAAATTTTAATCTCAGTGTTCTGCGGTGTTAAGATGTTTAATTGGATCAGTTAAAGGAACAATGTCAAGCAATAGAATTTTGCTCTCTTTTATCAGTTAACCTTTATATGTTAAATTTCACTTATCAGATATATTTTGGTCTTCATAATTCTATTCATTTAACAAACAACCTCAATGTCATCATCCTGATATTTGCTGTTCTCTTTAAATAAACAAATGAATCAATCCTATTTTTTGATGTAAACCAAGGAAATACACAGGATAATGATGATATCTAAAGCAAAAACGTATTTTCACTCAATCTAAAACTCGCCAGGAAATTATACCTGCATTTATTGACAAAATCAATAAAACTACTATGGACCCAGCTCAAAAGTACTCCTTACTAATAGGTTAGAATTTCACATTATGCATGGGTTTTTACGGGTCGAAATAAATTCCCATCATAAGATCCTGGTAAGGTCCTGATTATTACAGAATGGGTTTGCCAGAGTAAAATCCTATGTAAGCAGTTCCACTTGTGTGTATCCAACTCTATTATTCTTCGTAACACTAATATCTTTGACACATCTGTTAAAATTAAAGCAGATGAAAATATATTTTGCTGTGCTGATAACACCAGGGAACACTCATTTTGTTGCTATAAAATAAAGACTTTTCCATAATCAATTTGCGTGTGTAGATTTCATATCTGAAGTCGGTTTTTCTCTGCAAGCTACAGATTTTATAAAATTTCAAAGTTTTATTTATTTTTTTTTATTTTTTCGCTATTATAGGAAATTGCAATATCAGCCACAATTCTTTTGTTCACTTGAATCTTAAAACAGCATGAAAGTCATTTACGTATATTTATTAAGGCAAAAGAAACAAAACATTAAAATGTTATTATAGGGTAAATTACACTATTGTTGGTTGTGCCATCTTTTCTGATAGCGTTTCTTAAAAACCATCAGGCTCTATCCCAAAGTTAGATTAGCATCCTTCAGAACATCACCACAGCTGATGGACGCTTTTCAATTTCTTTGTGTATTTTATTCAGGCAGGAATTTGAGTTTGTAACTTTTGCGTTTGTACACTTCATCTGGGCAATCTCGTTTAAAGCTCCAGCAGTAGTCAGCCATGATACTTTTATCCCAGCGACCTTGGTAGCGTTCTCCCATGATCTTTAGGTCTTGGTGGAATCGTTCTCCTTGTTCGTCACTCACAGCCCCCAGGTTGTCAGGAAACTTATCAAGGTGGTTGTTCAAAAAATAAAGCTTGATGCTTATATTGCACCAGAGATCACGAAAAGCAAGGAGCATTCTGTTCACAAGTTCACTGTAGTTCTCCGCCTTATTGTTTCCAAAGAAGTTCTGAACGACTGCCACAAAGGACAACCATGCTGCCTTTTCTAAAGCGGTCATCTTAGCAACAAACTGATCAGCATAATTAGGGTTCGAATCTGTCGGCCATGAAACACGCCTGCTTTGATCTTCTCAAATGATAACCCTGGTAACGCTGTGATGATGTGTTGGAAACATTTACCTTCGGTTTCCGGTGTCTTGACAAATTACTTCATCAAACCTAATTTGATGTGAAGAGGAGAAAAGATTATCTTATCTCTGTTTACAATGGGGTCTTTTATGATATTTGGCATGCATGCTTCAAGGGTGTCACGAATAGGCCAGTCCTTCTGGACCCAATGTCTGTCTCGTGCTCGGCTGTCCCACATACAGAGGAAACAATGAAACTTGGTGAAACGTTTTTGTTGTCCAAGAAGAAAGTTGACCATCTTTAAGCCTACACAAATAATCCAATTGTGCTCATGATACTTTAATAAGTCCATGGCCATTCTCATATTTTCATAGTCTTCCCTCAAATGCACTGAGTGACCGACAGGCACTGCTCCATAAACATTGCCATTATGTAAAAGAACACACTTTAGATTGCGTTTCAAACTGTTTAAAAAGAGTTTCCATTCAGTAGGACTGTAGTAACGTACACCCAGTTCTTTGAGAAGCCCTGGGATCTCATAGCAGTTATCAAACTGCCTGTCCTCTGAAAAGATCACAAAAAACTGGCCACGATTTCTGAAATATGATAATTTAACATAGTGATCAACAAGATTTCTGCTTTGTAATCTTGATGCTAAAACCTCTGCTGCTTTCTTTGAAAGACCCAAATCTCGCACTAATCCATTTAGTTCAGCCTGGAGAAGAGGCTTCAGTGTTTGAAGAACAGTCCTCCGATTGTGAACACTTTTCTGACAATTCACTGTCACTAGCTGAGGGAATGTTCGGATAAGTAATTTTATGTCGGTTTTTCTAACCCCAACACCAGCTGTGTTTATCATGCAGAAATAACAGTCAGTTACATGGTTGGCGGGTTCACTTCAAATCATTGGAACTCCAAAAGGCAGACCTTTGCGTTTTCCTTTGGTCCAGTCTCAAAGCATTTCCTCACAATTGTGGCACACAACATGAGGAGTCCATTACATGTCTTGATCACAGAGATGAACTTCAAAATATGCCTTGTAAGCACGCTTGACAAACGAGGATATATTACGTCTCTGACGAATAAGTGCGTAGCATCTATATATGTAGTAGAAGGCATCAGGCTTGTTTCTGCAATGCTGTCTCCTTATGGAAGCCATGTTTGAAGGGGAACAAAAGAAAAATGATCAAAATATTAAAAGCTATCTATCTATCTATCTATCTATCTATATGTATAAATATATATATGGGCGTGAAAATGCTTATACATGTTTTACGCAATTTCACATTTGTACAATTTCATTAACCTCAAATTGCCTACAAAACTAGAGCTTGCAGAGAAAAACTAATTTCAGATTTGAAATCAGCGCCTAAATCTTTTTTAGAAACAGTTGAAATATCCAATGCATTTCCAAGGTATTGAAACATTGTTTCCCAGTGTAATAAGTCTCCTTATCAACTTTTGAAACAAGTTTCTGTTTTACCATTTTAGTTACCATTTGGAATTCACATTTTCTGTAACCGAAGGTTCTACTGTCCATTTTTCACTTGTTGATACCTTTCTAACCATCTCTTCGTCATTCTCTTCTTTTGACTATAACTTTACAGAGATGCTTTCTTGTTTTATGATGTTTGAAATTGGTCTGTTTGTGAATAGTGAGTGTTTATCATTTCTATGAATGTATTATTTGCTTTATTTTACAGTGGTTGGTTATTGGAAGTTTGCAAATTACTTTAACATTTTTCCCGAGAATGTAGGGATAACATAAAACTAGCCAATGAAGAAAATAATATGTGATAAGGAAAGCTACCGAATAAGGGTCAAGTAGACAAAAGGTGTATTTTTTAAATTGTGCAATGGTTTTGCATGACAATTTTATTAAACGAGAAAGCTTGGTCAGTTTTGAAAACGTTATTTTGTTTCACAAGTTACACTTCCTGGTGTCTTTTTGGAAATCACAAGTTTTTATTTCTGCCGCAATATGAATTAGATTAATTTGTATTCTTATCAGCAGCGCTAAATTGTTATGTAGGAAAATAATTTGTGGAAGTAGTTTTTTAACCCAGATCTAAATCTGTGATTGTAACATGTCCTCTCATGCTATCAAGACTATAAAAAGAAAGTGCACAGTGATCAGCAAACAAGAGGTCTCTAATAAGAGACTTACTTTTGTAAGGGCAGAGAAGCGTCTAGTATTAAATATTCCACCGTCAAACCTACTTGCGAGTAGACTGTAAGGTCTAAATTGTGAAACGTGTATGAAGCATAAGCGCATGAAATATGCCAAACAGAGTTGGGGAGAGAACACAGGCCTGTTTAGCTCCATTTAATATGTCAAATGGCTCTGAGAAGCTTCCGTTTTCAAGCACTCAACCCTTCTTGCTTTCGTAAAATGATCTTATAAAAGCAATTGTCCTTTCTGGGCATCTATTTTTTTGTAGTAGCTTCCAAATTCCTTTTCTGCTGATTGTGTCAAAGGCGTTGGTGAGGTTCACGAACACTGTATAGAGAGGTTTGTTCTGCTCTAGACATTTCTCTTAAAGTTGTCTGTAGGCAAATATTATCTCGGATGTACCCTGCCCCCTTCGAAAACACTAAGACTCGAAATACTCCTCAGCAATGGCTTCATTGTTTTATATAACCCTGGCCATGATTTTGCCTGCGATTGATAATAGTGATATGCCTACGCAATTATCACATCGAGCCCTGTTTTTGTCGCTGTGGTAAGCTTTACTTTGTGACGGTGAGTGCCTATACGCGATGTGTCTGTGCTGTGTATTGTGTTTTGTGCAGCACAAACAGTCCCGTTAAACTAGTCCTGACGTTCCTTTTTGACAAAGCCCTGCACGTCAGTCGCGACCTTGAGGGTTGTCTGCTGAACATCTTCCCACATTATTTCACTGTCTACTTTCTCCTCAGCAGGCGTCCTGGTTGCACTGAGAGTAGAGAGTAATAGGTCTTGCAGGTCTAGGACCTTGTCAACACAGGTGGTCGCTTTTACATTTAGTTTTCTTGCTTGAGGTTGGCGTTATCTTCTCCCTGGTGCTTCGACCTTTATAATCCTGACGAGAAAATGGTGATATTATCTGGTGTGTGGCCACGATGTCTTATGTCTCTAAAAACAACGGGTTTGTAATGCAGAGGTCCTGATTTAAGCATGTTGATGGCAGGAGGTATCCGTTTGCGTTGCTCCTACAAGTCAACATGTATGATCCGATTGTCTTTCCTTTCTGTAACCTGTTAAGCTCTTCGTATAATGTGTTTTTGCTTTCATCTGTGAGCGTCATTGTGGGTATATACGCACTAAAAAGCAATGCGTAGTCAGTTATTCTTAGTTTCAGTCGTAGTACCATGATCCTCTTCAAATTTTCACATGGAAATGACGCTAGGTTTTGTACCATGTTGGAGGAAATGGTAGAGCCAAAACGTAAGGTGTAAGACGTGCTGTATGGTTAACCCTTCCAGACGAAAGTGTAGCAAGCTCAATGTTCCTCCAAGATAGATTTATCAGAAAGCCTTGTTTTACTAAGTTCGTCTTTCTTTGCGGCTTTCGTCATCCAGTTAGCTGTGTACATTCCATTTCAAACTCCAAAGGTCAGTCCAATTTTCATCCTTCCTGTTTTCCTACTGCAGAATTGGATACTCAACTGTAGGCGATTAACCAGTAGGGTGAAATTAGATGGCGATGTTGAAAGTGCCTTTTGTAAGAATCAGATGGGTCACTTGCATTCTTGAAAACAGGAAGAACGTTAAAAACTTTCTAGAGTGCCGGAAAACAAGATTCATAGGTAACACTAACACAGGTGCTTTATCATGACAACTTCTCAAGGAGTGTTTCCTAGCAAGGCTAGAGAGCCCGGCCTCTCCATGAGTCGGATTTAATCCCACCAGAGGCCAACCTGATATTTCAAGGTCTCAAAGTGTTGCCTCGTCATATTGCCCACAAAGTTCTCATCCTAGTACATTTTTGCATATTAGCTTCATCATAAACACCTATTTTCATCTTCTTTATACTGAGATCAGGAAATACTTCACAAATTTACTTGAAAAAATTCTTTTATTAAACACAGTTTCATGTGGAGAGAAGGGAAAAACATTTTTCTCTCCCACTTTCAGTTCTTCCGGAACAGCCTCATCCCTTTCACCCAATGTTTGTCTTTAGCACGGCTGTCCTATAAGCATAAAAACATGGGGTTTATTTGTAGCCAGACTGTTGTCCAAGTAAAGGGTTTACCTTTTTTAAATCGACACAAATATTCCAGGTATGACTAGAGTAGTTAGTAATTCCCATCACTTGTTTCATCGGCTCCTACATTTCTTCCAGGAGAGTGGAGTATTCAATCGGTATGGAATAATTTATGTTAGTGTTGTGTAGAAGTACGTATTTCAAACTGTGCTTCAAACAATGGATAAATTACTGTAATGAACAAGCATCGAATTCATCAGCACCAAATCTAAGAAAAAAACTGTTCAATTTCTTCACAAAAATGTTGTTCAAAGAATGGGATTGACTCAGCACCTTGGTTGTGGTAGAACGTGACATTTACTTTAGCTGCTAACATATTTTTCTTGCGAAGGCGGAATGCTGTCGACTCTTGATAAATTCAGATGCTGAATTAAGTCACTCAGTACTTCTTGATTGGACAGCTTTGGTTCATTTGCTGACTCAAAAGAGTCAGAATAACTGTTAAAATAACTTTAGCTTTAAAATCGCTTTCAGGCATCTCCTGGTACTCTAGTTCTTATACAAGTCAAATGACAACAGCAGGAACTCGAAGATAAACAGATCCTTGGAAAATTGACGCTGAAACATTTTCAGAATGTCGCTAGGGCCGAATAGCTAAGGGATTGGAAAGGCAGGATAATTTGTTTGTTTTCCTCTTGTCGAATTCAACCAAACTAATCATGCAAAATTAGCAATCATCGTGATTATTTTCTTGTTCACACAATACCAACGGAATCCCAAATTTAAGGGAGGTATCGGTATATTTTGTACACAGCCTTATACTCCTCCTCAGAAATGTTTTAATTAAATTCCTACAAACGTGAACAAAAATGCTAAGAAAAACAAAAATCATAACACACTTGCAGAATCTAGTAGTAAAATATATTAAGCTTTTCCTATGATGCTGAAAAATTTTTGATGATTCTGACAAGACCAACTATTTCCTGTCAATGTGACCACAAAACAAAATTCATAAACCACAAAAGAAATTTCTTATTGTTTCGACCACCTAGTGGGTCTTATCTTATAAAAAATTTCTGACTATTCAGCTTTTAGTATCAATAAATAATACACCATCTGAAATTGTCAGGTTCTTTTGTTAAAAATGGGAGTACTTTTAATTTTTTTTGCTGTTAAATGGGCAAAGAAAATAATAATAATAATAATAATAATAATAATAATAATAATAATAATAATAATTTGTCCTGGGAATTGACATTAAACTGCATCCGGTTGTGGAGTTTCGACTTGGGCGAATGAGGTTACCCTTTGCCACAACTACCTCCAGGTCACCCTTGGGCAAGGTGTAGCACCTGTTAGCCCACTGTGAGACCTTGAAATACCGGTTTGATGTCCGGCGGAGTTAAGTCTGTCTATTTCCTTTTTCTGGCCAGGACGAAGTCGTAAGCCTTGGTTGGCAATCGTCCTATGAGAAGGAAAACTCAGAATAATAAACCAACCCCAGTTTAAATTCCAGGTTGACGTCTGGCGGCATTTTAATGTGTCTCATGGTTAGGGTTGGATCTTCAGCTTTGGTTAGCGACTTCCCTAGAGATAGTGTCTCAATAAAAATACTGGTGGTTGTGGCACCTCATCACCACTACCCTCTTAATGAGTGAAAGGAATTATTCAAGTAATGGAAACAACGGCGTTAATGGGGCTGGATCTTATTGTGAAAGCTCCTCGCCCGGCAGGTGTTTCCCGTCACAGCAGCGGGGACCCGGTCGTCATCCTGATACTGCTTCACGAAGGACCCGTAGGAAATGGTCACAAGAAGAAAATAAAACAGTTATGGAATGTTTCTATCTGTGTAGCCCGGAACGAAGAGGATATAGAAAGAGAATGCACGAGATCTGGAAGAGTAAAGGTACATTCGATGTTACTGAAGAGAGGTTGATAGACCAAAAATCCAATATCATAAAAAAGAATTGGCTGTCAGAGGTAAAATTAGAGGAAATTAGAAGGAACATCGAAGATTTTCCCCATGGTGAATTGCATGATATGGTTATTGTATCAGAGGAAGGAGTCGACTTTAATGTTAACTCTAAACCTGAAAATACAGAGGGAATTGTTGATAACACCCCTGACTGTTGTGGCATGTCGGATGACATAGATCACAATTCTGAGTTCCCTAAGAAAATACCTGGTTGTACGCTTAGTGACGAAGAAGAACAAATGCTCCAAAAAATTAGGATACTCCTGAACAATACCAGGGAACGGCTACCACCTTTGAGAGGAATGCAAAAGGCCAAGATTACAACTGAACTCAATAAGGTCAACTCTTTACTATCAAAAATTAAAGTTTCTTCTATCTCAGAAGTTAATGATCTTTTCTATGCTGGTGCTGTAATTGTAACAAACAACTTGGTAACCAGAAAAAAAGGGAAAGAACCTTGGTGGAAAAAGAGACTAGACAATAAGTTAAAAGAACTTAATAAAGACCTTGGGCTTATTAATAGTCTCATCGAAGAAAACAGATTAAAACCTAGGTCAAAAAACCGGCTTCAAATAAAATACAAGATCAAGCAAAAGTCAATAACTGTTGTGAGGGAAGAAATAAAACAGAGGATTAAAGCTATAACTGGAAAAATCAAGCGGTACAGCAATCGCATAAGCCAATACCAACAGAATAGAACTTTCAGAAATAATCAAGGTCAGTTCTACCGAGATTTAGAAAGCAAAGTTGACTCAGAAAGCGAAATTCCTGATCCAATTGAGGCCCAAGAATTTTGGTCAGGAATTTGGGGGCAAGAACAAGTACATAACAGTCATGCTGGTTGGCTACATGACTTTAAGAATACTTTTAAAGACGGTGACAAGCAAACCGATATCATAATATCTCCAAAAAAGTTTTCTAAAGTCTTGAAGAAATTGCCAAACTGGAAAGCCCCAGGGCCAGACCTAGTGCAGGGTTTCTGGATTAAAAATTTCACTAGTTTACATCTAGAATTCTGTAGATATCTCCAACAGTGTGTAGAACTGCACGATGTTCCATTGTGGATGACGAAAGGAAGAACTGTTTTAATTCAAAAAGAAAAATCTAAAGGAAACGTGCCTAATAACTACCGACCAATAACTTGCTTGCCACTAGTCTGGAAAATACTTACTGGAATAATTTCTGAAGAAATGTATTCTTACCTTGATGATAAAAAGTATCTACACAATGAACAAAAAGGTTGTAGCAAAAACGCCAAAGGTACTCATGATCTTCTCTTTATTGACAGAATGATTCTGAAAGAGGTGAAAAAGAAACAGCGTAATCTTTTTGTTGGATGGATAGACTATAAGAAGGCTTACGACATGATCCCACATACGTGGATCATGGAGTGTCTGAAGTCTCTAGGGATCAATGAGAATATATGCAAGTTGATTGAAAAGAGTATGGGCTCATGGAGAGTGGAGTTGATATGCGGCAATGAGAGCTTGGGTGAAGTCCCTATTAAAAGAGGCATATTTCAAGGTGATTCCTTATCGCCATTGCTCTTTGTCATTTGTTTGATACCTCTTAGCCATATCCTCAGAAATATGGAGCAGGGATATCACTTCGAAAAAGATCAGCAAAAGATTAATCACCTATTATTCATGGACGACCTAAAGCTATATGCTGGTAGTCAAAAGGCCTTGGATTCGCTTGTACAGACGGTCAGAATCTTCAGTAATGATATTGGAATGCAATTTGGCATTGAGAAATGTGCCGTCTTGAGAATGTACAAAGGAGTGTTGAAGGATTTCTCTGGTATCAAACTTCCTGATGATTGTGAAATCAAAGGCTTGAAAGAAGGAGAGGGTTATAAATACCTTGGAATTCTCGAGGCTGATGTAGTCAAGAGTAAGGAAATGAAAGACAACATATCTAAAGAATACAAAAGACGAGTTAGAAAAATTCTGGAAACCAAACTGAATGGGGGAAATCTTATACAGGCCATTAACACATATGCTGTTTCACTGATTAGATACTCGGCTGCTTTCATTGACTGGACGGTGAAAGAAATGAAGCAACTTGATGAAAGAACTAGGAAATTGTTAACGATGCACAAGGCCCTCCACCCAAAAAGTGATGTTGATCGGCTTTACTTACCAAGAAAGGTAGGTGGCAGAGGACTATTGAGTGTGGAAGACACAATACTGCAGACAAGGGCTAGTCTAAACAGCTATGTTGAAAGTAGTAAAGAAGATTTGATTATTGCGGCTAGAAGTGTGAGAGGGGCGACGGATGTCAACGAAAATGCTGGTACGTTTATGAAAAGAAGGAGGAGTGAAAGAACAAGCAAATGGAAAGAAAAACCGTTACACGGACAGTTCGTAAGACAAACAGATGAGATTTCTAATGAGGAAAGATGGCTATGGTTAAAAGATGGAAGTATGAAACGTGAAACTGAATCTTTGATAATTGCAGCGCAAAATCAATCCATTAGAACAAACCACATCAAAGCAACAATTGACAAAAGCCAAAGAAACAACAAGTGTAGAATGTGCAATCAGAGTGATGAGACGATCAGTCATATACTTTGCGAATGCCCTAAGCTTGCACAGAGAGAATATAAAAGGAGGCATGATTGGGTTGGTAAAAGAATCCACTGGGAAGTGTGTCAAGTTAATGGAATAACAGTCTCTCCTAAATGGTATGACCACAATCCTCAAGCAGTAATTGAAAATGAAAAGTGCAAAATATTGTGGGACTTTAATGTCCAAACTGATCACATCATTGAGGCACGTAGACCTGATATGATTGTTGTTGATAAAGACAAAAAATCGTGTACCATTATAGATTTTGCAGTACCTTACGATTCTAGAGTAATTGCCAAGGAACAGGAAAAAATTCTCAAATATCAAGACTTAGCCAGGGAATTAAAGAAGTTATGGGACATCCCGATAAAGGTGGTTCCGATCATCATAGGAGCTCTGGGTACCCCACCAAAAAATTTAAAAAAGTGGTTAGGAGAACTTGGGTTGAAAACAAAAATAGTCGAACTGCAGAAAACTACGTTACTTCAGTCTGCAAGGGTACTTCGGAAAGTGCTTGAGGTTTGAGGAGTCTTGCTGACACCATGCCTCAAGAAACTCCACTAGCGATTTAAGATCATAACTTAGTGTGCGACACCAATATAATAATAATAATAATGTATTTAGTCTTTGTTGCAATGCCAATTTGCATTGTTATGGCATGAAGAACTAAAATAGTATTTAAAAATATCAGGACACGATGGGGGTTTTGGTTAAAAATTGTGATGTTTTGCTAAAAATTGGCTTTTTATACATCCCAAACCAGACAAGATGGCAGAAAATAGAGGTTATTTTTGGATTCAACATCCCAAATTTAGCCAAGAAAGAAGCTTTCTTACACCAGCAGAAAGTTTGTATTGACCAATGTAATTCCATTAACGCTTTGTGCAGAAAGAGAACAACTTATTCAACAGGCCGAAAAAAAGGTTTTGAAAGCCAACAGTAAAAACATGGAAAACGGCCAGGAACACCATGCAGTAAGATTCATCCTCATCATGCAATACGTTAAATGGTATGTTACTAGGCTGTAACAACAACTGCATACTCGAAATATCCATTTATTAATCCGACAGCCTCTGTATCGGATTTAGTGAAAGATAATTTTTCATTTTCCCGGTACTTTTAGTTTAGTAGACCCTGGTCAATGACAATGTGTTAGGATTCGCGAGAAAAAAATATCAAAATTCCTGTAAGAAAAGAAAAATTGTACATTTGAAACGTAGCACTCCATCATCCTGCTACAAATGGTTCTACGGTGGCTTTGATAAGAAAAGTCAAGCAACTATGAAAATCGCTGTTGCACCTAAGAAGAGCAATATAGGGTTTATTTTATGCAAAATAGAACAGCGATTTCAAGTGGACACTATTTCAGTGATTAGCTCAATTCTTTTGGGATCAGAACAAAAATTGATTCCCTTACTTCCTTAACATGGCTTAAAACAAGAAAGAGAAAAATGTTACTTACCCAAAGCACTATAACATGAGTCAAACTTTCACTCGTAGTAGCGTAGTTACAAAGTAGGAGAAACTGTTTACTCTTTGTATAATGGCAAATGTCACGACAGAGATTCACAATTATAAAGGTTGGTGGAGCAAATTCATAAAACACCTATTGACGTACATGGCTTAAAATGTTTGAATTTAATGAAGATGAGAGTATCTTGCTGCTTGTAACATAGGTTGTCCTGCATACGTTGTGACTATTTGGGAATCATTACATATATTTAAGCTGCAAGACTATTTTTTATTTCAAAATTAGAATTAGGAGTCAACAGCCCGACGAAAAAAAGGAAATTGTCTCATGGGAAACTGTCGCCAATTTTATCGTACGTATCGTAAATTAAAAGTCTTGGTAAAAAATTGGTTAACTACGCAATTCCGTTTTATTATGAATATTAGGACTCCTTAATATGTTACAAAACGTTGACACACATAAATTCAAACAATTTACCTCGTCAACAAAAAGCTCCACGTTGTGGCGTTATGAAAGTAGTGGATGAATTAAAAAGAACTTAATTGGTCCAATATCAGATATTGATGAGCAAAGGACAGTCAGTAGACAACAAAAGTTAGCACCAAAGCATAAATAGCAAATAAGAATTATAATCCAATTTTTCTTGTCTAACAAACAAATGTTTCTTGTATTACTAATCATCATTTAGTAGGTACATCAATCACTATTCCTAGAAAAGCAAAGAAGTTAACAAATCTCAAGGCAATCAATTGGCCCTATATCTCCAGTACTGATGGATATTTTAATGCCCAAGCTGTAGAGACCAGAAATGCTACTTAATCTCAAGCTAAAAACCCCTACCTAGTAAAAGGCGTTGTTGGAACTTGTAGGACAAGCTACAATCGTCCTTTTTTTAAATCACTTACGGATATCAGGTCTTACTTTTGTCTCCGATAATTTACTGATAGAAATAAAATTAATGAAATAGTATAAACAGAATTTGAAATTTACTTGATAAAAATATACAACTTCTGGCTTGCTTACACACACATATATATAAATAAATAAATTTATATGCGTAAACTTTGAATGTATATTAATCAGACGAAAAATTAATGTACTAATACAAAAGATAGGTGTAAGTTGCATAGAAAACTTTTTGAAATTAAGGTGTTTTGTGTGGTGTGCAGTCAAATGATTGGTAATATGCAAATCAATCTGTTACAATTTAAAGGTTGAAGAGCATAAGGAAACTTTACATAAGAAATTTTTGATCCTTTTGAATCTCTGAATCATTTCTTTAATTGATCATTCTATTAAAAGAACAAATTGTTTATTCTAAACTATACAATTTCTTAGTTTATTAATTACTCAAAAAACGCCAGATTATACAGTGTTAACAAAATGAAAAAGTTAAGTAACCGGTTTTTAAAGTGGAAGCAGTAGGTGTTTCTTAAGCCATGATGAATTTAGTAACTGAAAACAGGAAAAAACTATGTAATCAAGTAAAAAAGGGTAGGAGGAAGGAATATCCCTTCCAGGTAGTGGTCGTACCAGCCCTTTTGCGAGCACCAGATCTAGTTACCTAGCTGGTAGCACCTGGTATGGGTCCCTGCTCAGGGTTACGATCGATAGCCAACGGCTGATTCTGCCTTAATTCGGTGATGAAGGCGGATGAGCTGCGAACCCAATAGTCGACGGCGGCTAATACAGGCAGAGGAACTGCTAGGAAGGGAAATGGTGATCATCCTAAGTTCACCCTACAGTAGGCAATGGCGAACCACTGTAGTATTTAGCCAAGTAATACAATGATTATGCCAATAGTTAATGATAGGGATAACGGCGTTGAGGAGGTTGTACAAGAAAGTACTAATTTCTCGCCCGGTTGGTCCCCTTATGTCGAGCAGGTAAGGCCAAACAGCTACTGCGAGATATACAATTAATACAAGTAAATTTAAAATAACAGCAAGTACATGGAATGTGAGGACATTATTCCAAGCAGGAAGATTAGACAATGTGAAGCAAGAGATGGGTATACTGGGAATAAACATCCTGGGGATTAGTGAGACTAGGTGGAAAGATACCGGAATATTCAAATCAGAGAAAAATACCATAATATATTCAGGTGGATACAAACATGAAAAAGGAGTAGGAATTATCTTAGATGAAAATACATTAAGATGCTTATTAGGATACTGGTGTTTGTCAGACAGAGTGATGATAATCATGCTGAATGCGAAGCCTTTCAATAAGGTAATAATGCAAGTATATGCACCAACAACTGCTTGTAAAGAATCTGAGCTTGATGAATTTTATGAAGAGATGAAAAAAGCAGTGAAGCAATGCAAATCTGATGAATTATTAATAGTAATGAGAGACCTTAATGCAAATGTAGGAGATGAAAGAATAGATGATGTCGTTGGCCCTCATGGTTTAGAAGAAAGGAATGAGAGAGGTGAGAGATGGATAGAATGGTGCTGTGCACATGATCTATTCATAGCAAATACATAGTATCAACAACCAGCAAGAAGAATATATACATGGAGAAGCCCAGGTGATATATCACGAAGTCAAATAGATTATATTGCTATCAAGAAGAGATATACAAAAGCGGTAAAACAAGCTAAAACTTATTCCGATGCGGACATCAATAGTGACCATGTTCCTGTCGTATCAACCATAAAGATGCGATTAAAAATGTAAAAAGGCAAACACAATATAAAGATCTAGATTATGCAACACTGATGCATGATAAGGAAATGAAGTTAGCATATGCAATGAAAGGGAATAATCGATCTGAGATCCTTAAAGAGAAAAAGGAAAAATCTAGCTGGGAAGTATTTAAGGAAGCAACTGTGGAAACTGCAAAAGAGGTAATTCCACCAAGAAAAAACAAAAAAAACATCGAAAATGGATGACAGACGAAATTCTTAAATTGATGGATGAAAGGCGATTGTTCAAAGACAAAGATACAAGGAAATACAATGAAATAAATACAGTGGTAAAGAAAAAATCCTTGGAAGCAAAAGAAGCTAAACAACAAATGTTTCATCTCATAGTAACCAAATGGATTGGTTGTTTTTATTTTGGCTCTTCCGTTGTATGAAGAGACGATTACTTCTTTTCTTTTTATTCTAAAAATGCACGTCAAGATCACAAAGTTTTCTTGGTTTGTTTTTTGTTTCCATTACGGCATTTTATCTTTAAGAATAGTAGAAATTAATTTTTTTCTGAGGACACTTCTTCAAATATTTCTTGCAGGTACTTTTTTCAATAGATAGCTGTGCCGTTGGTGTCCTTGGACTCAGTGTCAGTTTCAAGCCTGAATAAATGAGGAGGGTTGCGGCAGGAAGAGTATCCGGAGTAAAACTTTGCTCCAACTCAATCATGATTAGGGCGTCCTCCAGAAGCAACATGCAAGAACATCTTCTTACAATCGTGAGAAATGGACTAAAGCTGCTGCACCATGAACGAGTATGGCGAGAGAAGATAGCTCGGAAAAGAAGGAAGAGAGAGGATTGGATGAGGAAAGTGCTAAAAATTGGGGCGGTCAATGTTGTTAGTATGACAGGCAAAGGAAGAAAGTTAAATCGCTGTTTAAAGAAAAAAGAAATTATCTTGTAAAAGCAGGAGACCAGTTTGAAGGGTACAACAGCAAAAGACCTGGGAAGCAACTCTGCTTCCCAAGTCTTGTGCAAATCATGACATCTATAGGGGAAACTGGTAAAAGATGAAAGTTAGTGGATTCTTGCACGGAATGGTAAAAACAGGATTAGGTGGAAGCAGTATTTTGAAAGACTGGTGAATGAGGAAATCCCAATGGTACCTAGGTAATGGAAAAGCTCAACAAATGAGATGAGATGGAGCAACTCACTGAGAAGAGCTCTGAAGAGGATTAAGAAGGAGAAAGCGGTAGGACCAGACAAAGTTGCGATATAGATATGGAATGTTTTGGAATCAAACGGAGTGAGTATCTGACAGACCAGATGAATAAGATCATGATAGCAGGGAAAATTCCGGACTGTTGCAGAAAAGCATTCTGATCGTAGTGTTTAAGAGGAAGAGAGACATCTTCAATTGTGAAAACTGCAGCTGATCAAACCTGTGTGTCACACAATGAAGCTGTATGAAAGAGCCATACACCAGCGGCTGCAATTGATTGTCAACATCAGAGATGAGCTATTTGGAATTTTGTCTGAGCGATTAAGTACGAATGCAATATTTTATTAGGACAACTACAGAAGAAATTTAAAGAGAGCCAGAAGATCCTGCACTGTGCCTTTGTTGAGCTAGAGAAGGCATATGACCTTTTACTGAGAGAAGAGACATTATGTTACATGTAGGCAAAGGGAGTCCCAGAGAAATATTTCGGGTAGTGGAGGATATGTACAAGGAGAGCAGAACCAGCAGCAAGAGCACAGCTGGAGATAGAGATGCATTTTTTTCAAAAAGTAGGTGTGCTGTAAGGCAAGGTGATGGAGCCCATTGATCTTTGCTATTATCATGGTTTTTCTCATGGAGAGCATCCGCAAGAAGGCAACGTGGCAAATAATGTTTCCTGGTTATCTGGTTTGATGTAGCAAGAACAAAGAGGAACAAGAGTCTGGAACAGTGGAGGGCTACATTTGAGAAGGGCATGCAGACATTAAAGTCAAAGACGAAATATCTATACATTTGAGAGGATATGGAGGCAATCAAGGTAAGTCGCGAGGATACACAGAATAGAACAAAGTGGAGATCATTGGTTCAATTAACAGCAGTGATTACAGAAAGCTGAAGACTCTTGAAGAAGAACTTTTTTAATACATAACAAATTTCTGATATTTGTTTTGTGAGAAGTAAAACTTTGTCGATTTTCTTTTATTGCTCATTAATGGTGTTGTAAAAGGGCAGAGAAAATATGATCATTCATAATCCAGGAAGAGCTTATCAAATTACTACTTTTATAAACCAAACCTCCTTTCCACCTATTATACTTTATTTTAATGGCACCAAATTTCACATCCTAAAATATTAAAAAGAGGTTATTAGATGTGAATCACTACTAACTGTCATGTACTTTACTAATGTTCAGTACGCATTGTTCAGTGGTAAGTGTAGTAAGAATTGAAAGAAAATTATTAAAACTGTAGCTGTAGAAAAAAGTTTTCTCTTTCTCTGTTAGAAGTTATTGATTTTCTAAGTTGCGTAATGTTTTTTTGCAGAGCGAGTTCTGGAATGATTGAATCTACATATCATTTGTTAAGTGTTTTTATAGAGTACATACGCATAGATTAACTTCCTTATACGTACTAACACGTCTATTGTCCTTTATAAGACGCTACTTTTACAATGCAGAAATGACTGAGGCTACTACAGAATGGTTATATCCCTCAGCAATTTTGCAATGTACAGAGAACAAAATGTTAGGAAAATTAGAGTTGCTGAATCATGTGTATCAACAGCGTTAGTAGAAATATTCTCCCACATTAATAGAGATTAAAAGATAAATATTGCTTTTGAAATGGATTCCTTTTGTCTACTCTCTTATTTGTTCATGTTTCGTCATTTATCTTGACAAAGGATAACATTAGTTTTGCGCTTTTTCTTTTTTTTGACCTTAATTAAAAAAATCCATTACGCTTAATGTGGTCTGAAACACCCTAAAGAAAAATATCTTGATTAAAGAAGTTTCTGAAAAACAGCAGTCTGCTATAACGCTTTTCAATTCCCGTCAAGAAAGTACTTAATAAAAATAGGAAAATATATACTACATAATGTTGAATATGAAATTTTGAAGATGATGTCAGATTGAGTTGTGAAACGCATTGGTGACCACATTGGTGACCTGGTTTATAAAATAGGAAAAAATGAATTTTCTATCACGTGTAATGAATAAATCAACGAAAGTTTGTGAGTAAAACTGTTTACTTTTGTATCAGTGGGGGAAAAATTGACATAGAGAATTTATGGCAGTCTGTGAATATTAAGATTGACAGAGTAATGCTGTAGATATCACCATTAAGGTGGTATAATACATGTTATGCTGGCACATAATAGATTTGACAATCAATATTTTTATGACCCATCTTTTGAGGAATTTAAGCGAACGAACATTACATCTCCTGTATTACAACATACACTCACAACCATTGTCTCTAAAATAAATAAATTAGAAAACAAAGTATATTACCAAGTGAGTGTCACCTTGGTCAGTAAAAAGACAGGGTCTGCGCCACAGATGGGTATGGGGAGTCATGCCTCTTCTTTTTGGTGGACGATAGACTTAAGTAAGAGAAATTGTTTGTATAAATAAACCTGTAAGTTTATTATTCATAAATAGGTAAATCTTTTCATTGCTGATGAAAAAAAAATTTAAAACCGGAGGGTAATAATAAGAGGGTTTTTCTTACTTTGCCCCCCCCCCCTCATCAGTTTAGAATTAGTGTATTGGAGACTGAAAGATAAACAAGAGGTTTCGGCAATAAATCTCTAGACTAATTAAACAATATTTTGAACTTTCCAGAGGCTTGCTATATTGTTTTGATTAGTTATTTTCAGCGACTTCAATGAGGAATATACATTTTCCTGTGTTAAGTATGTCCAATTTAGTTTTATCCAAAGCCAAACAATCTTCTAACATTTTGGTGCTTAGAATTTACGTATTATTTGTCACGATAACCACAATTATGGTATATATATATATATATATATATATTATCTATAGTTTATTACTCTCTCCTTCTGATTAATGAAAGTAATACTAAATATAATATTAGACCATAGGATTTAAGTAAGAAATTTTATTGGGTCATTAACTTCTTTACACAAAGCAGAATTTTGCCCGCTTTTTTACCACACTGTTTGATTGCCAATTTCAAAAATTTGCCATAAAAAATGTAATTTATCTTTTATCTAAATTAGTTTCATTAACATTAAGTTAATCGACCTAAGAATTCTTTTAATGTAAATTTTATTTTCGAAAGAAAGAGAAGGCCAAGGAAGATCGGATCATTTTTTATTGTTGTGCTTTTACTGGTCCAAGACTTTCATAAAAAAATATAGTTTACATAGAATGGTGTGAATGAAGAAAACTGTTTTTCCTATAGTCAGCGCTTCCAATGTATCTTTTTTAATCTTCCTTGTGTGGAGACTCATAGGGAACTTTTAGAACACTTCCATGGGTTTTTGTAACTCACATAATGAAGAACTCAGCTTTTTCAATCCGCTTATTATTCAGATCAAATAATGTAGTTTGTATGTTAAGAACAAATGAATAAAAACCAATTCCATTGAAACCCACAACTCTCGTGAAGCTTTATCCAAAGGAAGAATAAACAAAAAAAATTGGAACAAAGACAGTATTAGTCCTCTCATTATAGCAATGTATAAATCCTTATTTTCAAGTGGAGGTAACAAGTATGCTCATGTGAGACTTTGCTTTCATTCTTTAGAACACTGAATATTCCTATCGCTTTTCAATTACCAAAGAAATGTTAAATATTTGTTGCAGGGAGGATCTTTACAAAAAGACGATTATTTTCATTTGAATGTAGTGAGAGACAGGAAGCTGTGTTTATCCCCTAAAACGGCTGCCATAAAGATATAGCAAGGGTTAAATCTATCTTGGAATAAATTTTAGTTGAAAGAATAAAATAAATTGTCTTTAAAGAATTTAATTACCTCTCGTATTTAAATGTAAGTACACAATCTAGTTTCTATGTTCTGTTTTACAGATCTGAAAATTATGTAGCAAAATCATATCACCAAAGATCGTTGTCTTATTGTAAATGATGTCTGTGGCACAACACCGTACTCAGGGAATTCACAGGGCATCAGTAGATAAAAGAAGAGTTGACTTGCTTGTACGCACAGAAATGAAAATGCTGAGGTGGATAATGGGCATATCTTTGATGGAGAGATGCACAAATGAAGAAATAAGAGCTAGTGCAGGTGTAGTGTCCATTGCAGAAAAGTTACGTGAGGCTCGGCTGAGGTGGTATGGCCACGTTCGAAGAAGAGAGGAACAGGATTGGATTTTTAAAGCATGGGCTATTATATTGCATTACCTCGAAGACCATGCTTGGTCTCATTCAAGCATGAAATACCAGTTTGAGGACTGGCGGGGTATAGTTTTTCTCTCACGGGCAGGTGAAGCGCTCTTTAGCCTTGGATGGCAATCACCTAGAGATGGTGTCTCAATAAAAACACTGGTCCCCATTACCTTAATGGGTTGGTGTCAGGAAGGGCATCCGGCCTATAAAAACACTGCCTCATCATACCATGAAATGACATCCAAAGATATCCGGTATAACTGCGTAAACGAGACTGGAACTAATTTAAGTAAAGGTGTCGCGCACGGTAGGACCTTTGCTCGATGTAGGCAAAATCAGACCGTTATCAAGCTACTACATCAACC
>RDPX01000243.1:724409-731909 GCA_003991215.1 Morbakka virulenta
GACAAAATAGCTACCCCCAAAACAGCTACCCCAAAACAGCTACCGACAAAATAGCTACTGATCTTCTCCGCTACCGGGACAAAATAGCTACCGACAAAATAGCTACTGGTCTTCTCTGCTACTGGGACAAAATAGCTACTGCTACTATCCGCTACTAGAACAAAAGCGCTACCGGCACCGATATTTGAGCTACCGATGTATATCGATCGCTACTGTTGCAGCTTTTTGGGACTTCTCTGAACTGCCGCCGTACGGCATGTCCCTTGTTACCACTAAGTATGCAGTGTGATTTGCATGTACGAGTACATTCATGAACACATACTTGCGTACAGGGAATGTAATTACAGCTATATGCATAGAGCCATTCAGGCATTATACGACAGCGCTCATCCCTCAATGTGGCACTTCCTGGAAGGGTTGCAGAAGGAAGAGGTGTTACAAAGAGGCAACATCCAACGCTATGTCGCAGGGGAAGAATTTAGGCAAAGTAAAAATGCAATTGACAGATAATGCTCTCACATACATTTACAATTGCATTGTGAATGCAAGACTGAGTAAGCTGGACATTCTCCGGAGCGTTTCTCAATTAACCTTCTAAAGCTATATCAAATTTTGCTTTTCATTTCATGGGAAAAAATTGTCATCTGATTCATTCTTTGCTTTACTCCACATTTCCGCATATTGTTTTATGAGGACCTTTTGCCTGGAGTTTGTTTCCATTTTCTCAAATTATTATGAGGCATTTTTTCTACAAGTATTTTGTTATTTTCTCAATAGTTTTCTACACTTTGAAAGTATAAAGAATGCAAGGGTACCAACCTAAGTTTTATTACAAGAATTAACAGAATTCCACCCGTGAATAAATTCAGTGGGTTTAGTGGGAAAGAATTTTGATCTCGAAAATTCAAATCGTCAAGTAAGAAAAAATTTACAGAATTCTCAAGTCAGGTTGCACTATATTTCAGTAATAAAAGTGATACAGTGCAAATAATAACAAAGTTTTGGCATTATTTCGGAATTAATATGTTTGAAATTTATACCTCTTTTATTATACTGCTTTAGCCCTATGATGAACTACCTAACCTTCTTTAATTTTTTAAATTAACAAGGTGCAAATATTAGTTAGAATAAGATATGTAAAGTAAATCAAGCATGGAGTTCTTAATTTTTCTCATTTCTCTCATAGGGTATTCCATTTTGTCGAAAATACTTCTCCCATAGTCAGCATGTCTTTGGGAAAACTATGTTTCGAAACCTAGCTCACTAAAAAGCTTACAATCCATGACAAGATAAAGCTTCCATGTCCATGGGTTCCATTAAGCTCAAGAAGTCAAGAATTTTGCTGAAGCTGTTATGAAGATTAAGACAAACTAGGGCTTTGACCACCTTATACCTAACGAAAACAAAACAACATGTTGAAGTGCTAAAGTAGAAAATTAATTCCATTGTCATCCATGCTCGAAATAAAAAATTCGATGTCTACCCTTTAAGATGGAAATCACTTAAACATAGTCACAAAAAAGCCTGGAGGAATACCGTTCCACTCTTTAAACAAAGATTTAGGGTCATTAACACTAATGTGAAGTTTGTAGTAAACAGAATAGGTTTGAAGAAATCTGGAGACATAAGAAAAGGAAGAACATTTTATGATGACATTAAAACTCATGTTCAGGGCGTGGAAGCAATAGACGTTTTCAGTAGAAAATGAAAAAGTATTCTGATTTGTGTAATAACGGATAATCGTGCGGACGATGTTAAGCTGTGCACTGAACACCACTTGTATGGGAGAGAATAAAAATGTTATCGCCCTGTGAGAGTATGTTAAGAGAAGCCTTAGACAAATATACTGTGTGGTGTAGATACAAATGTTTGCTTCAAAACCGCCACGGCAAAAAATAGACAACATTTCAAAAGATGTAGTCCATTTTGCTGATAAGAAAAGCGAAATCGCCTGTTTATTCTGTGACGAACAATGGAGGAAAAAGAAATGTTACTTAGTTAACCGTTAGTACATGTACAAATGTTTTGAAATAGTAATGCCTTGGTCCAAGAAATATCATGTCAACAGACTCTCTTTCTGTCTCAAAGTAAAATTTCAAAGGAAGCGAGAAATAGCAAATCAGTATTTATTGATAGTAGGACATAAACAGAATCTTCTTGTCTTTAAGAATAGACTGTTTAACAATACCATATTGATAAAGCTAGCCAACAAACCCTCGGGCAATATTTCTTTGCCGTAAACAACCAAGGCATGTTTAGTTTACGGTATTCGATTCAGATACCCAGAAGAGTTAATGCCTCAGAAATAAATTGAAGTTCCAAAATTCAAAATTTTAGGAAACAGATTATCCTCATTGATATAATTCGAAATAGTTGGGTTGTACTGAAAGTTGTGAAAGTTACTGCTCATGGAAAATTCTAGTGTACAGATAAAATAATAGTGTATAAATATGTATGTACATATAAAGTAAGGCAAATCATAGTAGTAAAACCACGTAATATTTGTTACTTTAAGTTTCTTGCCTTAAGCATTTATTGGACCACTTGCTCTGTTATATACATAGGGCATTCTATGAAAAAATTATTTTACTGTCCAATATATATATATAGTTATACCTATATATATATATATTTATATACAAATATATTCATAAATTACATTTAAAGCTATCCAGAGGGGTCAAGAGAACCAGGGGAATATCGTCCACATGAGAAAGTTGAAATCTATAGACAAAAATGAAGGTCAAATCTGACTGATTTTAACCTACATTACTCTAAAATCGAAGTAGCTGTTGAAAATGCACAATAAACTTATCAGCGGATCGTCAAATGTAGTGGCGTGAGAATTCAGTTCATCACATGGTAGTTGATTGCTCTTTAAATGAATAAGAAAACTCTGATAGCAATCAGGGTATTATTTTAGCGAATAAAAGTGATATCATGGGCACCTCTTATGATCTAAGCTAAACTATTTCTGGCGGTTTGTATTTAGTAAAAACAACTTTTGAAGTGACTAGAGTAGAGAATTTTCAATTGAAATATTTTAGGGAATTTGTCATTAAACCCTGTCCAATTTTTACGTTGTTCCACTTTCAAACTAAATTTAGTTGAATGACACATTTCATTACCATAATAAATGTTAAATTGTTTTTTAAATAAAACAAAAGAGAAGTGCGTAAAATGGTTGTAATCTTTTAAGAAGTGGGTATTACATATAGCTGGAAAATAATGAACAGGAAGGAACAATTGGGTTCATAAACAAGGAAACAGCAAATCACATGAAAATTGTACCTCTACAAAAGCACTTTCTGATGCTAAAACTCAGTTCATATTCAGGCAATGATGATGTCTTTTTCATTTAACATTTCAGCTTCCTCCCAGATCCTCACTCAGCAGAGTTGCACAACTCATACACGAAAAGAATCTTAAGTTTCACAATCACTGGAATGTAGCCTAATTTCTTCACTGAAATGGATTTTAATAACATGACTTTAAAATGGATTATTTTGTATCAGCGTCAGATGCACATAGTTCACACAAAATGGGGTAGATGTGTACGCCCACTCTGTAATTATTTTGTTGATAATCTTTCGTCAGGAGACCAAACTTTGATTGTCAGTACCCTTTGATTTTGTATTTCTCTTCTTGGACAAAGACGGAAAAAGAAGAAAATTAGAGGTTACATTAGGTTCATTTGCAACCAAGTCGTTTTAATTATGATCCAAAAATAGGATAAATTATAGTTTTAGTAACAATATCGTGTCGACAGATTCTTTTTGTTATTTCTTTTAGAGTTTCCTAATGTCGGTAAAATTAGGGTTTGCTCAATGAATCCTAGTGAAAACATCACTTCCTGATTAAACAATACAAAAGAAGTTATTGAGAATTACTCTTTCAAAAATTCAGTTAAGCTCTCTCCCTTACACACAAATAAAATTAACAATTCTCTCCCTTACACACAAATAAAATTAACAATTCTCTCCCTTACACACAAATAAAATTAACAATTCTCTCCCTTACACACAAATAAAATTAACAATTCTCTCCCTTACACACAAATAAAATTAACAATTCTCTCCCTTACACACAAATAAAATTAACAATTCTCTCCCTTACACACAAATAAAATTAACAATTCTCTCCCTTACACACAAATAAAATTAACAATTCTCTCCCTTACACACAAATAAAATTAACAATTCTCTCCCTTACACACAAATAAAATTAACAATTCTCTCCCTTACACACAAATAAAATTAACAATTCTCTCCCTTACACACAAATAAAATTAACAATTCTCTCCCTTACACACAAATAAAATTAACAATTCTCTCCCTTACACACAAATAAAATTAACAATTCTCTCCCTTACACACAAATAAAATTAACAATTCTCTCCCTTACACACAAATAAAATTAACAATTCTCTCCCTTACACACAAATAAAATTAACAATTCTCTCCCTTACACACAAATAAAATTAACAATTCTCTCCCTTACACACAAATAAAATTAACAATTCTCTCCCTTACACACAAATAAAATTAACAATTCTCTCCCTTACACACAAATAAAATTAACAATTCTCTCCCTTACACACAAATAAAATTAACAATTCTCTCCCTTACACACAAATAAAATTAACAATTCTCTCCCTTACACACAAATAAAATTAACAATTCTCTCCCTTACACACAAATAAAATTAACAATTCTCTCCCTTACACACAAATAAAATTAACAATTCTCTCCCTTACACACAAATAAAATTAACAATTCTCTCCCTTACACACAAATAAAATTAACAATTCTCTCCCTTACACACAAATAAAATTAACAATTCTCTCCCTTACACACAAATAAAATTAACAATTCTCTCCCTTACACACAAATAAAATTAACAATTCTCTCCCTTACACACAAATAAAATTAACAATTCTCTCCCTTACACACAAATAAAATTAACAATTCTCTCCCTTACACACAAATAAAATTAACAATTCTCTCCCTTACACACAAATAAAATTAACAATTCTCTCCCTTACACACAAATAAAATTAACAATTCTCTCCCTTACACACAAATAAAATTAACAATTCTCTCCCTTACACACAAATAAAATTAACAATTCTCTCCCTTACACACAAATAAAATTAACAATTCTCTCCCTTACACACAAATAAAATTAACAATTCTCTCCCTTACACACAAATAAAATTAACAATTTTCTCCCTTACACACAAGTAAAATTAACAATTCTGAATAAACAAACATTGCATTAGTCTATTTGTGAAAATCAAAAGTTTTAAAATCGAATAGCACAACCGGCAATGTCACTGCTGAAAGAAGCAAAATACAAAGAAAAGGCTGAAACACTCTTTGAAACACAGAATCACAAAAGTAAAGAGAACAAAGAAATTGTTTTGAAGTGCAACTACAATGATTTTGTCAGGGTCTGAAGGAATGCAAAGATTCATAAGACATAAATGGAGCAACAGAGAAAGAGGTTATGATCAATGTTAGAAAGATTGTTGGCAAAGGGTGCTAGATACCTAGATACACACAGAGAGAGAGAGGGACAGATAGACAGACAGATAGACAGCCACACTGATAGAAACACAGATAGACGGACAGATAGACAGGCAGAGTGAAAGGTGGGTTGGAAAGAATGAGAGAAAGAGAGGGGCCCTGAAAAGAGGATTATTGGTCAATGTTTGTTTTTTCTATTTCCTTTTTAAGCCTTCTTAAACAAGAAATAGAGTAAAGAGTATCATATTCCTGAATAAAAGCAAAATATGCTTGGTTTTTGAAGATGTTTATGGCGTATCAATGATGAAATAGTTGTGTTGAGCTCTGTTTTCACTTTGACATTATGAGTTAGGGAGGTATACATGGTTGAAAATCTGAAGAGTAAGGCAAAAAGGTATTACAAAAATTCAAAGGAAAGCAACAGTATGTTTGCTATAATAAGTATTAGTAAAGGATTCTTTCAAGTGCGATAGGCAACTCCAATCACAGAGATGTTTTGCGTTTCGATGTATAAACATAAATATCCATATACATATTACATTTCCATATCCATATCCACATCCATATCCACATCCATATATTTATATATATATATTTTTTTTTGCTAGTTGAACATTCATACTTTTTTATCTCATGCGCATATATATATGCGCATGAGAAGCTTCTATTATGACAAAATAATAACTTTAATAAAAAAACAAAAAAACAAACAACTTATACATCACAAACAAATTTTACACGACTCGAGACGCGATACACAAACAAAGCCATAGAGGAAGTGCTTCAGAAATTTGGATAAGAGACAGACATAAGATAGACCATATTGGTAACGGAGGTCCCGGGCTTGTGATCGGCAGTGGCTGCTTTCCACATGTGTTACGGGTAGCCAACACTCAGCATACCCTCTGTTACAAAGATCTAAAAAAAACATGGGGAGAGAGAGAGAGAGAGGAGAGAGAGAGAGAGAGAGAGAGAGAGAGAGAGAGAGAGAGAGAGAGAGAGAGTACGGAAGGAAAAGATGGAAAGTGATCATTTGCCATCAGATCCATACAGTTAAGTACAGGCTATCAACGATCGATCAGGAAGAGAATAGAAGGTAAAAAGTCAAGGACAGAAGATTAGACAATGAATTCACAGAGTAGTCAAATGTGAGGAAATGTGGAAACATGTTTTGTCAAAAGAAGAGAAAATAGCAAAATGTTTGCCATAAACTTCACGCACAATATTCCTTAATTTATTTTGGGAAGCTCCTTGTGTCATCATCCTACCGAAAAAATCTTTGGTCTTGACGATGAAATCTATTGATATATCCACATCCATACCCACATCCATATCCACATCCATATGCATATACATGTTTAGCTGTTAAATTAAAGAATATATATTTATTTTAGGAATAAATAGAAACACATTAAATCACAATAAAACAATAGGTTTTCTTTCAAAAACCTTTTTCAAGACATTTCGAAATATTTTTTTTAAATTGTAATTTTCCATTTCTATCAAAGCACATTATGCGCTAGATCGGGTCCCTTTTCCTGGAGCTGGAAGAAAAATTGCGTTCAGGTTTGATGATTATTGTATTATTTATTCTTATGTATTGTATACTGATAAGATCAAGCAAGAAAACTTTAACGATATTTGTTAGAATTGAACTCATGTGCAAACAAATCTTTTTTGTTTTGAATTTATGGTTTCACGCATGCTCAACATTTTTCGGACTTCAAATGTGGTAGTAAAAGTGTTCCTTAAGAATATCCTCGAAGTGGATGGTGGTCGCTGTTTGCAATCTTTTTTCACAAATAGTAATTACTAAAGAAAGAAACCACAAAGAAAAGGTTATGTTTCTCCTAATTGGTTACAACTTTTTTATTCCTACAAGAGTTTTTCAATAAAATGAATAGCTATCCCATGTCAGAATTCAAGAAATACCTCTTTTAAAATATAAATGTAATTAATGTTCTTGATATTT
>RDPX01000243.1:736909-743959 GCA_003991215.1 Morbakka virulenta
AAAAAGAGCATTCAATTAAATATGAGATCATCATTTTTCACCTTTTTAGTACAATGGTGGCTAGAACTACATGCTGCTTATCCATTAGTTACTTGAATTGATTGCCCAATACGTTGGCAAAATGTCAACCAAACAAATGGAAAAATGTGCTAGAAACAAACACATAGGAGCAAGTGGAAACGGTAAAAAAAGGGAAGACAAAAGTGTCTAAACATATGGTCAGTCTAATGTACTATTTACGCTTATAAAAGGCTATTATGTACTGTTGTTTTACATATGTATTGTTTGTTATCTCTTTTTTTTCTATTTCATCTCTGTGACATCATTTTGACTGAATATAGTATATCGCAAAAACGTTGTTTGCACCTTCTCTTGATTACTTAGTCATTATCCTGGGAGCGGTCACAATCAACAAGCTATTAGCCCTCACAATATCTTACTTGTTGTGTTACTGCTCATCTGACATTTCTTTCTAGAGAAACATTTCTTATTACAAAGAGTGTGCATTTATTAAACATGTTATCTGTGTGTGGTGTATTTTTTATTAGACAATGGAAGCTAAATATACATAGGAAAGTAATGGGCCTTTTATATTTCTAATAAAAATTTGAAATGAAAGCTAAAGTGGGATATTATCTATGGTAATTTTCAAAAAGAATACTTAAATCAGAAAATTATTGCCTCTGGCCTTGATGGAATCTTAAATGGGAGCAAAGAACCGACAAACAGATCATTCTACTTCTTTTTTCATAGATACTGATTAAAAAGAAGTTAATTCTTTTGACCCAATCTCAGGAGATGACTCTTGTTAAAAATATTTTAATCCTTGCTCATCACCAATTTAAAGGTTTTACTAGTAGTTTTTAATATGTGGCTTGCAATGACGTGAGGAATCATCGAGAGTCAGTCCAAGGTCAGAGATAAAAATGCTTCACAGGTAACTTCAGACCTAACCCTCTACACAATGACGATTTCGCTGTGTGTGACGTCAACAGAAGTGTCAGTCATTCAATCAGAAACGTTCAATGTCCATTTTTTAAATTACCGTATCACTCACGAAATGAAATACTTTTGCACAGCTCATAAAGAAAGTAAAACGAAATTTCACTTGGTGAATCCTTCATCAACATTAAACATCGAAAAGGTTATCAGGCGCTACCTCTAATGAATTTTGGGCGAAAAATCAACATTACGGGAGACCTATAGAAAATACTCATAATCCAAGAAAGCTCCTTACATCCCGTACCAAAAGAACTTTGATACAGTTCCAAAACCGATCTTATGGATGTTTGTTTACTAAAATTTCTCTATTTTTGACCCGAAATTCAAGCTAAAACATCATTGCTGGCTTTTTTTGTTTCCCCACTTACAGAAGTTGAAATGTAATACCTTAGTAGTATGATTTATTTATGTTTCTGATTTTCTATTATTTAAGATAGGTAGTGGCATTACTGCTTCAATCTTAATTTTAAAAATTAATAATTAATAATTTTTGAAAAAAGGCAGTTATTTCAACATAGGTAACTTGCTCTTGCTCTAAGAATTGCATAGGTTTTGGTGAAAGAAAGGTATAAAGATAGCCACTCAACCATAGTAACGACTGTTGTTTTTGCAGTGTGATTGTCTTTGGTTTCACCAAAATATCTCAAACGTTAGTAAAGTTTCCTAGTCTCTACTTTCCATAGCGATAGATTCCATATGGTAAAGAAATTTTAATACCAACATTTAGAAACCATTGCAAGTTTGATGGGCAGCAAAATAGTGCCAGAGAAAGCAACAAAAAATTGGGATTACATTCGTACTAGCTCATCATTGCACAGCTATTTGCTCGAAATGAACTCAATTAATTCTTAAGAAAATTGCACTGACCCAAAGAATCTGTAGAAGTTCTGACCTTCACCCTCACCTTCACCCTCACCTTCACCTATCTCGTAATCTGAATTACCGTAGGGGCACCACTAATGGCCTTGTAACCATGCCTTTTTAATCTTCTCGGTCTCTTGCTTTTCTCAAGGCTTCATCCAATACGTAGTGTGTCTACTCTGAGATATTCTCCTCACATCTCTTCTTCTGGCATCCTCTATTTCTTCCTCTTTGAACCCTGCCTTGTAGGAATGTCTTTGCAAGTCCATGTGATCTTGTTACATGTCCACTTCAGTTTGCGTTTTCTTATTACGGTCAGGACTTCTTCGTCCGATGACATGCCTTTTCCTGCTTTTCACTTCCTCCTTGGCGATATGTTCCTTGTAGGGAATATTAAGGAGCTTTTAAAAGCATCTAATCTCTGTTAATCCTCTTCTCAGTGTCTGCTGTCAAGGTCCATGATTCACAAATATACGAAAATCCTAAAATGACCAATGAGCTCATCAGTCTGATCTTGGATGCTTGTTCGATGTTCATGTCATTCCAGATGACCTTGAGTTTATGAGTGCTGCTGTGGTCTGTGCAATCCTGGAAAGAAATTCAGGTTTGGATCCCTTATATGAGATTATTGTGTCAAGGTGCTTGACGCTGCAGATGGTTTCAGGCTTTTCTGCATCAATCCTGACGTCAGTGCTGAAGTCATTGGTGTTACTGGTCATCAGTTTTGTCTTTTCTGCATTGATCTGCATTCCATGGCGTAGGTCTTGGAGGCCTTATCAAGGCTCTCCACTGGTCTCACAAGCTACTCTTCCTTACCTGCCAAGCCAGCGATGTCATCGGCAAAGCACAAGTTGATTGTTGTCCTCCCTCCCGATTACTGATTACTATGCTGACTGTTCTCTCGTGATCGTTAAGTGTGTCAGTCGTGATCCTCTCCAAAAAGATGCTAAAGAGAGCGGGTGAGAGTAAACAACCTTGTCTTACTCCAACTTTTGTTCTGAACCAGTCACCTATGCTGCTGTTGAAATAGACTGTTCTGGTGGTCTTGTTGTAAAGTTGTTCTATCATTCTGATCAGGTTGGTATCGATGTTGTACAGTCTCATGGTAGCCCATAAGGCAGAGTTCCAAACTCTGTCGAACATTTTCTTAAAATGCACGAAGATATGGTAGAGATTGCCTATGAGCAGAAGGACTCTCTTGTTTTGGGTCACGTTAAAGATCAAGAAATCAACACTGCCACCTTAACTTCGCTTTTCTCGCATATTTATGCCTTCCTTCTATAAATTTCCATATTTCTTTTCTTCCTGTATCTGACTCGAAAGCTGAAATGTCAAAACCTATCTTCACCTTACTCATCAAGCCCTGCCCCCTTTCTGACTGGTTATTCTGTTTCTTCCTGTAATTGTTCGTCAAAAACTGCAGTTTGTCGAGCATCTTGTTTTGAGGAGACATACGCTGTTTCTCCCTCGATCTAGACATAGTCTTTTGCTTTGGATTGGAGTAAAAAACTACGATCTTTGTTTTTGGGGAATCTTTTTGTTCTCAGGCGGGATTCCACAATAATCAGGTAGGGACAACTTCAAACTGTCCCTCCAAACCATGTTACAAAAGAATTCTTTCACGCTCTGTTGCTGTATACTTTTTGGGCATTTTGTGGGTAAGTTAACATTGTTCAGCAATTTAGTGAGTCAGCTCGGAAAGCTATTTGGAAACATAACGAGAAATAAGGTAACAAAAGATGCGTAATATCTTAACTAACAGATTGTATTGAATTTTGTGGAGCTTTTGAACTTGGTTTCAGACTACCATGAAGAGATGAATTGCTTAGACAATAAAGAAATTTTTCGTGAATTAGTACACTTTGCTTCTTCTTTGGATTCTACACTATAAAAGTATTTGGACCGTGTCACAGTTTTTAAAGGAACATAAAAAAACTGTTGAAAATGAGTTGCTTTATGTTATGCTCTCGTAAGTACCCAACTGATATCAATGACCTCCAGATAATTGTCTTGGGCTCGTGGTTTATATTTAAGCCATTTATTGGCTAAATTACGTATTGATTATATATTAAAAGAGTTAAAAGAATATTGCTTTGGAGTTCATACGAATTGCTCATTTGTAAAGAAACAAGATGACCATGGAAAAGTCTATTCTATTGCAATTTACAGAAACAACATGCTACCATTCCTCAGCGTTTTGGTTAAGATCAGCTGTGGAGCTCTGGTCTCTCCATGGTCAGGTCCTGAGTTATAGGCCTTATCTATGCAGGAAAAATGATCATAAAATGGTTGAACACTGACTCTAAATCAATCTGAGAGGAACGGCCTCACCACGAAGGTCCCTGTAGGCCAATCCATATGTCTTTCTTTTTAAGGTGTCGCGTGCTCTATGTCTACCTTTTCCTCAAGCTGTTGCTTTCTTTCGGGTCTCTCACAGATGGAATCTTTGAAAGGTAAACATGGCCCAACTGCTTACCAGGGTTGAAAGGTCTGGTTTGCTATCTTTGAGATAAAATATAAAGGAGTTTGTTTTCGGTTTTTTTTAAAAAAAGATAAAGAGTAACCAATAAGGTCATGGAGGGAAAATGAAACTTGTTAACAATGCCTACTGGGGGAACTTGAAACTCCATTGTGCTTGACATTTCGTATCGAAAGAGAACTCGTTTTCTTGACAGAATACAAAGCATTAAAGAGAAAAATCATGGTAATTTGAAGAAATGTGTATTAATGGAAATTAATGTCACGATAAAGTTATGAAAAATTACAAAAGAGTATGATAGATATTGTAACTATTTTGAGCACTACTTCTCTTTGTTCAAAGATATTTAACTTTCAGGGAGGTGGAGAAAACGTAACCAAAACCCTTTAGGAACCCTCAGATATTTTATACTTTCTCACTTCATGGATTGGCGTTTTTTCTGTCTTCTACGTTATTACACAATCTAATAAATAGCTGTTTTGCTTGAAGAGCACTGAGCGAAAATCCTGTGTGAAAGGCAACATTATCATTGTCTTTTCTTGTACCCCCGCTGTGCTAGTTGTTTACACTCGCATATTAGTTGTTGCACAGTCTCCCCTTTTCCCTGACACATCCTACACAGTGGGCTTTCACTAGTTTTGTCCATGTTATGCTTGACATAGTTTTTCCTTAACGGTTGTTATTGGGCATCGAATATTAGTGCCTCTGTTTGCACTTTAAGATGCAAACAGAGGCACTAATATCATACGCATGACGCATGACGCATGACGCATGACGCATGATCATACGCATGACGAAAATTAACAGAGAAAGGCTATCGCCTTGAAATATCCCTCTATTGACAATCACCTCACATAGATCGGATCCATTGGAGGACAAGAGAAGTTTCAATCCCTTCATACTTTCTTCAATAAAACTCCTGAAGTTTCCAGCAATACCACATATCTCAAGACACTCCGCGATTCAGCTATGAGCGAAAAAATCGTAGGCTTTCCTATAATCAATCCACATCATAGCTAGATTTGTCTTTCTTTTCTTACAATCTATGAATATCGCCTTATCAATCAATAGTTGGTCTTTAGTCCCTCTGATTTCTTTTGCACCCTTTATGCTCCTCCAGGAGTGAGTTATCACGTTCTGGAAAGCAGTGTATCTCCTCTGATATTATACCAGGCATTAACTTCCACATGAGTGACAAGCACGTAATTGGTCTAAAATTATCAATTGCATTTTCCTTGACTGCATCTTTTTGATACAGCATAGTTCTGCCAAATGTCATCCAAGGTGGTATGTCCTTCTTTCCTTCTAGCATTTCATTAAGCCGAGACGCTATTCTGCTGTGCAACATATCGAGTCTCTTCATCCAAAAACGTTACACCCCATCGTGTTCCGGTGCTTTCCAGTTGGGCATCTTTTGGGATTAGTTATTGTCTTTCTCTACACTTCATATCTCACTCCAGAAGGTCTTACTTTCCTCATCATTTGGGATATGACAGTCACTGTTTCCTGTCTGACCATTCAACTGATAGCAGACTTCGTTTTGATCAATATCAAACAATCTATTTATCCTATACTGCTCTATTCTTTGCTCCTATCTGGTGATTTTAGCAGCTTTGACGAAGGGTTATTAGCTTTATTTCTTCAATCACAGTTGGGTTTTTTTCCAATCTTCCTAGAAAGCTAACATCCTCTTTCACCTGGTTTTTATCACCTTCAATGCGTCTCTTCCCTCAAGGTTCTTCTTTATTTCCACTTTTAAACACTTTGAGACCCAGTTGATCGTCTACCCACACACACGCAGCGTTGGTTAGATAGTTTGCATGGGTTGTGTTAGTTGTTTCAATGAGCTCAATAACCTTGTTTACTCTAGCCTAAAGTCTATTCAGACTCTTTGTATCAACTTTCTTAAGAGAGATATTGTTATTACTATTATTATTTAATTAATAATATACTTTTGTTATAGAATTTTTTTAATAGTAAAGTATAAAATATGATCTACAATTGTCGAGAAAAATTCTGTAAAAATAAAAAGATACAAATTGATAAAATTTATGACAAGAACATGGGTAAATATCTTTATGTCAATAGAACAGTTTTAATATAAAGAAAATATTTATTTAGTCCAGCTCAATGCTGTCAAAAAAGCTGCCCTAAATTAAAGTTTATAATGTGCTAAAGCTTGAGACATTTTTCTCCATTTTTGTATCCCATGGAAAAATATCGAAAACCATGGAAGCCTCCCTTAAAAAACGAGGAAGCAGATCTAATTTTTATCCCATGACCAGTGTCACGAGTATTTGTTTTTGCCAATGGATTACTTTATTATTGACACATGTTACCACGATTGGTTGACTTGCTTGAAATGCCATTAAAACAGAGAAATATGGAAGTATGGAAAGTCTATTTGGCAAAATCATTTTGGGCAAAAACCGATTTCTTTGCCAGGAAATTTTGTGATTAGTTTAATCCCATGAATACGTGTGTAAAGGAGGTGAGAAATTTTGAACAATAAGTCTGAACGCAACATGCTCTTCCCAAGATATGGCAAAAACAAATGAAAACCGGCCTTGTGAAACTGCTTGAGCCTGAACCTGCGAGGGTCTGCAAACCAATGCAAGAAAGTCTCTCTGTCTCTCNTCTGTCTCTCTCTCTCTCTCTCTCTCTCTCTCTCTCTCTCTCTCTCTCTCTCTCTCTCTCCTCTCTCTCTC
>RDPX01000243.1:743984-779166 GCA_003991215.1 Morbakka virulenta
TCTCTCTTCTCTCTCTCTCTCTCTCTCTCTCTCTCTCTCTCTCTCTCTCTCTCTCTCTCTCTCTCTCTCTCTCTCTCTCTCTCTCTCTCTCCCTCTCTCTTTAATATCTGATAAGGGCCCAGTCCAAGATCGTCTCTGATGCCTGTCAATGGTTTGTACCACAGCGTGGAAAACTTTAGCTATTGGCTATTTCTCTGTGACAAACGCCCTTCTTGTTCGAATCACAAAATTATATGATTTCCTCAACCCGCTTCTTTTCATCTCTTTCACCGTTGTCACAATTATATCCCGAACATACATTTTTCTGTTTTCTCCATTTTCCTGTCCAATGTGGGTTCTAACTGCAAGACATATCCGTTCATACCCCAAGAGTCTTTGCGTCTGATGCCTTGGCAAAGGCAGGCAAGTCAAAATGTTCTTGCTTTAAGAGCTTTGTATCTCCCAGTGTCTTACTAGATCTATTCTGGCTACTAGCTAGTATCATCCTTCCCAAGCTCTTCTCCAGGCAACAAAATGATTATTAGATCTTGTTCCTGTTCTATCCTGGAAAACGATGTAACTAATAGCACGAACAAATCCAGTGACGGAACAAGGTGACCATAAATCATAACACAAGAACAAGCTTAGGAACTTATTCATACTACTCCAAACCACCGACTGACTATTACACTGGAAATCACAGGTATTTATACAACTTTACATATTCTACATTTCATAATTACATCATAGATATTTTCCTAAGTAATCAAAAACAACGTGGCACTAGGACTTGCCAGTTTTGTTGAGTCACTATATTGCAGGTACCTTCAAGAGGAAGCCACTGCAAGTTGATAAGGTTTCAGTTCCTTACCTTGAGGGGTGGTAGCTCCAGGGCTCCAGTGATCATAACGGACCCATCAGGAATATATAGATCCCCGTTGTCACCCGTGTCATATCATAAACATTGGAATTTTCAATTCCAATGTTTATGATTTCATTCTCGATCCTTCCTAAATTTACACGTTGTGTTACTTAAAAGTGACCAAAAGCTAGTGTTAGGCTCAAAAAAAAATTTTTAAGGATCACTTAAAACTAAGGCATTTTTTAAAAAAAAGCTATATATTGCTTATAAGTATTTTTGTACCTGTCATTGGGAGATATCATTGACCAAGCAGAAAGTTAACGTTTGAATGAATTTAAGCAAAGTAACATAGAATTGTGTTTTCCACAAATCCATAGTCAACGTTATGTGTCTGATGTAATTTTATTTCCAATATTGTAAAAGGCGCTTTCTAGTAGAACAGTATTTAACAATTTCCCAAGCCGTGGTTTCGCATTGTTTACAACAAAGTTTGTAGCACTAATATTGGAACCATATTTAACGGTCATTAAGCAAATTCCCTAACAGGATTTTATACAGCTCTTATCCATTTGCATTATTAGGTTTTTAAATGCCCTTACACCAAACATTCTAGTTTGAGATAATTTTACCAAAGCAATGTAGTTATTTACAGCTATATTTTGAAAATCTCTTTCAAACAATTAAAAACCACCATGTATCTTAAACCGCCAATATTTAACCCAGGATAAAAAACCCTATCTATTACCAGCAGTTTTCTTTCGGTTGTGTCATGTGGTTTGATTTTATTCCTTGTCAATATTCACCCCCAAATTACGTGATCTTAATAACCAAAGACAATTGAAACAATTTGGACAATGCATGTAGGAATAGCGGGCGGCTTTTTACTTTGAATCAAGGAAGTCCCGTTTGAAAAAATCAAGTTTAACAGGTCCTTTTTTAACTTTAATTCATGAATGGTAGGGTACAAACTGTGCACAAAGAAATCACCTAAAACAAGTGTTCTTGGTGTTGCGACCCAGCAGGAATCTTAGAACAACTCGTATTGCAGAGAAGACCATTATTTTCCTCCAATATGTTTTTATCAACGTGAAATGGAAGTGCTCCTTTGCCCCTGGATACTTTCTCCTCTTTACCCTCCCTATTTTTTGTCTTACCCTACACACATTATAAAATTTTGTTTCAGCCCACAACCAACGAGCATCTGAATGTTATACCAAAACAGTTTCTTTGGTATTAAAGCTTCGTTTAAAGCTTTATGTATTCAGGTTTTCTAAATGTTGGAATTTGAAAGCGCTGTGTGTCTATTCCAAACAGTAAAATTTGCTTGGTCTCCAGTATTTCTTTGTTTCGTTTTCACAATTTTGAGTTATTAGATAAGAGCCTGTTTTTATACGTGGAAACAGATATAGGTTTTATCTAATCAGAAACATTTTTTAACTGAATTGCTCAAAACAAGGCTACAAGACCACTAAAAAGTTAGGGGCTGCAGGACGAGAGGGCACAGAAAATAGATGTAGTCTGAGTGAAAAAAAACATCAGCAAGAAGCCTCTTCAACAAAAAGAAAAAAGAGAATTCCAAAGAGAAGCAAAGGAAAAAAGAAACTCGGGGCGTAAGTAAAAGTTCTGTCTTTATAAACTCGGACAGAACCTCGACCTCATTTTGCTAATACTAACAAATAAAAAGAACTCCAGCCAAAAAAAGTATCTTTAAAGAAACAAATTAAGTAGCCAATAAATGAATTCCAATTTCCTTATCTGGTATTTACATAAACAAGATAGGAGGCTAGTATACTCTGTTAAAAGCAAATACTTTTTCATTTGAGCACTGTTACTCTACCCCCTGTGCTATGTGGATCATTCCATGTGGGTTGCAAATTAATATAAACCAAACTACGACTCCTTTTCTTTTAATTCTTCAGTTTCAAAGAAAAGCTCTAAAATGGCAGATTTAGACAGGTAGTGGCGTTTCTTATGTTTTTATTGCAAATTACACAGCATATTCTTTCTACGCACAATATTTGTTTTGAAAAGTTCTTTGAGGGAAGCTAAAAAAGTCTCCAATTAATGGCACCCTTTGATCACTTCTTTATTGTGTTCATTATCATCAGCATTGGAATCCGAATCTGTTTTTGTACCCCACAATTGCCTTTATGCTTTGGTAATTTTTTTCGAGTGTCGAATTTGTTCTTCGACAACTTGCCTTTAAATATTTGCATGTTATTTTGTTGTTGTTACAACCAATCTTTATTTAAATTGATTAAAATTTATTAACTCCCTTGGTGACAGCTGTGGCTTAGTATTTTCCACAGCTGCAGATACCTCTTCCCATTCTGAACAGCAAGCCAAATATACTTTAATAGTTCCTTAGAGACATGATTACCAACAGCAGGAGCAATATTTCCTGCTAATATTGATTCAGCACAAAGAGAAAACCTGCTGTAGGTTTTGTTTAACTCACATCTAAAAGATATTTCATATTCAATGCATGAATTCCAACTCAGAGTTTTGGGATGGACATTAAAACTGCTTGAGGCTGTAATGAAAGTAAAGCAACTAGTTAGCCTCATTTTTTGTTGGTAATCTTCGGGGGAAGATGGCCTTGCAATGAACTTTTTGTCTGAGATCCAATTTATCTCGAACGTCATATTTCGTATCATACATTTTGGAAAGAGATAAGGTGCCTGCAAATTGTTTGGAAAACATGTCGTTATTTAGATATTTTAAGCTGGCAAAAGACGGTATCTCGAACCTTCAAAAGCAAACTAGTCCTGTTGGAGCATGTATTATCAGGTGTTTTTGGTGATTCTGAGAAGGAGGAACAAAGGTATGAGAAGAAGTATTGAATATTCTAAACGGTGTAATAAGAATTTGGTGGCTAAAAAATCAAGAGCTCAATATGCAGAAAAAGACGGATTTTGCATCTCTTGTTACCTTTACATAGAAATCTTAAGGTATTTCCGAAGCTTAATAAAAGTTGGAGCTTGAAGTACAAATCTGAATTTCAACAACAAACCCAAGCAGATATTGTGATTGCTTTCAAACTTGGAAAATCCTCTCTTTCATCATCTAGGCTAGAGGCAAAGTTGAGGACCATAACACAGAAAATGAAATGTCGGGCTTACAGTGTGTAACCTTTCAGCTAGTTTAGCTTGTTTGAATGAGGAAAGGAGTGATAGTAAATAAACTTTGTATAACATGAGTGGTGAGCTTTTACATACGATTATCTAAATAGGAAAAACGCTAAGGTGTCTTCCATCAAAAGCTCGAAACAATTCTTTTCACTTAAAATGAAAAACATTGGAGTAATGAAAACAATACTACATTATAAATTAATGGTATTTTGCTACCTTGGATTGAAAATGTGGAAAAACCTCTTAATCCTTCCTAACGATCACATGTAGCTGCTAATCTGGGATGCAATTACTTGTCAGAACACTTATATTTTCAAGAAACGACTTTCAGAATTTAACATTATTACAGTGAAGGGTTTATGAAGTCAATTTGCAAGAACAAACCATTTTAAGTTTCAAATTATACCTGTAGATTTTCTCCCTTTGACATTGTACCCAAGGCCACTCAGCAAGAAGAAGTCAAACGTCCGAAAGCATTGGAGTCTGACCTTTAGGCTGTCAGAGAATGGGGAAGAAAGAGGGGTGCTTCTTTTAATATGACTCATGTTATTCAATAGAAAGGAAAGTCCTTATCTCCCTCAATATGTATGAAAAATCGTATGATATCAACCCTTATGAGCTTTCATCCTCTCTCGAGAAATGATCACCAATGAGGTTGCTTGGTTTGTCATTTTCTCTAGATCATTCATGGGTTCTTTTATTCTATTTATTGATAAGTCTGCTTCTGAGAAGATTGATCCTTTGTATCGTGCTGGAGAGTACCCTACGCCTGAGACCATTTTGTACCTGTCCAAGTCTATCATCTGTCCTTGTATGTTGTTTTGTTGTCAAAGTACTGCATGGAAGGACGGATGGTAGACTGAACAGATACTTCCTCATCTCATCTTGATGCTCTTGATTGAGATCAGAGGTGTATTTGTAACTTGACAGATGCACGACTTATTGCTATTCTTCAACTTTTGTCTCTTTCACGAAATGTAGTTTACCTTAATCTTTCCTATAGTTATTGCCACTGGAAGTGTTCTGATACGCTTTAGCCTCCGTGTGTCCTGGCTTCCCACTGTTGGTACAAGGTCAGCTTGTTGCCTTTTGTGTAAGTCATTTTTCTTAAAGTCTTCATCCTTACGTAGTTGCTGTCCTTTGCTTTTTAAAAGAAACCCGTACTTGAAAACTCTTTACTGAATCGATCCTCAGATTTCCTTTACATTCACCGGTGTAGTGAGCATCAGTTAAAGCAATTGGAGACCTCAATCAAACTCCTCTTTGATTTGTACTCGGCTCTTTGCATAGCTCCTTAGGGAGGATCAGAAATATAATATACCATTGGTGGTTTGTCATGATAAAAAGCGCTTTAAGATACATTTAACAATGTTTGCAGGAAGAAAATCATGAGTTAAGCTTTAAATTGTATTTCTCCAAGAAAAAAAGGAACTGAATGTTTTATCAAGGCAGGTACAATCAGAGCCTCAATGAAATTCTAGACGAAGGCAAAATGCTGGATTAGACGTGTCTTATTCCTCTCTTCAACTGGTCTTTTCCCGGTGTTTAATCCTCCCTTTTTTCCTGTCCGTTTTGTTTCCCAGGCCTTGGCCATATTGCTGTTGCCAATTGTCATGCTGGGTTTCTTGGGGGAGGTTTAAGTGACTTATGCGCGTGATGGGTGTCTTGCTGGCATTTGCTCAAATGTATTATGACATCTCCACTGTTAGAGTAAGTAACTACCCATCTCAGAATTCAACTGTTGACCTCCATTACTGTTTTCCTTGATGATGGGGTGTTTTAGGAAAGAGGGAAGATAACGAGGATAAAAATGTTGGATAGAAACAGCAAATTAAAAATAACAGAAAGTAAAAATACACTAACGTAAAGTAACAGAATATTTTGAAGCCTCAAAATGGATTGGTCTTAATGTATTAAATTCAACTCGACTCAGACATTGGTTACACCTAGATTGGGATCTTGAAGTATTCCCTTAAAAAATTGTAAATGTGAAATGTTACTGAAATCCTTTCTTTCGGTATTCTTAAATGTCACAATTATTGATTGATTGAGAGACTGGAGAAGAAGTGTTGAATTGTTTGGAACGTTTATTTATTTAATAAAAAATATTTCAACAGATATGTCCTTCAGTTATATTTGAAGTTAATGACTATCGATGTGTATCATTTCCAATGTGTCATTAAAACTAGTTAAAATACAGTAAGTTAAGTTGAGGTTTCTGATGATGGAAGAACAATACAAGGCATAGAACCACTAAGTTTAAGGAAATGTGAGAATGAAATAAGGGGGAAAGGTTAAGACAAGAGATAATATTTGACCTTAAACTTAAACTAAACTATTTAAGTCACATAATAGAGGAAAGTACTTAAAAGCCAAGACGTTTCAAACCCGCGGGAAAAACTACATCCATTGAAAGATTTATTACAACGAGGAGCAACAACTGTGTATGGTGAAGCCTTTGAGAAAACGAGACACACAGGATGTAACACACTCAACTGGTACTAGCAAGAAAAGCTAAGTAGAACACTTCTTATGGAAATACCTATAAAAAGAGTAAGATAAGCCACATTTTGTCGACAAGACAAAGGTTAAAAGTAGCAGCAAGGTCACGCAAGGAAAGATTGTGGATATATAGGGATCCAACATTCCCTCGCGCGTAAGACGTTATCTAACACAATAAAAAGAAACAATTTTATTAGAAGCAGACTTACCAGTAAATTGGATAATTAATAGGCGTTCGTCAAGAGAAGAAGCAATCTCCCCAGTGTTAATAGCAATTTGATCCTCCATGAATATTAGAAAGAGATGAGGACTCGGTTTTCTATTAAATGAGGTTAGTTGCATTTTTGCCGAATCGAAATAAAGGAGACGTTTGCTTTCCTATTTTTTGAAAGCCTTAAAGTTCGGCACTAAGTCTTCTGTAAGTTATACTTGCTCTAGTTGAGTTACCTTTTAACCACTGCCAAAGTACAAGGTAGTGCCATCATAAGTGATTAGAAAAAAGGGTCGCACCAGGAGTAAAATACTGAAAAACTCCAGCATAACAGTAATACTTATCAGTTCCACCTGATGTGATACAATGTTTACGCTATTGGAGAAATTTTAAATGCTACCAAAGTCCCTTTCACAAATACTATAACCAGAAACCTTATAGAACAAGTGAGCATCGGACATCTTACCGGAAAATATAGAGAGTTGCAACAGGATTTTTACCAGAATTACCCATAAAACTACGAGTAATTTCCGTTATTACAGTCAAAAGGTCATCGATGGACTGAGATCCTCTAATTTCCTTAATGAACATCAACATAGAGATCCATTTCTGAAAGAGTTCTACCAATATATTGTTGGTAAGTCGTTCAAACACCTTACCAGAAAGAAAAAGTATAGACCGATATTCGTCAGGATCAGGAGGACCACTTGCATTCTTGAAGACAGGGACAACATTAGAAATTTCAGAGAATATGAAAAACAAGACTGGGATGAATGATTTAGATGTTTGGAAAGAAAAAAAGATAGCTTACAAGCACACTTTTTCAATAAAACAATCAAATAGAATCTAGACCAAAGACCTAAATTGATTAAGCCTATAAATAATCTTTGAAACCAATCTTGGATTTACGATGACAGAGTCTAAAATTTGAATAGTTAGCAAAGGGGAATCCTAAGAAGAAAAATCACTGTCATTTAGAGATGAATTGGAAGAAAACAACCAAGAAAAATCTATCAGGAAGATTATCTTTTTTTTAGAGGTTAGAGGGAACCGAACACTATCAAAATGAGGAGGAACAGTCGACTTGCCAAAAATCAAAATAGTGTTGTAGCTTTTCCATAGATATCGACTGGTAAAAAAAATTCACAGTCCTGCTCAGTCTCTCAAGATTTAGCAGCACTAACTTGTTTGAAATAAACTTAACATTCCTCAGTTCCATCAAGTTGAAATCGAGCTTAGAAATGACTGCTATAGTCAATGGAATAAGAACAATGAGTATTAAATCACGGAAGAGAACTACTAGGCACAATTGTTTCAATACCAACCTGAATTCATTCTGTGAATTTAGTTTCCTGCATCAAAGGCCAATTTAATAAAAAAAACCGAATCCAAGGAAATTAACCAAGGATTTGACAGAATTCATCCCACCCAACCTGACCAATTTTCAAAATCTTACGATGATATACGTTAAGAACATACATTAAGTATATTTTTACAGTGACATCAACACTACTAGAAGGTCCAAAAGAGGTAAAGAGGAAGGTGTACAATGTTCAGGGACGGGAGTCAAAAAGAGGTTTAAAATAGAGGTTTCTTCTTATTCTGGATCAGAAAATATTGTGGAAAAATCCATAAGCTGTGCAAGAGAAACTGTGCAAGATGAAAGGCAAAAACGTTAGCTGTGTGATGAAAGATCCACAGGAGAAAAATACAGTGGGCAACGAACGTTAAGCTGACACTGAAGTTTGTTTCTCAAAGCGTTAGAATATGAGGAGAGTCAGAATGAAGCAAAGCTTTCACAAAAAGGAATCGGAACCAAAACCTCTGAAGTTACAGAAAGTCGAGGAAAGAGCATTTCATTAAAAACCCCAGATTTTTCTTGGGTCTGTCTAGGGCCAAAAACACCGCTCACCACTGAAGGTCTGCCGGGTACTGAGGGCCATTTGTTTAATTGAATTTGTCATAGGAAATAAGAGAAATAGATGTCCAAATGCATAACCTAATCCCAAACAATTAGAGTACCGATAAAGTGAGCCCTATCGTGAGGGGGTTGTATTAAACAGACTGTCGACCACACATTTCTCTCATGAAAGAGGAGTGGTGATGAGTTGACAGCACGGCCTGTGAATTTTGTCTGAACACCATCTCTGAAAGTGTTGGTATCCAACGCTAAAAAAGTTCTACGTCACATGAGACAGGCGTGGCCCAGTCAGAATCCAGCCTGGTATTTCAAAGCTCCAGGGCTTTCGGGCTTACATTTTAACCTTAGTAAGAGGAGATTGCTACAATAGCTCCCCAAGCACATATTTAAATTTTCTTGATATCTCATAGATGCGAAACGACAGAATTGTTTAAAACTATCAAACTATACATGGTACAAATATTCAACTCTAGCAAGCCCCACTTTCTTGCCGAGATAACTACCTAATTCAAAGGAAAAAGCTATTTCTTCAGCCAACTCGATATTATTTAACCAAAAATATGTCCGACTTACTTGTACAGGGGTAAATCTGCCTTTGCAGACTTCTTCCATATTTAATCCACTTTTTCAATCCGGATTGAATTTTTCGGATACAAGGAAACTATTTCTACCATTTTCATCGTCTGCTTTACAACAATTACCTTGAACATAAAAGTTTAGGATTTACTGTGTGTTTCAGCTAGATCTCTTGTTTCAAATAATTTATGTCAATATCTGTTTTTGAAAAAAAATTGTTGATGTTCAAGAATGGCATTTAAAAGAAAAACCTTGCCTGTAAAGATCTGTGATGGGGCTGTATTTCGAAAGAAAATCTCAAAATATACTAAATGATACTGGCTACTCTTTGACTATTTTTAAGGAAGAATATTTTATTTTTAAAGATCGTGCTTGTTTTGACAGTGACCAGTGTCAATGCAACACAGCTGCTATCGTAGTGGAATATTTCCTTCAGCACTGCCAACGTCTTGAAATCCTGAAGGACTCCACGTGGCCTGAGAAAGAGACTCCAGATGAAAAGGTTCTCAGCTGCCAGACAGCCCTGAAGAAGACGACAGTATTTGTGAGGCAGACTGGCGTCTCGATATGAAGTGATGATCGGCAGCGACAAAGTGCCCACTTTCTAACATCTTCTTTGGCATAGCAGTCGTTCTTCAGATTTCTGCATACATGTATAAATAAATAAAATAATTAATAGATACTCAGCTGAAGTAAACATAACATGAAAAGATTATCATGTCTACACCAGACGGAGCCTGGTGATATCTTGTTTGCAGCTTTGACCCTTCACGTGAGTGTAGCAGCAATGTACTGAAACTTATCCAAAAAAAATACGTTTTTGGATTCATTGCTACCATAAATTGTGTGTTGAAGTTGATAAAATACTCGAGAAAACCACCTAAACTCTTAAATGCAAAGTAAAACGTGAAAGTTTAGGCAAAAGCATATTTTTAGGTGCTCTGGATATTAATTTTAATATACTCTTCTTCTATCTTAGGTACTCTGAACACCATTGGAAGGCTTAAATATTTTCACGGTTAGAAATTCAAGTGCAAGTTAAACTTCCGAGCTGTAACAGTGAAAGAAACACCTGCCGAGAGTTGCTGCGATTCCTGCTTCCTTGGCACCTTTCTTGACAATACCTATTTATGAGATCAGATCCCGGATTTTTCACATCATAATTTAGTTTTCTTATTACACGCAAGGATGATTGTTGTGTGAAGCTTCATGCACCCCCGACGGGAAAACAATGGTAACTGAGACACTGTTACATCGGAGGACAATGTAGTGTCATTAAAAGCACGGACTTGGACATTTAAGTACACAGTTATTTCCCAGTACGTTGCATTCATTTATGTGATAAGGAGACATTGTATGGAATTCAATCGCGGGCACGACTTCAAGAAGTAGAAGAGGCTTTGTTGCAATCACTTTATATCCTCATTCAAATTTTCCTTGACCAGGTAGGTGTGCATATTTGTGTAAGCATGTTTTCATTTTCAAAGACCTCGAGAAATAGCTTCCTCAAAACCAACACTTCATTTGGTAATGTTAATTAACACTGGTGAAGAGGTTGAAATGGCCTGTGGTGAGATTTCCTCCATGGAGTTTATTTTTAGGTCAAACGTCTGCTGGAAGTATTGCATATGGTGACTGAAAGCAATTTTGCAACGTGCGTATTTCTCTGTGGTAGGCATGAATATCAGTGAATGGTTAATTTATCATAATGAAATAAGTTCCGAGGATCAAATGTTACTTTTTTGAGGATTTTCCTTAACTACGGATGACATACTAAAATATTGGTGCTTACAAAGTTTAGACAATCATTTTGTTTTCAATAAGCCTGCTCACACGATTTATTCTTAATCACAATACACATCTCTGTCTTTTCTGACCCTGCTTTTACTCTTGCCTTGACGTTTGATTAAATTCCTCTTGTGGTTTAGTACAAGTTTAATTCTGACTGTTTGCAATGGTTGGATACTTTTGAAAAGTGGGACCAAATTTTCTGTTTCAGTAAATGTATGGTTTGTTTACAAATAGGTCGCACGAGGGTTGGATAAATAACCGATCCAGGTGTCAGAAGGTGTAAATTGTCTTGGGTTAAAACCAAGCATATTGGTACAGAAAGCATTTCAATTAAATCAGTATTAGTATTAGAGTATGTGATACGTACATGGTCAGAACTCTATATCTTTCATGTAAATAATTTTTTTAGCTGCAAGAAAAATTCATATACCCTTAAATGCGTAAGTTACATTAAAGGTAAGGTGTGACAGTATTTACTAATGAACAATTATTATTTAAAGTCAATATAACAATTCCTTAACACTTAGACACCAGTATTTACTTTAAAGATAGAATAATCATCCCTACACCGTCACGGTTTCCTCGAAGCTCCTGTGTCGAGTTCCACTGCACAACAATTTCTTTCCATTAAGTTACGGAATATCATGACCCAGAGGCGGAGAGCAGCGAAAGCATTTTGATGATTGTTATTTCAGCATGATAAGCGTTTCTGGGCATACTTTTAAGTCAAAGAAGGGTATTAAATACCCAAATATACCTTTACCAGTTCCCCAAATTCCACACCCAGAGACACCGCCAATACCTCAGGTTCTAAAAGAAGGTTTTTAATTAGAAATTGATACTGGTACTGATACTGATACATACAATAACGAGGGGACTGTGATAGACAATAGTGAATCAAAAATACCCCTTTTATTTTCAAAAGAGGAGACTACATTGGATGAGATTCTTTTCATTTCACAAAACTCTAGTCCGTGATTTGCGGTTAACCATGAACTATTGGTGTCGCGATTAAGGGAATAAAACCTTCTTGAAAGTTAAACTCGAACTTCTATTTTTTCGAAACAACACTTTAAATCCATCGACATTGTTCTCAATGGAAAAAAAACTGTGCCATTGCAACGACATTTTTCAGCTTTTTGCACACATGAATGTGGTTTGTCACTGAGTTGACGCTTATTTATTTATGGCTCGAAATATTCAAATTGAAGCAGTTTTGCTCCATAATACCAACAAACTACCATCAATTCGTATTAGTCATTCCACAGAATTAAATGAAAGTTACCTAAATATTAAACTGATCCTAGACAGAATCAAACAGAGCATGTAAAAGTGGGCAGTTTTTGCTGACTTAGAGGTTGTAGCCATTATATCAGGACTGCAGTCAGGATTTGCAAAGTACAAATGCTTCTTGTGCATTTAAGAACCCTGTTCTTGTTAATAAATAACTTAATGTAATCACACCTCATCATTTTTAACTTGCTTTTATCAAGCGATTTTTCGATGCACTGGATACATAGCATCTTAACCAAGTTGAAATTCGTGCATGGAAAACTTTCACTAAAATATCCTGTATCTTTCTTGAGAAACATTGAAGTGATTCACACAGAGACATCGTGAAAGAGGTTATTGAGAGCTTCAGGAATACGAACTCAACATGGGTTTAAAACTTAATGTCTTGCTGTTTCACCAGGACTTCTTCCCTCTAAACAATGAAGATTTCAGTACGTTTTCACAAGGATATAACTGTGATAGAAAATCCTATAAAAGTGAAACGTATAAAAGGGACAGTTACATGAAACATTTAAAAGTATTTTTATGATGTTCAAATACACTAGATAGTAACTATAAAGTTGTTCTGGATTTTTCCCTAATTCACGAGGGTGCCAAAAATTTGTTGGACATTGGATTTAAATAACATTGTGTGACAGCAGTTGACTTTTCATTTGGGGGCACAGTCCTACTTTGTTGTGTTTCCAAAAGCACACAGCGGGGTCTGAAGGCTATTAAAGTTTTTGTTCTTGTTGTTCTTGGCTAGACATTACTCAAATTGGAAGTTGCTGGCCTGGTTCTTGACTAGTTTACTATTATAATACTTCCATCAAATTTTCGATGTGTGCCAAGAAAGCTTCGCATACATTTATAGTTTCATAGAACTATGAAAATGGTACTATTTTAGTACAATTAAAAAATAAATTTCTTTTTATTTTTTGTATGCGCTGCACAACTTCTGAATACAGATTTGGTATCAGCACCTGGTCTAGAAACTCTCAAAATATATATTGATACACGAGGGCGCCAAAATTTGTTAGGCGGTGTTATTTCTGTATTTTTTGTCTAATTCTCTTATATTAATTAAATCTTTATTTCTAAAAAAACGTCAGACAGCCCTTTTTTACAGAAGTCTGTGTCACAAACTGTGGACGTTCATGGAGCTCTTTTACGTTTTTGTGGTGGGGCTAAACTCAATTGTGCAAAGTGACGTCATAAAAATAGAATTTTGATTGAAAAGTCCTGCAAAATATAAGCCAGAAATGTACACCTCATCGCAAGTAAAAAAGATCTGTTAGGATTTGCCGAAACTGAAAAGTATAAATACATTAAATTCTTTAAAAAGGCTGGTTAGAATTAATATCGCACTGCAACTATAGCTAGTTTTTGTATGAAAACAGCATTCCTGTTTTTTGGACCTGCAAACTTTTCTGTGACTTTTGATACACTTGATAATAGATGAAATGAATTCAAAATGTAGTGTCATAGCAGCACGAACGTTTTAATGGTTGTGGGCCATAGGTTTTGATGTATTTTTGCGTTTAACAAAACTGTTCAGCGTCGGCAGTTTAAACAGGCCTTGTTAAGAAATTTGTTTCCATCAGAATACGTGTCAGAAAAATTATTTACTATCATAAACGAATCCCAACTGTTGGCACCATTCTTTGGTTAAAATATTTGTTTTTTATAGATAATTTATAGCCCTATTCACAACTTGTTTTCGAAACCATAGAGTAAATTCTGAATGCAGTAATTACACCACGTTCAGGGTAGTTTGAGTCATAGGTTGACAATAGATCGGAACCAATGCCTTTGAAAGCTTCAACGTACTTTATATTTCTAAGTCAGTTCTACAGCTGCACAGAAATAATTTTGCAGGCTTTCTTTGCAGAAAAAAAGCTTTACCTTCTGGCATTAAGATATCTTTTGTCTGATATTTCAAAGCTTTGTTATTGGCCTTTTACTTCGCTAACTGGATTGCAGTGTTGCAATTTTGTGTCCATCTGAAACAGCAACCATACTTGTATTTCTTAGTTGATAGGTTATGATCAATCAATACGAGGGAAACCCTTATGAAACAAATCAAAGACCAATGAAAGTGTCAAATCTTTGAAACGTCTTTTCAGATCACTTTCTTCAGTTACTGATACAGCATCCCAAAAACTCCCATTTATTATTTGCGTCAAAGCAAGCTTTTGAAATATCCTGCGTTTTGAAAACACAATTTACAGCTCCGGCCTTGACGTTTTGTCTTGTAATCGATCCTCGAGATACCCATTAATAAGTAATCCCTTCTAGAATTGCAGTGCTTTTAGGGGCAGTATAAAACGAGGAGAATACTGAGAGGTTTGCAAGTATTTTTCTGCAATATTTGTCAATAAAGCTGCTTGCTGCATGAGTAAGCTAAGTTTATGTCTAGAGCAGTGTACAAATAAAGGATTTAAGGATTTTTCCCTTATCATAATCTTTCACATACCATCTTTTTCCCCATTCATGAAAGTTACTCTATAATATGTCAAAGCTGCTGGCCTCTCTTTTATTTTGTACGAGTTCTGCTCATCCTAAAATTGCATTTTAGACAACAGCGGGTTTTTATTTGTGGTAAAAACCGTGTAATCTTGATCATAATCTCTTCTTTGGCCTAGCATATAATCATAGCCAAAAGAGGAACTCAAAAAAATGGGGTTTTTACTATGCCCAAACCAAAGCTGATTGCATGAATTAGTTCCCTGCATTTATTTCTGAATCTAATAACACCGGTCACTAAATAGAACTTATTTTAATCCTCAGAAATGCAAGTCAACTTTTCTGGACCAATTTTTCACGCTGATTTTGCATATTTACTCCATTTTTATCAATAACGTATCAATGTTTCAACAGATTACATGAACTTTTTAAAATCTTTTTTTGAAATGTAAATTCTTTAAGCTCATAAATAAAGTTATTTTATTTCATTTTTTATAATTCTAAAAAGAGGAAATTACAGGAGGAATTCGTTAATAAGGGAGCGGAGTACTTACATTTCACACGACAGAGTTAGAAATACTGTGATTTTGATTTCCAACGATGCTCCTGAGTTGATTGATGGCTGTGTGTTTTGTCCAGCAGTCATCTGCCAACATACTGTCATTCCAGAGTCCTTGGTACCGTTTCTCCATAGCACTTTTTTCCTGGTGAAATTGCTTCACATGCTCATCTGACACATCTGACATCCAAGGTTCTCCGAAAAAATTTTTATCTCTGATATGAGGTCCAACAAAGATGCCTTCCTTCAACTTCCCGTTTGTGATTTTTGGAAATTTTTCAACGATGTACTCAACCCCTGTGGAGCTTCTTTTACCAAGCGTTTTAATGAACTGCTCCATTAGCCCAAGCTTTATGTGGAGAGGAGGCAATAAGGACAACTTATGCATCCACAAATAGTGTATTCTTGACGCTGTTTAGTCCTGGTTTGTATATTGTTTTTGGTGGCCAATTCGATTCCATATAATGTTTATCAGTTGCCTGACTATCCCAGAGACACTGAAAACAGTGGTACTTTGTAAAAACCTGATTGATTTCCCATCAACATTCCAATGAGTTTTAAATCTTCACATATTTTCCATGAATATCCGTCATAGCCAATGGAACGAAACAAATGATCTATATTCACCTATGATGCGTGAAAATGAACCGAGTGTGCAGTAGGGACAGATGGTTGCAAATTTCCATTATAGAGAAGTACAGCTTTTAGACGCCGTTTGGAAGAATCGATAAATGAACATCACTCTGCAGGATCATGATTTAGTGATAAATACTTGAAAGAGTCCATCAATATCACCGCAAAAGGAAAGCGGATCATATCTAACAAGTTCATTCAGTCCAGGTTGAGTAAACGTATGGGGTGTTCAAAACAGCTATTATCGGAGACGTAATGTACTTCGTCAGCGCTATTGGGACAATCAGAATCATCGCCTGAAGCTTTAATATCATCATCTTGTAGAACTGGAATTGGCATACTTTCACTGTGAAGGTCAGGCCGTATTGCAGAATTTAAGTTTGAATACACTTTGTGCTTGTTCTTCGTCGAATAACCCGTGACATGTATTTTGCAAAAACAAGTCAGTTAATCCAAATCACACTTAAGCAAGTTCTGCAGATAACATGTGGCACCCATGGCATGTCTTGATTTCCAAGTGGACAGCCTAAGTATAATTTATAAAGTTTATTGATCTCAGGTGTCATTGTGCGCTTTTGGGCTTTGACGGTAAATTTTCCACAGACATAGCAAAATACATTAGTCTGATTTCAACACTTGCTTCACATTTTAAAGCTTTAAAAACAAATAAGGAAATCACTGCATACCCTTTGTATGCCATGCTGACTTTGAGGTGACGAAATATTTCATCAGGTAAATTCTGATTGAATAAATTTAGATAATGGAATGCTTGTTGATATCTCGTCAAATACAATTACCCTGTTCAAAATGAAGACATATTTCATCTCAGCTATATTTCAATGATAAATTCATTTCATATTTAATGTTCTTTTTGATTTTTTAAAGGAAATATCTGCTAGGCTTACATATCTAATTAGAAAATTGATACTGTCAGTCCCCTTTATATCAGATAAGCTGAAAGAACATGTGTAAACTATTAGTATATGTCAATCGGACGTTTTTAGTAAAATCAATTAAAATATCGAGCAGCAACCTCTTATAGAGATAATGGAACAACGGTTTTATTCAAAACAAGTCTCCTTACAGCATTTTTCTTCATGAATAAATTTCATTATTTCATTATTTCATTATTTCTAGCTTGTTTATGAAAGCTGCTTTGACCCCATGCTTAACATCTAATCCATCTTGACTCAAGGGAGTATTTCGTGCATAATTAACACTTTCAACTTTTAAGTATGGTGGCCAGTGTTTCGAATTCAATGCTTGATGAGTCCCTTTGGTAGTACAATAATCAATATACTCGCAAACAGGTAGCCAATGAAGTAACATGACGTCCGTCACATAACGTCTGAAAACATATAAACTATTATTCATCCACATCTTGACGAACTCAATGGTGTTGCAGTTTTAGTTCTGTTACAGTAGATGGTCATCTATTTTTAATAGGCAAACATATAGTCAACTCGTCATTAGAACTATTTGCCTATTTACCATATAAAATTGGTAAGACCGATAGAGTAATTTACCTGGGAAGGAGTAAACTTAATCATGTAACAAACAAGTTTAGCCACGATGCTACAACTATCCTTGATTAGCCATCTCGCACACGTTTTGCTAACAGACTGAGTGAGGACTGAGTACCTCATGAAATTTATTTTAAAAGATTTTTGATAGCGATAGAGACCAGAAAGTTGAATTGCTTACTCACCTACTAGACGATTGGTCGATTGCAAAAAGCACTGTTTTTGCTTTACGCTGTACACCCTACGTCAAGCAAGAAAGATGATAGCGGAAAAAGGCTTCTTATCAACCTCAAATGCTCAAGAGCCAGTATCAGTGACAAAACATTCAATTGGTAGTAGACATCGTTGAAGGAAATAAAGTAAGTAAAATTGTTCAGGACAGTAAGATTGTACAGCAGCCAAAAAGTCATGGAACCAAAGAGAAATGGCAAAAAGACTTTACCTGGAAAACAAAACTGAAATTTTTTTAATTCAAGTCCGAGTATCCCAACATCAAAATTGGATTTTTCCTAGTTGCCTTGTTAAGACTCAAATAAGTACGTCCCAGTGGCCTTGAGTCTCAATGTCTCGGACAGCCTAAGTGTTACAGACATGATGTCAACAAACTTGAGTAGACTGCATCCTCAAGCAGAAAATTGAGGTGGAATTTGCCATGTGACGTTGAAAATGAAAAGTGCATATTACGTCATTGCAATTGGCCTAATAGATAAGTTCTTTCTCAATTTTTGTGGCAATATTTGCGGTTGCGTTTTATCATTCTGTTGTTAAAAATACAGGGTGCTTATTTCAAACAAGAAAGCAATTTTAAGGCAAGGCGAAGAAGTCTTAGTGCTCAATTTTGCAGAAAACTATTCTTTTATCTTTCAAGACGGTGCACAGACATTCTATTAAGACAATTCACAAAACATTTTCATTCATTTGTTTTATATTAATTTGATCTTGCTCTGGATTCAAAGACAAAGCATGTGCTTACATTAGGGATCACACTACATGACCATGTTGGTGTTTATGTTTCAACAGCACCTAATAGTAATACGGGTGAAAGAAACGAAATTTTTCTGAACTCGAAAAATAATTTATTTCAGTGACGGATCTTCTGGTCAAAATATAAACCACAAAAACGGTGCACCTTCGTCACATCAGAACGTTACTACTCTAAAAGATATTATTTAAATGTTGATGCTGCTAATCAAATTTTAATTACCAAAGTACGACTTTTATATATTCATTCCTTCTGTTTAGTTTAGGGTGCATTTCGTTAATCATCAGTGCCTCAACAGTCATAAGATGTGTATTGATTTGGACGGTGTACACAGAATCTTAACGTCACACATTGACACCGGTTAATCACAACTAATAACCCACAGCAACATTCAATGCTCTTTTATACGGTGTATCAAATGACAGCTCGTTTAACCGTCATAGCACGCACGCACGCACACACACACACAAACAGAGAGAGAGAGAGAGAGAGAGAGAGAGAGAGAGAGAGAGAGAGAGAGAGAGAGAGAGAGAGAGATACAGACACACACACAAATATATATATACACATATACATAGTTATAGGTTTCGAGACAATCTTGAAAATACCCACAATAATTCAACAGTGTAGCCATGATTCAGGCAGAAGCTGGCCATCCAATCGTTCACAAAGGCGCAGATATGAGAGTGTAGCGAGAGAATTTTGATCGTGGTGGATGATTTTCCCTTCTCGGCCTTTTGGCTCAGATGAAGTGTAGAGCTCCGGTCTCCCCTTGGTCGGGTCTTCGGCTTTAGGACCCAGCCATGCAGGACAGGGGTCTCGAGATGCTTTAGCCTTGGCTGATGATCAATCCAAGAGCAAAGGGCTTTGCACAGAGGGTCCTGGAGGGGCAATCCATATGTCTTGCATTTTATGGTGTCTTGCGTGCTTTCTTTCCCACTCTTTCTTGATCTGTTGTTTCCTTTTGGGTCTTTCATAGATGGATATCTACTAAAGACAAAATTGATCCCACTGTTGAAAGACCCAGTTGATGGTTTTCGGAACATAAATATTATTCAATACATTAGGAGACTGCATATAATTTAGGATGGTCTAGTCAATTTTTTGCGTTTAATAAAAGTAGATATTTTTTTCTGTTCGTGCACATATTTTTCTACAAAAACTGAACTCAAATACCCTGATTATTAAGAAACTGTCACTACTGAATACCTCTCGGCTAGGAAACTCGTAAAAACTGTTGGATAGCATGGGTTTTTCTTTTCGTTATTTTTGTCGATAGGGATACTGCCATATCAAACTGATATCTTTTCCATTTAGGTCATATTGCGCTTCCTCCCTCTCTTTAGTAGGTTTTTCCAATTTTCGAGATTTAAAAGCCTCAGAGCTTTGACTACTACATTGACCAAATTTTAATGTATATATATATATTGTTAAAGAGCTACTGAATAAAGGTTTGAAAAGTGATTTCATTAATTATTCTATCAGGTCAATTACGATTGTAGTCATTTATCTGAAATATTGACTGAATTCACGAAAATTAAATACCTGGACTTTCTTCATCCCATTCTAACATAAGTTTATTCTGTGCAGTATGATATAAAGTAAGAATGAAACTCCATACAGGATTATTTGTCTGGTTTTAAGGTATAAAATATGAGAAAGAACTGATTTTATAATTCACAATTGTGTGGTAAAGGTTTTTATGGTAATATTGGCACAAAAATCTTAAGGCAAAAGTTATTGGGAGAGGTTTTNATATATATATATATATATATATTGTTAAAGAGCTACTGAATAAAGGTTTGAAAAGTGATTTCATTAATTATTCTATCAGGTCAATTACAATTGTAGTCATTTATCTGAAATATTGACTGAATTCACGAAAATTAAATACCTGGACTTTCTTCATCCCATTCTAACATAAGTTTATTCTGTGCAGTATGATATAAAGTAAGAATGAAACTCCATACAGGATTATTTGTCTGGTTTTAAGGTATAAAATATGAGAAAGAACTGATTTTATAATTCACAATTGTGTGGTAAAGGTTTTTATGGTAATATTGGCACAAAAATCTTAAGGCAAAAGTTATTGGGAGAGGTTTTACAGTAACAAATATTTTGGGGGAAAATTTACAGGGAAAAATTTCGAAGGGGAGCGTCCGGAGCCAAGTTTCGTAGGGGAAAATTTCCTAGCATTTAATTTCACCTCATTCTCATTCTTGTTACCACCTATTTCTGTACTACTGCTTTCGTTTGCATTTTGTCTCAAGTTGTCAAGTCTCAATGACTCGTAGGATAATGGAGGGTTATTCGTTATTTTCCAAAATTACTCTTTCTTTCATCAACGACTCCTGGAAATTGGACCACGCAGTAATTGAACAGTAAATTCAACGCACTAATCCTGGCTTCATCAAAGTTGTAAATCGTTATGGTGCCAGCGCATGACAGTTCCTGGTCAGCCTAGTGTATCTCGGTGTTTTGTACAATGTTGAAGAAAGTTTGCTCTGTGATCGAGTGATCATCTTATCCAGAAAAGGTATTGGCCCCTAATTTTCCTATTCAGTTGCAAATTTTAGTGAAGAATTCAGCCTGATTATTTCTCTCAGCTTTTCATTGATTTCGATTTTTATTTATTTCCCTAATTAAGTCATCCATGCTAGTTTTCCATAAATCTCTGACATTGATGTCACACTTACCTTTCAAACCATTGGCAAGCGCTGGAGCTGGTGGACTGCCTATTGTTCAAGCACCAACTTTACGGTAATAGCCATCGTTAGTTAGCATTATCACGTTGCAGCAACACATTGACTCTGATTCTTTAAAGGTAACCTGGCCAACAGGTGGTTTCGTACAACCTCCAGAATACTATGAGTCACTGCAATAATTTATAATTTCCTGTACATTGATATAAAGAGTTGTTACGTCAAAACTAACAAATTCGTCATCATCCTTCAGTTCAGTTTCTGGTAAACTATCTGAAATGAGTTTTGTTGCAAAGCTAATGTTGCGTTCGTCTACAACAGACAAACAATTAATTTATTAAAATTTGATTACCTGTATTAAAGTTTAAATATTAACTTTTTTTTAATCGACGTTTGTTTGCAAATGTACTTAGTGTTGAGGTATGATGTGTGTTATGATAAATTTTATTAACTATATTTTACTGTTGCTTATTAGTTGTTGGCTAGACCTGAAAATGGATGTACAATCCGAAATATAGTTTTTTCTGAAATTTAATGTCATTGTTGGTCCTAATCTGCGAACAGTCATTCAAATGCTGCAATATTTTTGCCACACTCATAACGATGCTTTTTGACAGGTTGCGTGAGTTGAATTGCCGAAAATAAAAACAGCAAAAGACTTTCCTTCTTGTTTCCTTTTTTCAACCATATCAAATAACTTTATTTGAAATAAAGTGATATGAATATTTACCTGAAAATTCATGGTGGACCAAAGCCCGACTGTCGCCATCGGACGAGCCACTACTGATTAAAGGGTAAGAACTGGCAGAAACACTCTTGTTGAATTCAATTTTTATTTTTAAATATAGTTCGTTTGAACATCCGGGAGAAATTGTGTCAAAGCTGTGTGAAGCCTTTTCTCTTAATTTAGTACTACTCATTAACACCTCTCTGTTGTGGGTACCAGTTTAACAGTATGACTCCGTTCCAACTGGCAATGCATAAGTTTAGAGACCAGGTTTGTTTTTCTAAATAAAGATGTACTTTTCTTTGATGACAACAATGTTTGAAATCGGCTACACTGCCGTTCAGAGCAGCGACTCTAAAAAATCTTGATGATATTAAAAAAACCCACGTGCGACAAACACATTCTGTTGCCATTTCACTCTCAGGGTGAAATCCTCTTCACCTGGGCAACACCCGATGTGACTGTAATGTGTACGTGACCTGTTTGACCCATACGTAAATCAAGATCCGACCATTTTGATTGAACTAGAATGTTTGACATGTGGTTGTGTTTGGAACACAAATCTTGCAGCGAAAGAAAGCTTGGAAGAACTAGGTAAAAAGGAAAACAGCGAAATGAATGCTTGAAAGCAGTAAATGTTACAAGAAAAAAACGATAAAAAACTATTTCAGATATGCGAGCCAAGCTTTTGGCCTGAGGATTATGCCTCTCAGGTTTGTGAAGGGGTCTTGAACTGTAATCAGCAACCATCCAGGGAAAAGACCTGAAAAATGTCAAGTTTACAAACAAACTTTGTATCTCAAGTGCTCTTTCACCTTTGTGGGACAACTGATGTTACTTGTCGTGAGACAACCCTGCAGGCCTTCTATGACGTCATTGGTCCTAACTGTGAAAAGGATCAAATTAACCAACATTAACCTCGTGTGAAAAGGCTTTTTTTCATCAATTCTCTTAATACTTATGACATCAGTTAGTTTAATAGTATTGTATCAGGGGTTCGTGCTTTAAATTTGTGTTGAAAACCGGTGTCTTTGTCATTGACGTAATTTGTCGTTGCGGTGGAAAAGATAATTTAACAAAAAGAATCTCTTTGGAAAAGGCATTTTTTGCACCCGTAAAAACCGCTTTTAACCAGTTCACTATCAGTTCAGTGATTGTAAGTCAAAGTAAAATGGCCTTGTGTGAACTTGTTTTACTTCAGGTCATTGACAGTTGTTTGTCAAGAGCTACAACAGGTATTAGTTAAAATTTAGTTTTCAACCGACAAGGTGATTTTGGAACCATCATAACATTTTTGTGAGCCCTTTAACATTACGATAAAAAAGAATTAGTGTGATTTTCAACTCTCTTTTATCGAGTTAAATATGTTGCCACTAACACACATTTCACTTTTTATTGTTTTCCCCTCCTTTACCCCCGGTCTCCTTTCTGCCCCTTCTTGCCCTTCCACCATTTACCCTGTTCCTCCCTTACCCGGATGGTTTATTAGCTCCAGCGGTATCTCATTAAGAACATAGACTTTTTCATGATGAAATAGCTTTAATTGTCGATGTAACTTTACTTTCTAATGTAGCTGGCTCCTTTTCATGTACTAGTTCTTCAGACATATCTTTCATGTTTTTATCTTTCATATATAATTGCTCAGTATACTCTTTTCGTCTGGATTGAACTTGTTCTTGCTCCATTTGTAAATTGACACGTGAATCTTACAAACCAGTTCTTTTGTGTTTGATTTTACCTCTGAGGCTCTTCACCTTTTTGAACAGGCCTCCTGTTTTGCCAACTTTGTTTTCATTTTTAATGTTACACCACATTCTTTGTATCATGTATTCTTGCCATTCCTGGCCTGTCATTGAAATACAGCATTCCTACGTTTGATATCTTCAGACGTACGCCCAGTAGCATTCATCATCCTTAATTGATTCAGGACCTGTCTATAGCTCTGTCAAAAAGCCATTCCAACTTTGGTGGGTTGGATGCTCTAGGGATATGCTGCTTGGTAACATCTTTAACTGTGTTTCTGATGTTAGTTCATAGTTCATCCTCAAACATATCAACTAGTTCCAAGTTACTATACCGATAATGTAGTCCATTTGATTTCGGTATTTTCCGTACACAGGCAGAGGGTGCGCTGCGGTTGCTCAAACAGTAGTGAAAATCAAATCGTTTCCGTTGCACAGCTTCATTTTTAATTCCGAGTCCAAATTTTCCAATAAATCCAGCAGTGTATTTATCTCCTACCTTTGCATTAAAATCGCCCATAATCACCAAAGAATCTTCTGTTGGTGTGAGATACACAGGTCTTGAATTGAGCCTTAAAATGTATCTATACTGTCTTCATTTGCAGCTGGTGCAGGAGCGTATACTTGTATTATGACTACATTTAGTGAATGCCCTTTGAATTGCACAGTGATTTGATTTACTGGGTTATAACCTATGACCTATTGTGACAAAATTTTTGTCACGTGTTATTGCGACTCCATTTTGCCTTCGCTCATTATTACCTGCGAAAATGATCTTGTACTGAAGCTAGGACGAAGATGTTCGAATATAATTTTATTCCTATCTGAGATCCCCTGGAGGTTTGTCAGATCTGCTCCAATCCCGCTATCCCTATTAATCACCTTTCTTTCCTCTTACCCAGTAGCAGTATGGGAGTGTTCGAGCCTGGGGGTTTCACGTTCCTGCACCATATTGTCTGCGACTGTATTTTGTGTGACCATAAGAGTTTTCTTGACAACATGTAGAAGTGGCTTGCTATTCTGTTCTTTTGTCCATATCGTTTCGAGCTCTTTGTGTACTTCGAGGAAATCATGAGACGAAGCTCGCCCCTTACTACGTTTAGCCCCTCAGCTAAAATGGTGTATCGGGCTTTGCCCACTGTTATGCACCAACAGTTACTAGGAGCCAGTTGTGAAAAATAAATGTTCGAGAGAAAGTCCTGTGTGATTAACCATTGACGGGAGCCAATGCAGCTGGTGAATGTCACAGGTAATACAACCACCGAAGGAACCGATAAAACCACATTAAACCCTATTATATGTTAAAAACACTTTATCCAGTATCCCATTCAAGCTTTTTCAATGGTTGCTAGCGTAGACAGGAACATATTTTGGTTACCCTTAACCCCTTCTTCCTGGCCCTGTTGCACGCCAGGTTGGTTGGCAAAAATGTGATTTAACATTCTATGGGACAGCCAATGCGTCTTTGTCTTTTTTAAAATTGTGTTTATATTAAACTTTACTTACAACTTCTTGGGATTAATGATCGTGCCATTCTTTAGTTTTTGTTAGTTAAAACATATGTTGTTTTTTTTTCTTTTCTGAATACAAAATCCAGTAATGATAAAAATGCGTGGAATGAAAAATTGAATTCCTGTAGTAAACTGAGATCAGACACATACCCTATAAATTTAAGCAATGCTAACTGCAGAGAAATTGGTCAGAAGTTGTTTTTGTCACAAGACAAAAACAACTTGGGATGCAGGTGCTTTGTTTTTGACGTTTTAGATCCCACCGCAGACAGTCAATTTTTAAACATTAGCTCCAAAACAACCTTTTAAATTTTGGACCACTTGTTTGCTTTGATCTGGACCCTACTTGGTCTTGTCGTCGTAGCAACTTGATTGAGTTTCAACCAGCTAAGTTGTTAACGTGCAACCTCAAGCAAGCAACAGGAAAATCATCACATTCTTTGGCCACAAAAGGGAAGGGATTGCGTTCTTGAAATGACCAAAGGGACTACAGTGTCACTTCAATTGTTTTGCTCTGGATCATAGAGGGAGAGAGAGAGAGAGAGAGAGAGAGAGAGAGAGAGAGAGAGAGAGAGAGAGAGAGAGAGAGAGAGAGAGAGAGAGAGAGAGAGAGAGGACCAAATTAACTTTGGTCCTCTAATTGGAGACTCATTTACGAAATGAAATTATTCAAATAGACGGACATAGCATTACACAGAATTTATATAGTAAGTTTAAGCGGTAATCAACTACTATTATATTCGGTCAACAATTGTGTGTTTTTGAATTTGAAGGCCTGTTGAACAAACGATAAGAAGATAGAAATGAGCCTTGCTCTCTTTTTCTTATGTCTTCATGAACCGATTTTGAATTTTGACAATTGTATCTCTTGCTTTCTTCAAATGTTTTGTTTGACCTAAATAAAAGTGACTACAGGATTTATTTACTTTTTAGTATGAATTATTGCTTTATTTGAGAGAGATTCAAAGAGGCAAAAATAGAATATAGAGATTGGTAAGTATAATGATGTTTTGATTGATGATGTTGATAACTAAACCCATTTTCCAGTAATAATATTTTTATAGTTCCAATATTTTTCCTTAGCCGGAAACATTCACAGCATCAATTGCTGACTTTCTTAGGATTTTGAAGAAGCTTCTAGACTGTTAGTCTTGGCCATGATATTTTGTAGAATTTTTAGGCATATTACGTATTATTCAGGCATATTGCCTCTACTATTATTGTTTATTATTACTATTACTATTATTATTATTATTATTATTATTATTATCCACTGGTTACACACCATCTGGTGATGGATGGGTAAAAAACCCACATTCAGCGCCCAACAACAAGCCAGGAAACATGAATGCAGGCACATGTACTGTAGTCACAAGAGTGAGATAAAATATAAAACCAAATCAAAATGACAGATTCATTTTATTGACAGATTCATTTTATTCTATATTTTTCATCACTTGTTTACTGAGATAACTGAGTTAATTATTATATTCTTGTTGTTTCTCTCTTATCTTAATTGTTGAGCTGTACGTTCTTCACAGTGTTACGGAGTCAATAGGCTTGTTTGATTTTTCCTACGCAATGATTTCTCATCTTGTAAGAGAGATGGGTAAAATTTTATTTGATAAACAAATAAAAAAAGTAAATATATGTTGTGGCGGTCAGTGTTATAGTTCTCCTTTTGGCTTCTGATTTAATTCTTAGTAATTTTTTACCTGCTTTCTTTTTATTTTATTCTTATGTATGCCATTCGCGACTTATTTGGATCTGTTGCAGAAAAACTCTTTGCCATGAGTGCTGTCATTGAAAAAATTGAAATTTTCTATATTTTTCTGTGGCCAGTATAAATGTGCAACTATTCATAGAAACCTACAATTATGTGAACAAAATAGACCACAGAAGATATAGAAATAGATATGTATTCTCTGAACGAGACCATGATATCATGTAAATTTGAGACACGGCCCATCCAAATGAAAAAAATTCTTTTGGGAATGATGAGAGCAGGAAGCTTGCATTATTAGTTTTAGTTGATGAATTCTCGTTCAGTCAATAGATGTGCCTGTAATTTGGTTCGATTTCTTGAAACTTCTGCAATTAAAGAAATTACATAATTTAGACGACGTAGGGCATCTGCGCCAATTTGCTTTGGTAGTTCGAACTTTGTAGAAATAGGAAAAATAGTTTAAATTATTAATTTCGTTAGTCACCACATATATTTGGTCTAATGAGCCATAAAATAGATTTGTGTTTCTTTCTCTTCATTATTTAATGAGTGCTTAATTGGAACAAATGAGACGGACGTCAATGCTAAGTAGAATTTTCAAATACGTATTGTACCGCTAAAAGGATGAATACAAGTTTTTTTGAGTAATATCCCAGAAAGAAGTTACCGTGAAACAACTTTGTAAAACAGACTTGCCACCTATACATTGAATCAGAAAATTATTTTGAAATAGTTTTGTTTAGCTACGTCTGACTTTATTTCCATATCATGATAATTGAATTGCTGTTAACGTGGGGCGACTGGGAAAATAGTTAGAAAAGAAGAGGTCACTCCAAAATGCAGACAGCTATGCAAAATGGAGTATTTTAGTTCTTAACCATCTGAATTAGAAAAGAAGTACAATCTTTAGTGTTTTATACTCCACCTGGTAGACAAATAATTTCATTGCTTGTTGGATAAGAACTCAACAAGTTGGAAGTCGTGTAATGCAAATTACTGATAACCCTTCGGATGTGAATGCTGACGTCATATTTCTTGCCCAAACGTCCAATGTCGATTGACATGTTCAGTTAAACAACACTTTGTTTTTATCAAAGTAGTATAGTTTAGGGAAATAACTGGGACATTTTAACGTACTAAAAATGGTCTTTTTAAAATCTTGTTTAATTTTACCCCCTTTGATATAATTAGTAGTGGTGGTGCTGTTTACATTATTCAAGCTTGGTTCAAAAACGCGATTATATTTGGTCAAATTCTTTTTGTAATCAGATAACGTCGAATTACGAGAATTACCCGACCACACTAAGAATACACAATGAAAATCAATTTTTCAAATTCCTGAAAGTAAAACAAGAAGATCCTGCAAGCGAAATGTATCTTCATTAATTCCGCCAGTCAGAATTATGAGAAATTTATGCTAATGTGCTTGATTTATGTGTGATAACAACCCTTTTGATTTTAATTGTTAGGATACGTGGATTAAAATAGTACACAGGTTTTCCCAGTATATCACTGTGGATTGTGTAAAAAATAATCAATATTGTTCCTAAATGAATACCAAGGCTTAACTTTAAGCTATAAAACAGATAATTTCATTACCTGTTCTTCGTTTGGAAGCAGACGCCTTGATTTCTTTTCATACAATTCCATCTCTCATCCATTTCAGCCCAAACGATAATGTTGTTGTATCAGAGCACTTTAAGAAAATATTTGATAAACTATGAAAGCTTAATTGCAAGAACACTGTTGACTTGGGTCTTGGTTAGAATATATGCGCTCAAATTCGTAAAGCATATGGCCCAGTTATATAACACCATTTCAAAAAGATAAAATCAGCCGTAACAAATACGTCCGTACATGAATAGCCTTTGGCAAATGTTTTCCTTATGTAGGTTGATTGGATTCGCAAAGAAAAGGGTTGGAAAAGGTCAGGAAATGTTAAGAACACGTATTTACTTCGCCTTTCAATGCATAGTACGCCTTGAATATTTATTTTACCTACTTTTTACTCTTTTTTCAAACGTTATGTCAACCACCAGCTAAACATTTTTACGAGTTTTATTTAAAAGAATATCAAGGCTCATTCAAAATGCAGTTATTTTCCAGTTCCTTTTCCAGCTTTGCAATTTAAGCGCATTTGTAAACATGATGATATTCCTTCTCCTAATCGCTGAGTATGTATACTTTTTCTTATCATCATCAAGTGCTATGCTTTGCAGCGTCGGAGATCACGGTCTTTCATTCACTTGGTGTCCAGACACTGGAGAGTATGTTAGTGGGGCTTGATGTTCCTAGCCAAGGCGTGAGATTGTTTACCATCTTCTGTCGCTGTCTCCCACAAATCTTTTCAATTGCTATAGTATGTTCCTTACCACATTTTCGCATGATACCCCCAAAGAAGCCCCCAAAGAATGTTGTTTGGCACTTTCTGACGTTTTTGAAAAGGGATCTTGGTGTTCCTGTCTTTTTAAACTTATCTTCATGTTTCACATAGTCCTTGCAAGGTAAATAGAGCATCCTGCAGTGAATATATATTTTTGTGACCTGTAACATCTTCAGATGTTGTCTGTTGATATTCTATGTTTAGCACGCATACATTAGGACGGGGTGTACATAGGTGTTAAGAAGCCTTTCCTGACGTTGGTCGAGACCTTCCTATTTTTCATGTTTCTTAGTTTCAAAATCAACTTTTGCCTGAGAACAGGTACATTCAGTTTCTGTTAGTAATACTCATAGATATTTTGTTTTTTTTCACTAGATTCAACTTCTTGACACTTAATGCTATGTTGCATGTAGGAAAGTTTTTCTTCTTTGTCACTATCGTGCACTCTGTTTTCCGCGCATTTGAACCTTGCCCCAGCTTTTCACTCTCTTCATTGATGATGTTAACCACGTTCTAGAAATCTTCGTTTCCTGCAATCAGTACTGTGTCATCCGGGTGACCCAAGTTCTTGATGTTTTGCTCTTTACCTTTCATACTCGGCTTGCTTTAAAAATTTCTCATAATAATCTTCCTATAGAGGGAAAACAGTCTTGGTGATCAGACACATCCTAATCTGACACCCCTTTTAATTAATTGGGGACTGTATACGTTCGTTATCTATTCCTATGGCTGCTGTTTGGTTCTAGTTCATATTCTTGATGATTCCTAGATTTTTCCCATCCAGACTAATGTCTTCATGGTTCACTATATCAAATCCCTTCATGCAGTCGATGAAGCAAAGAAACAGGTCTTGTAGTAACTCACGTTCCAATAATAACCTCAGTCCGTATGTGGGATTTGACCCCCCTTTTTCTCTACAAATTCATACTGTTCTTTGGCAATTTCTAGCTTGATCATTTTTACAATTCTTAGTGGTACTTTGTTAAGATGGGTATATATACAAGTATATATATATACTCCTGTCGTCTTTCCAGGATCTTGTCTTTGTTCTTGATGACATCCCTTTGCTTTGCCTTGATTGCCCCACTTGCACAACAGGATTTCTTTTCACTGAACATCCCAACCTACTGGTTCATAGTTTTGTTGTCACTGATGTAAAGCCATTCAACGTTTTCGTATTCTAAGTTAAGCCACGCTACTTTTTCTTCGTACTTTTTTATTTCACTGTTTATGGTTTTGTTTTCAATCTTATTTTTGACCTTCTTAGCTTTTCCTTCCGTTTCTGTAAAGTGCAGAACAAGCAAGGCAGCAGGGTGGTTTAGCTTCCTTCTCCGAGACTGACAGGGGATCAGCGCTACAAAGCTCTATCTGCCGCTGTCACCTTAGGAAGATATATTTGACCCATATCTGGATCCCTTGCTGGTGCTGTCGCCCAAGATCAGAGTGGACATTGCAGTATTAGGTATCACCATTCTCCCCAAAACTCTCGAACTCTCGAACTAGAACCTTGTCTCCGGATGCAGTTTAATGCCAGTTCATATGACCAATACAATACTATATATAATACATATGTTTATACCAAAAAGTGCAGTTTTTATTGTGAAATCTGCTCAAAATTAAAACTGGATAAAATATGATATACTTTTAATAATGAGACGCGAAAAAATTGGTTTTTTTAAGTGTGTGTTATTAAGAAACTGCTGTTTCCTAATTAACACAGTTATTTTGTTTTTCAAAGGAATTATAGAGAGGAAACACCAATTCCATTTTAGCAAGAAAATTTTGCTCTGGTGTTGTTGCCATAGTGTCACAAATTTAAGATTATTAAATTAATAGAAAATTTATAATTTTTTCAAACTTTCGAATTCCCTGACCACCCTACAGATGCAATATATTCTTTTGTATATTTTTTTTTTCAAGTTGGATGTGCATCAACACAGAGCCTGTTTAAAAAACTTTACGAGGATTTCCCTCCCTATGGCGTTAATGCACTACCCCAGGGAAAGCATATTGATCATAGAAGCTGAACTTGATTTAATTAAGAGCTTATCTGCATCCGTGAAAATCGCTTAGAAATGTAATATAAACAGCAACACTACCCAACATATGTAAACCGTACTATTTGAAAAACGTTACACAAATTTCACCCCACCCCACCCCCGTCCTTCACAATTAATTTAGTAAACCAGAAAAGATAATTTATGAAACCAGATAACACACATGACCAATTTAGACGAATCATACTTCATCAAATTTACTTTTTTTCGGCATTGTGCAAAGTGTTAATGTTTTTGTTTCCTGTTGCATTTGCTAAATGAAGTCAAAATCCTCTTCCAAACAGAAGAAAATTGGGTAAAGAAAAACTATTAGAGTTGCCCAAGATCAAGTGATGCCTTTTGTTTTCGAGTGCTGGTGCTTAAAATATAGTTCGGCGTGACCATAAACAGAAGTAATATACGTATGCTAAATAATAAGCTGATTAAACGATCGGTTGGAAACCAAATAGGTCAAGAGTCACTGGCGTTGGCTTGTTGAGGATGAGTTGAGTCTGTTGAACTTAACGTTTACATATTTCAGGTCGAAGTCAATTATGTCGAAAAATATCCTGTTGTGGAGTTTCGATATGGACGAATAGGATTACTCTTTGTCACAACTACTTCCTGGTCACCCTTGGAGAAGGTGTACCAGCTGTAACCCTACCCTGAGAGCTTAAAATGCCTCGTTTGCATATGTCCGGGAAAATGTTTCTTTCCATCCTAAATAGTAAGGGTAAAAAGAACTATGACAAGAAAGTAAAAACATCATTGGAACGAATATTAAAAGACGACTGTCATATTATTGAAAACTATGAAAAGTATAAAAAATTTGTAAAAAGGCTGTATAAAAAAACAAAATATATTTATGACCTTTGCAGTATCAAATTGAGAGTGATTTTCGAAGAAATGAGCAGTGCCTGTGAGGGCAATTTTCTAGAGTTCTTGTACTCTTTGCTTTCCAGGTATTTTCTCTATATGTTTTTGAGTCCCCTTCTTAATCATCCCTAGTGCCCAGACAATGACCGGAGCAGTTCTAGCTTTGACGTTCCACATTTCTTTAATTTCTATCTCTTGGTCTTTATACTTGCGTCAGGAAGGGCATCCGGCCAAGAAATTCCTCACTGCCAAATCAAAAGTCCCTCTGAAGGGCACCGTCTGAGCCCCAATTGCTGGGGAAAAAATGATGTTAAAACTAAAAAAAAAAGGTCTTTATACTTGCTTAACTTTTCGAATTCCTTAATTGAAATGTTTTTATCACTTTCCACAGTCATGTCAATTAATGTGCACATTTTGTTTTTCCTATCTTTAATTTTGACGTCAGGACGGTTGACTTGAATCATCCGGCCAGTGTTAATCGCAAAGTCCCACCGAATAGTGGCATTTTCTTCTTCCGTTACTAGTAGTGGATGGTGTTCATACCAGTTGAGGTTGGTTTCAATACCAAAGTATTTGCATATACCCCAGTAGATACTGCCCAACACAGTCGTGGCGTTTGACATACTCATTTTGAGCAAGTACCGGACATCCGGACACAAAGGGGTCTATTGTTTCCGTGTGGTGATCACAGAACCGACACTTAGGGTCAGCTTCATTCATCAGTATGTTTGCTTGGTAATTTCGGGTAAATAAGCTTTGGTCCTGTGCTGCGATGATGAAGCCTTTTGTCTCTGTCTTACGTCCTGCACTCCTCTGCCACTGATGGGTTGCATCTTGATGTACATCAGCGTCTTGGCTTCGGTTCGGAGAGCATATTGTCCATGCAGAGCATTCTGGCTCCAATGATCGCCAAGCTCTTTCTGTGCTTTCCTTTTGCATTCATTTTAACTTTCTTAGCAGTTACTGTGGCTTTACGTCCATCTCCATCTTCTTTGGTTATTTCTACACCTAATTCGTTTTCAAATGTCTGGGATTCTTTGTAAACCGAGTGCAGTTTTTTACTCCTTTCATGCCTCCTAACTGGTTTTAACATCAAGCCATCTTTTGATTCAAGATATTGTTTCATTTCAATTGTCGTGGGTTTATTAGACATTTCAAGTTGTATGAGTCCACACACCTTCGCATCTAGGCAAATAGATCAGGAAAATATCCGAGATGAGCGAAATTGCAAAGAAAGCATACGAGGAGGACTGGATTGATTTGGTTATACGACAAGCAGAGATGATATTTATGTTCGGAAACTGTCGACGAAAATGGGTGATTAAGAGAACATGAAAGAAAGATTCTGATAAAGAGCATTGATTCACATAAAAACGGGAAAAGAAGAAGAGGAGAGCGAAGAAAAAGCAAATAAATAAACAAATAATAATAATAATAGTAATGATATTAATAACAATAATAATGTTAATAACGAGCACTTTGTTACAAACACTTTGTAGATAGCACAATTGCTGTACCAGAAAATGAAGCAGTTAAACTTCTGTGGGACTTAGCAATGCAAACTAAGTCTAAAATCGAACATAACAGGCCAGATATAGTTGTCATTGAAAAAAAGTCAAAAATGTGTTATATAATATACTTGACATGCCTCTTTGACCCAAGAACTGAAAAAAAAGAAATGGAAAAAAAGATTCTTGCTGAGATTTAAAGTATGAGATCTTTAAAGTCCCTAAATGTGAAGTCAATAAAGTTTTGATCATTCCAATTGCAAGCATTTTTCTGTAGAAACCAAGACTAACTGGTACGAACACCATCCAGAGCCAGTTACAGAAGGGGAAGACTTCACATTTCTGGAGGGCTTTTCTGTGCATACTGATCGGACGATACAGGCTAATCGTCCAGACATAATTGTCAAGGACAGGAAGAACAAAACCTGTCTGCTCATCGATATGAGTGTTCCTTTAGATGAAAACGTTTTCTCTAAAGTGTTTGAAAAGCTATCCAAATATAAAGATCTAGAAATAGAAATTGAAAAAATGTGGCATCTCAAAACCAAAACTATCCCAGTTGTTGTTGGTGCCCTCAGCCTAATCAAGAAAGAAACACAAGCATATCTGGAAAAGATCCCAGCTGAACCATCACTGCAAGAAATCCAGAAAATTGTTGTCAGTAGCACATCACATGTTTTGAGAAGAACCCTGTCAATTTGAATATTTTCTGTCTTGAACATCTTAAAATTGATTTCAATGTTAGTTGAGTTGTGATTTGTACCTTATACTGTCTTAATAATTGTTTGTAAATCGTTCTTTTAGTGTTAAATGAATTGCCCTTTTTTTCTCTGGATTTTAAACTTTCTATACTAAAAATTATATATGTATATTTTTTGTTTTTAAATTCACACACCCTAGGTCACTGGTGGTGGCCCGGTGTTTGATCTTAAAATGCAAATCAAAAGAAAACATAATAATAATAATAATAATAATAATAATAATAATAATAATAATAATGTTGTTGGAGCTCTTGGAATGGTATCAAAAAATACACAAATTACATTAACCAAATCCCTGGAAATATATCTCTTTCTGAAATACAGAAGATCGCACTTATGGGTACATCACACATCTTGCATAAAATTCTTTCTATGTGGAGTGTAGCCTCGTTATTCTTTCTGTTGCTTGAGGTCCCAGGGTGGGACTTGGCACAGATCGTATTTAAACAAAGCAAATTCAAAACATAAAATGATAATAATAATAATAATAATAATAATAATAATAATAATAAAGTGTTTGAGAAACTCTCCAAATACAAAGATTTGGAGATAGAGATCCAAAAAATGTGGCACCTCAAAACGACCACAATACCAGTTGTGGTAGGTGCACTAGGCATGATAAAAAAGGGAACAAAACAATTGTTAGAGAAAATCCCAGGAACCCCCTTCTTATATGAGATACAAAAGATAGTTTTAAATAGTACGGCACATCTACTAAGAAGAGCATTGAGTATGTAAAGAAGATCATTTGAAACTATTTCCTTTTTTTGTGTTAAAAATATATTTAATGTTCGTGAAGTTC